>JAVGVS010000543.1:15000-227685 GCA_032718565.1 Distichodus sexfasciatus | reverse complement strand
TCATCCAGACACACATGCAGGATCTCACACTGCCCAAACACCTGCTTCATTACGGTACATACCAAGCAGTGGCAAAGGTAAAGTCTCCGTACTCAACTTACTAAAATTACTGATGTTATTAAAATTAAAAGCTACTAAGCTACTTTAGGCCCTGTGTTCACCAATTTAGGGCACCCAATCTCTACATCTCAAAGACATGTGAGTATCTAATTCAAGCGCTGCCACTAAAGCCAAGATGCCATTTCTCTCCATTGTAAAGATAATCTCTTTTATTTCGGCTGAACTACCGATCTCAATTGAACACAATACGATGTTTACATGAAATAGGAACGAACACGGAAATGCCTGATTTGTAACTTAGCACCAACAAACGCTGAGAGAAGTGGAGAGAAAGCACTCTGGAAGTGTGGTCTTGACCACTCTCAGTGCAAAAAACACGTTTGGTGGACACAGGCACTTAAGCTACTTTAAAATGCTGTGGCTTTTTGGATACTTTATTAGAAATAGCAACGTAGTATGGCAAAGTTCTTCATTGTTTAAAAAAATATTATTTTTCTCAGTATTTTTCAAATGAAAGACCATGAAAGGCAAAACAGACAGAACTTATATTTGAGTGTAACTTAAGCAAAAATCAAAACCCTTTCTTCCTCCAAGACCTCCATTATTGAAACTTTGTGATTTGACATTACATTTTTCAAGCAATATTTTTTCTTAGATTTTCACATGACTTTAAGCATCAAGTTTCACGTTTTATTATAAAACTTATTATTAATGTAAAAATTATTTTAGGTTTATTTGATAGTGTAATAATAGCTTTAAGAGTATTCTACAAACTACTACTAAGTATTGGATGAAATAGCTTTCATGTAGTTTTCTACTTCTTCTCAGTAGCTTGTAGTATAGCTAACTACTATATTAAAATAGAGTGTTCGCTGTAGCTTAGATACTTTCATCCACAAGTAGCTTGGAGCTTGAAAAGCATCCATTTAATCATGAGCAGCCACTGCACTTGCGCATAGGCCTCCCACATAACAGAACACTTTACATGTTACACTGTAAAAAGTAAAACATTGAATAAATTTTGAAAAATTGAAGTAATCATTCACAATAAAGATCTGACATTCACCTAATGTTCAGAAACCATTCAATTCAAACTGATTTCCTCATTTCATGAATTTGGTGTAAATCAATATTTCAAACTGACTCAAATTTTAAAAAGCACGTTTCTACTGACCTCATCTAAATGAACAGTTTTCTTTAATCTGAAATATTTATTCTTTGCAGGTAATTTAAAGGGCTTTACAGTTGGCACAATCTAACGATTTTAAATTCTCTTAATTAGTATTTTAAAAAATGAGTCAGACCACACTTTGTTTTAAGTATTTATTAAAAGTGTATTTCATGAAAGTCAAACACCAAAAAAAACACCTTGTTTTAAAGATGATTACAGAAGCTTAAACATGATTTTTTTCCCCAAAACGAGAAATACTTACACTAATGTGAAGAAAATGTTAACAGCTTGACCGATTTCCATTTCTGCATGTTAAATTAAACTAATACGGAAAGGTAATGGAGATAATAAATTATAATGATGTCAAAGTTGTTAACGCTGCATTACTATGCCTGCTGAATAATTCCTTGCAATAACTAGCGTTACCTGTAAAAGCTAACATTACGTTGGTCGGGCGGTATGAACAGTTAACATTATTAGCTAATGTTAGCTCACCTATGGATATCTAAACTTAATAAAATGTCCAACTACACTGCTAAAATGTATTTTGACAACGGGGTTGGCATTCCTGTTAGCTAAATTAAGGGAACAGCGATTTGCGAAATAGGTACATGAATGAAAATATTGTTAACATTTTAATGTTGTATTAACTTTGACGTTATACTGACTTCAATGTTTAAAAGCTAACTTACAATGTCTGTGAATGTTTCAAGCCCCCAAAACTTATTTTTATCTCTTTGTGGGGTCTGGGTCTTGATCGGGGAGTCCCTCTTTTCCCTCTTTTTAATTTGGATCATGTCAACATGGTGATTTGAAGTTGAGTTATGCTTTTAAATGAATATTTAGAGAGTGAAGGATAATATTCATAACTTTTTTTCTTTTTAAGGTTCAGGTGGTAGGAAGCATTGTTTACAGCAACTACTCAGTTGTGATTGAGGTGTTGTCCAGCTCCCCCGTGACTGTCATCAGTGGAGGCACAAACAGGTTCATAGATCTCTCGAGCAACACCAAGATTATTATGGATGGACTGAGCTCGCATGACCTTGACTTCCCTAATAATGTCATGAGGTATGGAAAAGAATGGTCAGAGTGAACATATCTCACACATCACTGTTTAATGATGCACATGCTGCTACATGCACAAACAAATTTATATTTACATACTGCCTTAGATATACTGTGTATTGTTAAAAGGATTATCTGTATATTCTTATACTGCTAAAGAACATCTGCACAGTTAATGCACAAAAGTACATTCCAACATTGTTGCAATATTTGCACATATTCTAAATACCGATTGATGCTTGGCAGCTGACATCAAATGTACGTAAAAACTGTAGCTGCTGCCATATTGAGTACCGGGCATATAAAGCATTGTGCTTGTGTCCAGTGAAAATGAAGTGTCTGTCTATCTATCTATCTGTCTGTCTATCCATAATTTTATCATATTTACATTTACAGCATTTAGCAGACGCTCTTATCCAGAGTGTCTTCCATCCTAATTTCAGGGACAGTTCCCCTGAGAGCAACTTAGGGTTAAGGGTCTTGCTCAGGGACCCAGTGTTGGTAACGCCAGAGGTCGGATTCGAACCCACTTACCGTACCATATCTATCTATCTATCTATCTATCTATCTATCTATCTATCTATCTATCTATCTATCTATCTATCTTACCATATCTATCTATCTGTCTATCTATCTATCTATCTATCTATCTATGTTAGACACACAGTTTCTGTTAATAAGCTGTTTATCTGTTGCCTCTCTGTCAGTGAGAACCAACACGTCACTGAATTTCAACAACTTAGTTATCAATAAATGTGTATATCAATGGCTGTGAAGTAAGTAACTATTCTTAAGTAAAGTTTAAGTAAAACTATTACAGTTTTTCTCAGTTGCTTTGGAGCATTTCTCAGATCAGAAAGTGAATTCTCAAAACTACTTGTTCAACCGCCACGTAATTTAGTCACTTGTGCACAACACATGAACATTTCTCATTGCTTTGATCAAAATGCAAATGCTTTTGTACATTCATATAATTGATTGTGTACAATTCTCTGCTGTTTCCTACATTTCCACTTGTTTATGTCATGTTGCTCAAAATATATTATACTAGTTTCATCTAAATAATCTTAACCCCCAAATCATTTCAGCATCAGTTCATTGCACAAGTCACTGAATGCAAAATAGTTAATCCAGTTGTCAAAATCTCCAAAAAATAGAACTAATAATAAAAAATTAAAATAAAAACTGTTTTATGTAAATGTGTCTTGAATTGACACATTGTGCAGATGAAATTTGAATGTCACTAATAAAGGGGCATGAAGAACCAATGATCAACTAGTTCTCTAAAACAGGTGAATCTCGTGAACCTATAATTGGCATGCCTATATAACAAAAGGTGCAAAACACAGATTTACAATTTTTGAAAATGGATGAACAACCAGGACGTGGTCACTTCCGGATAAATAAAACAGATTTCCATATACATACAGAAAAATAGCTGCAAGGAAATCTGCAATAAAATCTAATATTGTAAAATATATTGATGAAACGTGCTGATAATATAGCTGTTACTGTAATTGATCAAACATAGTGAAAATCAAAAGACAATTCCCATAGCAGTGAATTGGTTTGAAAATCGTACTGTCTGACACGAAAAAAAAGCACAATTTGTGGCAGTGGGCATGAATCAAACAGATGAAATAACGTGAATATTGCACGTAATGCCGTGATACTGCGTTGGTAAATTTGTGCTGTTGAATTTCATAGATCCCATACAGAGGAAATTCAGCCTTTTGCATTGTCAATTACTGTAAACCAAACCATATTTTATATCAGGAAATCCTGAAACCATGCAGTGTCATTCTGACAACATGACTAAACATTTTGACTTCACCGTATATAAACAATGACAAAAGGACTTGTCATTCTGATGGTGATGACATTTTCATTGACACAGAAACTTACTTTTGAGGGAATACCTAAGGATTTTCAGTAAAGTACATGCTTTTGCAAGAAATCCAATGTGTTGTGCCGTTTGTACTAATTGTTTTGAGAATGCACTAACTGTTATGCAAATATTAAGACTGATTCGAGAAATGCTCCAAAGCAACTGAGAAAAACTGTAACACTACAAACAAAATGCCACACTTCAAATAAAATCTTAAAGTGTAAAGTGTTTACAGACACCAGCGCATAAGTTTGATACGTGTAAACAACTAGCGAGCTTGCTGGCGTGGAGGCTAGTTCACCCACCTCCTGCAATTCCAAAACTAGTTTACTCAAAACTAAACATCACATCACTCTTACATCACTCATCCCTCACTTTACCCCCCGAACCCTGCTGTAAAATCTGACAGAGGATTTAACTTAGCCTAGCCTAGCACTTTGCTGCGCTAACAACAGCTAGATAGCATTGTGCTGATCAAAAGAACACGACTTACCTGTCCTTTCAGCAAAAAGATTTTCTTCTCGTTGAGACGCCGTATTTTATATGACGATGGCTTACGTACCAGGTAGATGTAAATGTCGTGGAAGGAAAAGTCAGGTAGTGTGTCAGGAGAGGTGAGTTGATGGAAAACGTCTGGAGGGAATCTGTACGGATCAGATCCAATAATAGTGATCTTTTTGTTGTGTCTCAAGTTCTTAGGCATCAAAATGAGAAATGTCCATAATATCAATAGCTGAAGTGAACCCCTTACATGTAACGTTAGCTTACAGGTAACCAGCCATCGGTCTGGAGTGGATTCGGTACTTCATTTTCATTGGACAGATGCGCAGCACTCAATATGCCTGGTACTCAATATGGCGGTGACTACAGTTTTGTGGTGTCACTGCCAGGCATCAATACGGATTCTGCAACCAACATTTTCTACTTCTAGTTTAGAGTTTATATTTTATAGTTGGTTAATATATGTATATTTTATGTGCCTTCTTTGCACTTTGTAAAAGTGGAGCCACATCGTCTCATGTCTCTGTTATACCTGAAGATGGGTGAGCGATGGTTTGTCATTGTGAGCACTCCACAGCACAGAACCACAACGAAATATGACCTCTGCATTTGACCCATCTGTGAAGGAGCAGTGTCCATCTAAATATGGGCAGCGCTCGGGGAGCAGTGCTTGGGGACAGTACCTTGCTCATGAGTACCTCAGTGACACCTTTACCGGTCCTGGGATTCGAACCAGCTGCCCTTTTTAGCTGCTCACGATCCTTCACGGATAAGTCAAATGCAGAGATCACATTTCGTTGTGTTTGCTGTGCTGTGATGTGTTCAAAGTGACAAATAATCACTCACTCACTTTCAAGTCCCAGACCAGTAAATGTGCCACTCTATTTTTACCTCCAGCACCACCATCACTCAGCATCTCAGCAAGACCCTTGACCCCAAGTTACTCCAGAGAGCTGGAAATCACTTTGCATAAGAACATTTGCTGAATTCTATGAACGTAAATGTAATTGATCGCTGTTTTGTCTTTTTCCCTTAAAGTTACAAGTGGGATTGCAGTCCAGTAAATTCAGCCGAGAGCTCGTGTTTTAAGCAGCACGTTCCCACCTCTTCTGCAGTGCTGAAATTTCCTGCTAGTGCCTTCAGTCCAGCCTGTGATCTGTTCAAATTCACTCTCACCGTAAAGAGCGGACATCGCTCTTCCTCAGCAGAGACCTTCATCACCGTCAGGTCAAAACCATCCAGGTTGGTTGGGTTTGGTGTTTCTCAGCTGTGGTACATTCACAAATTCCATCTTCACAAATTTGCAATGAAATCAATATTATCTGAAGATGATGCATATCACCATACGTTTGCATCTGTCATATGGTATGTGTAAACTTGGCTCCCTATTTCTCTGCAGCATTGTAAATATAACATGCAAAGAGTGCAGAGGAAGTTCTGTGAACTGGAACGAAAAGTTCTCGGTTACGGCTGCATGTGAAACCTGCACGAAAAATGTCAGCTATTCCTGGAAGCTGTTTTTAGTAAATGCATCAAGCAAGATTCCCCCGGAATGTAAGACTGCACTCTGCTCAGATACTGTTTGAAAACTGTAATGTTATTTGGCATATTTTTATGTATATATATTTGTTCTTTTATATTAGTTTCCAGTGTTGGGGAGTAACTGCGTTACATATTCAGATTACAAATTATGCGTGACTGTATTCCGTTACGGTTACGGTTTAAATACATGGTAATGGGAATACAGTTACATTGTTAAAATAATGGATTACATGACAGTATTTTTCTGTTTCACATTGTTTATCCTCTCTCTTATATAATTCTGCAATTCCATTCATTACGGGAAGCCCTTCAGAACACGCGACCAAATATTCTAATGTGAACGGCCATTTCACATAAGTTGCAGCAATAACACAATGGGGGAGTCAGAGCTGGAGCCAACACCACAGAGCCAGGGCAGAAACGCAGAAATTCTGACAACACTTCACATTAAAAGAAAAAAGAAGGCGGAAGGGTGTGATTTCCACATTCATACAGTTGTAAAAAGCAAGACAAGGTGGAAGTAATCCAAAGTATGCAGAATACGTTACTCACATAGGTTTCCTCCGGGTGCTCTGATTTCCTCCCACAGTCCAACAGCATGTGCTGTAGGTCAATTGGTGACTCTAAATTGGCCCCGTAAGGTGTGAGTGTGTGTGTGCCCTGCGGTGTGTTGGCGCAATGTAAGAAAAGAATTCCAGAAAACATTTGAGGAATGAGGTCCATATAATAGCTGTCTTTGTAGCATCCCATAATTTCTGTCAGATCGAAAAAATAGCTTATTGTCACTTTCGTTCGACTTCCAGCACCATTCTGTGGAAGTGTGGATGTGATTTTACCCTCCAAAATAAAAGAGGAAGTGATTTCATTTGACCAGTCAACGGTGATGCCTCATCCTCCAAAATCTCCTGACATCTCAGATCTTCCACACATCATTAAAGCTGCTGATGCTGAACCCAGTAGCAAAAGCACTGCAACCCAAATGAGGAGTTTCGGTCTTAGAACTGCTTCCCCAGCCCTGTTTTCCGTGGACACAGAGTTCGCTCTGCCCCCTGCTGGACGTGAAGAGTGGAAGCGGTCAGGAGAGCCTCGGAGAGCGCTGACCTCTTCTCACCTCAAGTCTGAATCTGGAAGCACTTCAGGTATGATTTTTTGAAGACTTAAATTATCTCTGAAATGTTAGATGTGTTAAGTGTGTTTTTAATTAGTTTAAATAAGTTCAACAGAGTATGAATTATGCCTCCTCAAGGCCAAGTCTTTTGAAGTCATGAGAAGCTACTGCACTTACGTATACAACTCTCACATCTCAGCTTAACACTTAACGCGTTAAGGTTCAATTTGTTTATGAAAACATGATTTAACACGAGATCTATCTATCTATCTTAGCTGACTAACTAACGTGGACTAAAGCAGCCTCTGAAAGACGATGGAATCTGAAAGCTTGAATCGGTACACCCTTAAAAATAATAGAACCAAAAGTGGTTCTTCCCCGTGAGGACATAGGGGAACCTTCTTTTGTTCTACAAAGACCCTTTTACACATTGGTTGTTTGCAGAACCATTTATCAAGTGATCATGAAAAATTTAGTGTAAATAGTATTTGTGTCTTTTTACCTGTGTTCATTATGTGCAATATGTAATAAATTGCTCAAATGCAGTGTTTGGTAAAACGTAACAGAGTCAAGTGATCAGTTACTTTATATACAGTAGTGATGTGTTGGCGAACGAGCCGGCTCTAAGAGCCGATGCTTTGAAGCGAACGAGAGGAGCCTCAGCTTCAGCCAATAAACTTTATTTATATGGGCACACAGAACATTGGCTATAATGCCGGCTCATTCACAAACGACACATCGGACTAGGATCGTACCATTATGTGAAAGTAGGAAGACTTTGCATTGTCGCTACATCGGTCCCTTCAGAAAGAGTCTTCTCAAAAACAGGACAAATAATCACGGAGAGGAGAAATCGCATCAGCCCATCTAAGCTGAGGCATCTGGCATTTCTGAATGCCAACCTGGCCTAAAAACTTTTATTCAAAGAGTCATAGTGTTGTGTTGTTGTTGAGTTTGGCCTTTATCTAATTGGTTTGCTGTGGTTTTGTGTTAAGTTGTTCATTTAAAGCTTTTGTTAAAATGTTAAACAATAGTAACTGTGTATTTTTTGTAATGAAAAATGCATAAAAATACATAATGTCTGAAAACAATGAATAAGAAATTGCTTGTACACAAACCATTCATAATTGCTTAATTAGGCCAAAATATAAGCATCCAAGTGATACTAAACGAAGAGCCTTTCGGGAGCCGTAAGAGCCGGCTCTTTAAAGGGAGCCGATCCAAAAGAGCCGAAGCTTTGAAAAGAGCCGGAGTTCCCATCACTAATATACAGTATATTGCAATAACTGATCTCTCTAAAAGGCAGTGGCAGATATCATCTGTTAGTAAATCCCGGGGGGGACGGAGGGGACATGTGCTCCAGAGTGCTAATGAAGAACCATTTTTCTTAGAGTGTACACCAAACACTTACAACAAGAAGCTTGTAAAGAGATTTTCAACAAGCAAGACTTGCTACACTCCACATTAGAGCTGTCTGAAATCCTCCAACATTACAGTGTTCCTGTGTGATGAGCATGGAAGGAGACTTGTGTTGTCAGATACTTTTACAGTAACAAGAATATACTGACGGGTCTGGGTCTTGATCAGGGGCTCAGACTCTACCAATACCCTCCATAATTCAAACCATGGATTAACCTGCTTGTTAAACTTTTGGGTATGCTAACCCACATGAGATCTGTCAGCTGAGGCAAGGTAAAGAAGAAGCTGTAGAATATTAGAACATTTTAGGATAAAATGTATACTTGCCCAGTACTCTCGTTTATTTTATTTATTTACTTTTATATCCAGTATTGTTTTGTGGCAAGAAGCTTTATTTCAGGCTAATGTTTCTCCATGCTGCCACCATGTGGCCACTGAAGATCAAAATAAGGTTTTTTAAATGGTGCAATAATAATAATAATTATAATGATAATAATAATAATAACAATAACAATAATAATAATATTTTTTTAATGTACAAAAACACTTTATAGATGGAAAAATGCTATATAAATATTTATTTATTGGGCACTTTTAGTGCATTAAAAGCAGTTTCCATTGAAAATAAAATCAGGAAAGAGTGGAGTTTAAATAGTTGCAAGATGAAAGTTTAAAAAGAACAAATAATACTAATTAGAATACAGTAAATTGATAGTGTCAGAGAGAGAAGTGGATAATATGTGCTTAAATTATTTATTTAAAGTTATTTGTATTAAAAGTGAATTTGTTTTAAAGAATTCTTAAACAGTGATTCAGCCTCACTGCTGGTAGTGTGTCTCTTACAGTGGCAAGTTCTAGTTCTAATTGCACTGGTGTTGTTATTATGCGTCCAAAATAAAGTGCACCAGACATATGCATCTTTTGTTTTTAAATATAGTAAAGAACAAATACTCAGTAGTTGTACGCATACGGTCTTTACTGTATACACTCATATATCTGTTTTCAGACTATGACTATTATGAATATTCTGGGCTTGAGGAGGCGGACTCGGGGTCACCAGTGGGACGACCAACAGGTAGGAAAACACTTGTTTTATTATAGATCATATCAGTTATATTATTATCGCATGTGCAAATTGCAACACCAAAGAAACTGACTGAACCTTAATGAGGATCTGATTATCTGAACCAAACCTCACAAAATGAGGTTCCTGGACTACAGTTAAGCCTATGTCTAGACTATCTTTAAGTTCCATTTGTACTCCATTGGTACTGCAATTTAGTCCAAGACTAGGCTTAATCCATGTTCAAGAAACCAACCCTGTATGTTTTAACAGGATAAAACAGGATTGTTAAATCAAAGGGGACATATTTCAGTTTTATGCAGTTTGCAGTACTGTTTGCATTATTCCAGGTATAATAACCTTGTATTTTCACGTTCCAGTTTCAGAATTTGTGTTTGGAATTTGGAATCAAATAATTTACAAAAGAATATCAAAATGTAGATTTTACATGGCCAGGCTGTGACACATTGTAAAACCAGAGATTCTGAACTTTTTGTGGGCTCTTAATTTTACATATAGCAAATAATAACCATACACATTGATTTGACTCTTTTTCCCTAAATCTAGGACCCTTCAGTTTAGAAGATTTGATCCCTCACCCGGACGAGGATGAGGGCGATAACCTGGTTGGGCCCATCGGTCACGGACGAGATGTATCTGAGAAAACTCTGTTAGATCTGGACAGAGAGATGATCCGACCTGGAGTGTTTGAGTCGTTCGTTTACACAGGTATTCACATGGCTTACACACAGAGATATTTTATTTAAAGTTTAGATGTGTTTGGATCCATATTTTGTAAAAGTCCCTTTCACATCTGCCAAAGTGGCTGGCTATATTGCTCCATCGCACCTGAAACGTTAAATTTGTTCGTACCGTTCTGGAGCAAAGCCTTCCTTTAATTGATGATTACCCATCGGTCAGTCGATGGTGGCTAAAATTCATGCTCGTGCAAAAGGGAGAGATTTTAAACAATCTTTTCCTTACTTATAATTGCAAAACCAGATCATTCATGTTAAATTTGGTCATAATTTGGCATTGTATAAGTCAGTGTTAAAGTTGTCATTAACATGAATCGTTAATATGAAAATACATAGGATATTTCTTTTCACACAAGCTTTTTGCTGCAAATCCTAATAGGTAGCGCTGGTTATCATAATAATTTGCTAAGTTAATTCTGAACGCAGCAGTGAATGAATATCGAACATTTTTGCCATAGCTGAGGGCAAACATACAGAGGTCCCCTTTTTTCAGGGGCAGTTGGTAGTGTAAATGTTTGGGAGCTGGCCACATGAGTGTAAGGCCACCAGGTCAAGTCATGAACTGGTAAAGGTACCACTGAGGTACTCACTGAGCAATGGCAAGAAAGGTGGTCACTGTTTCTTCATGGATGGGTCAAATGCAGAGGTCACATCTGGTTGGTGCACTGTGTGCTGTGTGGGGGTGTTCACAATGACAAATAGTCACTTAAATTCCTGACTCATAATGTAGCTAAAATATTTTAATCATCTCAATTTTGTTTTTGTATCTCAGGCACGTCCTCACACTCTATCACAGTAAAACCCATGATGCTAAAACCAAGGAGTCTTTACATGCTGGAGGCTGCTGCAAGTAAGTCTTTCTGAATTCATAGTGCTGTTTTTCATAGTAAAGATGAATTCTGGGTTAGAACTAGAGATGCATTTCCACAACAAAATGCCAATGTGGTTGCTCAAGTTTTGTCGCTGTGACAACTGGGTCAATAGAAATGCTGTAAACCCAATAAAAAAAAAAGAACGAGGGATAATAAAAGAAGAATAAGACGAAAAGGGTGAAACAGATTGAGATGTGTGTCTGGGGGTGGAGGTGGTCTGAGGTGGCATTAGAACCGTGTTGACTGTCAACTTTTGAATCCCAAATCCCATGTATTCTTAATGGGGGAAAAATGAATGGTTCCTATGGGAAAAATAAACGACAGATGAAAAGAGAGTGCAGGTCATGATGTTATAGACACATTAGTAAAAAAGTTTGGACATTCCCTTCCCATTCAATGTTGTCTCTTTATTTTCATTACTATTTACATTGTAGATTCTCACTAAAGGCATCAAAACTATAAATGAACTGTGTAAGGGCTATTTGACCCAGAAGGAGAGTGATGGAGTGTTGGCACATGGCTCTGACCTTCCCGGGTCACCTGACCAAACCCAATCGAGATGGTTTGGGATGAGATGGACTAACAGAGGAAGGGCAAAAGGGCCAACAAGTGCTCGCTAGCATCTGTGGGAACTCTTTCAAGACTGTTGGAAAAAGCATTTCAGGTGACTACCTCATGAAGCTCATCGAGAAATAAGAGGTGTGCAAAGCAGTGATCAAAGAAGACCGGTTATTTTCTAATCTAAGATAGAAAATACAATTTGGGTTATTTCTGTTAATAATTCTTTTGTTTACTACATAATTCCATATGTGTTCATTCATAGTGCCTTCAGTGAGAATCTACAATGGAAATAGTCATGATAATAAAGAATAAAACATTGAATGGGAAGGTGTGTCCAAACTGGACTGGTAGTGTATGCGAAGAGTCCCATAGGCACACTCGCATTACGCCAAATTTTGAAGAACGGCAGCCGTGGAGTAAAGTGTCAAAATTTGAGCTCCATGTTAGTAGTCTATGGGGAAAAAATGGGTGAAACAATTGATAGAACCGACGAATGAGTGCAAGACCAAACCTGTAAGGAAGAAGCTCGTCAAAAGGCTGCACGTTGGAACGAAGCTTCTAGGAGAAAAACTGTAGATGGAGGAGTAGTGGTCAGAATTAGTGTGTGGAACTAAAATCGGATAATCTGATGTTATATTATATATTTGGTATTGTGTATTGTCTTTTGTATATGGTTTATTGTATATAGAATTGACTATATACAATATACAAGAAAAGTATGTTGTATATTGTATATAGTCAGTTGTGCAGTGCACATTGTCTAAGGTATATTGATATATTTTGTTGTTAGTGATGAATAAATATGGGGAATTTTTACGCCGATATTCGATATTTTCATGCTTATGTCTGCCAATGCCGATACTGATGCCAATAATGAGTCGAGTGCGAGTGCAGGCAAATTTGAACGTGTAAAGACAAGATATTTCTAACACAGCGAGAGAGTGGAGTGTGACACTCCATGTGCACTACCTAGTGGGGTAGAGAGCCTAACCTACAACCCCGCTATTTCTGAGATGCATACTACCCTTAGAAAAAGTATAATACAGCCTCACCTACCATAATTATTAAGTGGGCAGTACGCAAGGTTGGGGACACAGCCCATGTGTGAGCTCACATTCACTGGTGTGAGTAAACTATTAAAGTTTAGTTAGTTACAAATTCCAAGTTGAGCTCGTGGAAGACAAGAGAGCCTCGGTTTGCAAATGTTCCACTGGCGTTTCAGAATTTTGGCACAAAAATAACACCATGCATTTGAGACAGAAGTAACAGACCGCATAAAATCCCACCCTGACTTAAAACGCAGTTTCGGTACGTTACCACATTTCTGATCGTACAATAAATGCGCCATCAAATATCGGCTGAAAATATCAGGCAAATCTAAGCATTGGTACGATTTAAAAAACTGCATATATCAGCCAATTCCATACAATTCCATTAAAGGCCCCATTTATATATTCTGGAGCACTAGAGAGACACTAAAAATTTTAATGTTTTTAACATACTTTACCAATAAATTGAAAATAAATATCTATAAAGCAGAATTGTACCATGAAATGCTTCTACTGGCTGCTGCTCTTGTTTTCACCCATTTTGGATGAGATTTTTGTGTGCTTTGTGCTAGTAGGTGATCCGCACACCCTGCAGGGAAAAGCCCAGCTGTTCATCACCACTCGAGCTGTTCCTGAGGGATCAGCCTGCCATGTTCAACCCCTACAGGCCTAGAGATCCACACCGACTTCAGTGTCTTCTGCACATCAGACGAGGTCCCACTTCTCTTCTGGTTTTGTGTATTTGTTAGGGCAGGTTAACTAAATCAAAATGAATGACATTCTCAGAACATCTAATATGCACAGTCTTGTCCACGCCTGTTATTTCCAGAAACAGAATCTGATGGTAGGCCCTATCCACACGTGGCTGCTTGAATCTGGATAGCCGCATGCGCCTGAACGCCTGCACGCCGCTTGTTATGCTTTGTAGTCGCTGATTGACTTCAGTGAGCCGTTACATTGTCATTTGTTTGACGCTGTTTAACGCCAACCCGCAGCCCAATTTGTAGTTTCCTCATGTGTTTACCTGTGGGGGCAGTAATCAGGCTGTCCAAAGTGTACATCTGTGTGCTGAAATATAAAATATACTATATAAAATATATATAAATATAAAAGAGGAAATAAAAAACAAGTTCCGTAGGCACATGAAGGAAATTAGTCTGTGCTGCACAGTTGGTTTGGCATAACGACGTGGCATGAAATGGGAGTATAACTTGTATATTTTTAAACATTAAATATAACTTGTGCATGCATATAAAGTTATGAGAATTTAAAACCCAGGCACAGCTAGTGAGAAGCCTTTGTGCTGCACAGTTGCTCTACATCACCCACTGAAGCGCATAATAATTAAACTATCTTAACAGAATCATGGGATATATTCGGTCCTCCAGGACGTCAGCTGAAGACCATGTAAAATGCAATATTTATCGCTTTGTGTCTGCCTGATTGCAGAAATACACCAACCGGACGCGCAGGCGAATCGAACGCAGGTCACTAACGCCGTAGGACGCCCAGATTCACCTAATGAGCAAAACGTCTGGCGTTAGTCCACGCCATCTGACACTACCAACGCCAGAAAAACGCCTGATTCAGACTTGGCCTGTGTCATCATACTTCACAAATTCAATATTCAAAGGTAAAAACAAAGATGCGCACTTCTTTCGGCTAGATAAAACATATATCATCAGCAACATTAAGTCACAGTTAAGGGTAAAAAACAAACAAAACAAATGTTTATTAATAAAGGTAAGTACAATCAGCACTGTGATATTGATTTACGATGGCACGCTTCAGCCCTAATATTTATTTTTGGGCTTAATCTTCCAGTCGAGATTAAGCCTGGGCCCCAGACCAGATTGGCGCTTAATGATAAATCCTACTGGTATTACAACTTATCGAGATCAGGCTTAATCCATGAGGAAGAAAGAGTGATTATTTGTCATTGTGAACACACCACAGCAGTGTACCACAATGAAATATGACCCCTGCATTTGACCCATCCGTGAAAGTTATGAGCAGTGGGCATGACATAAGTAGGGCCCGGGGAGCAGTGCGCTTGGGGACGGTACCTTTGTCATGAGTACCTCAGTGGTATCTTTACCGGTTTGGATTCAAACCTGCGACCTTCTGATCACAGGGCCAACGCCCTACCGCTACGCCAGCAACTGCCCCAAGAAACAACCTTACGCTTGGTTGTTTGTTTTTTTGTTGTGTTTGTTTCTAGGACCTCACATATGAATACAGCATGGGCGTTGGTAACTCAACGAGAAAGCGTTTATACGCAGGGAGAGATTACCAACACTACTTCTTTAAGCTTCCATCTGGCATCTCAAATAATGATTAAGGCAGAAGTACAACGGAACTTCCATGATTTCCAGTAGTGAAACTGGATTGCATGCTCCTGACCACCAGCAGTGCCCCTGCGGATCGCAAGGAGCAGTGCACCACCGGTTGAAAAGCCCTGAAGTAATCGATCATGGTCTGCCACGGGCGGCACGGTGGATAGCGCTGCCGCCTCACAGCGAGAAGGTCCTGGGTTCGATCCCCGGGTCAGTCGTAGGGTCTTTGTGTGGAGTTTGCATGCCTCCCAGCCATGGGTTTCCTCTGGGTGCTCCGGTTTCCTCCCACAGTCCAAAAGCATGTACCATAGGTTAATTGATGAGTCTAAATTGACCCCGTAAGGTGTAAGTGAGAGTATGATTGTGTGAGTGTTAGGGGTGCAACGACTATTCGACGTTGTCGACAAAAGCCGACAATAAAAATAGTCACGATTTACCCGATTGTCGGCGTCGATAATTGTCGCCAGACGTATTTTTTAAACGGAGTGAGACGTTTTTCTTCCTTTCTACCTGTGCAGTACTACCGCTTTCCAATAGATGGCACCAATACACCACACTCTGGCGAGATTCGGCTTGTGCAACAGCATTCAGTGACAGTTAGGAAGAATGGGTTCATGGCGCCACATCAACGCCAACCAGAGCGCCAAAAATGGTTTGCTGCAAAATTTTGCCATCGTAATTTTCCAAAATCGCGAGCGCAATGGAAACTCGCGAGAGCACAAAATTAAGAACCGAGGCGCGGTTGCGATAATATTAAAGAACTGTATTTTTTTCCTCAATGTTTTTTCCTCTCGATGTGTTAAATGTCCCGCCGCGACAAAGTAGATTACCGACGAGCGGCTTTTTTGCTCGAGTGAGATTTCTACGCACGGGTTTGAAAGGGGCGGGTTTTGGCAGTTTGAGGGCGGCTTTGGCAGTTTCTGCCCACAAATCCTATTGGCCGATGGCTCCCTGGTTTTGTGATTGGCTTAAGAAAGTTCTGCAGAACAACCAAAGATGTCGAGAAGAAGAATCCAAGCACGGGTCGGTTAAACGAAAGTTATAGTTTATCTAATCTATAATTATAATTTAATAGTTAGGTCTTATAATGCCAATAAGCACACAAAACGGTAAAGTAAATCCAATTTCTTTGTCACTCGCTTATAATGTTATAATGGTACGTTACCATTTTTGTCAGTACCATCAGAAAACCAGAGCCATCAGAAGGCTAGATAAGGAGCAAAGAAGAAACTTATTCATTAAAAAATATGCTTTGAGTGAACTTATCTTCTTGGTTCTTATTATTTACCACAAAATTTAAATAACCTCATACTAAATGTAAAAGCTGGTGATAAATCGGAGCCATTTTATAATTATGCAATTTATAATCCGATTAGTCGACTAATCGTTTTAATAGTCGATGACTAGTCCACTATCAAAATAGTCGTTAGTTGCAGCCCTGTGTGCCTGTGGTGTGTTGGTGCCTACCCAGGGTTGGTCCCCACCCGGTCCCCCCGCGACCCCAGTTTAAGCGGTTTGGATAATAAATGAATGAATGATCTGCAACTGCATTGACGCAGAATCGTTCACATCTGCGTCGCAGTGCATCGATTGTGGGATTAATTTCAACACGCCTACAATATATGTGGGCGAAAGTGCAGTACAGGGTGGGAGGTGAGACTCAGTTATTGATGAGGCCCGTTGCAGTGGGGTAAAAGCTGGCCTTATGATTTGTGCCATTCTCCACGTTTGTCATTGTCACATCACTCGCTATGTTGATCTTCCTTTTTCAATCTTCCACAGTCACCATCTACATTGAAATTCAAGATGGGTTTGGAGCTGCTACCAGGCCGTGCCCCGTGAATGTGGTGGTGATGCCCAGCTTCCAGAGAACATCGTCCTCTCTGTCCAGTCCAGAACAGGAGCTGTATGGATACATTTATATTTTTTAGATCTTGATTATCCTGTCTAGTGGTTTACACTGTGGTCTACCTCATTGTGGGGCAGTAAGGGAGTTCGCCCCATAATCAGGAAGGCAGAGGTGGGCGATATATCGATTTTATCGATTAATTCGAATTTACAGTTCAGGACGATGTGTTTTTATGAAAATCGATTTTATTACTTATTTTACACGCGGGCGCCAAAAGCGGAACTAATGCGACGCGTCGTTCTACACGGGTAAATTAGCACGCCGCACCCAGACCCTGTAGTAGATTCACAAACAACATGGCAACGACGGGGGGAAAGTATGGCGTCACATCAGTGCCAAAACTAGAGCGCGCAAAATGGCTTGCTGCAAAAAAATCCCGGGGCGTAAATTTCAGTCGCGCGCGCAAATGTGACACTCGAGAACACAAATTTGAGAATCGAGTGCGCGGTTAAATGTGACCCCCCCTCCACTGCATAATTAGACACTTTTTAGGTGAATAAATATGATTATAATATAAAACACGGAATTCAGAAGAATAAATATGGAAAAACGGAATTCAGGAAAAAAATAAAACGGAATTCAGAAAAAAACAAAACGGATTTAATAGGGCCCTATGTATATTGAAAAGACATGGTGCCCATACATACTGTGGAAAAGCCGGGATTCATTAACATGCCAAAAGTTTTTGACCCGAAGTACGTGCTTCCAAGCCGCAAATATTTTTCTAATTTTGACTTGCCACAACTGTATAATGAAACACGTCAAAGAATCGGTAGAGAGCTGGAGGAGGAGGTGTCGTATTATTCTCCTACAACTGACATGTGGTTTTGAACCATTTATTTGCCATCTGTAGTTTGATTTTGAGTAGGAGAGGAGAAAATCGATTAAAATCGAAAATTGGATTTATTGTGAAAAAATCGGAGATTTTATTTTTAGGCCATATCGCCCAGCTCTACAGGAAGGTTACCCGTTCGAATCATGATTCGAATAAAGGTACTACCATGAGAAGGACAACGTCCCCAAGCACTGCCCCCCAGACTTTGTCCGTGTCAGTTGCCCGCTACTTTTTCACAGATCAAATGCAGGGGACACGTTTTGTTGCGGTGCACTGTGTGCTGTGCTGTGTTCATGTTGACAAATAATCACTCACTTTCTCCCCTTCTTCCAGCTTTGAGTTTGGTTTAGGGAATCTAACCACTCTGCTGCAACTGAAGAACAACAGAGACGTTGTTAGTTACATCTCTCTCCTCACTGGGGTGTTGAACCGGTTGAGTTTGGAAGCGGAATCCTCGGTGGAACTTCTGACTCGAATAAGATCGACTTTCACTTCGGCAATCAGTCAGCTAACCATCACCAACCAGGTAAAGCCAAGCTTTAAACCCTCATAGCTTATGTCTCCTCTTATTCATCACATCTGATTTAAAAAATGATAAAAACTGAACCACCTTAAGATCTGGAAACTATTTATATTTTGGAACTGTCTTTGTCTTTGATGCGTTATCTCCAGTGTATTTTATCTACCTCACAGTATTTACTGCTGGATGTCTTCCGAGCCCTCGTGGATCTTGTGAAAGTGCACAATCAAGTGAGTAAAATGGTATATTCCTACTTATGTCCAGAGTAACAATACAAACATTTTCATATAAAATATCCCGTCATAGGTGACATTTAAAAGTGCAGATAGTGAAATATAAGAAAATACTTTAACATAATTATAAAGAGCACAAAAAAAAAAAAAAAAGTATATAAAAGTGAATATTCATTTTAAAGACCCATTAAGATCAAACTAAAATCGTCTCTGTGTTCCTCATATCATAGAAACAGTTATCACCTTGTCAATTTTGAGCGAATTTGAACGTTGCTACATGGGTCAAATTAAGTCTCAAAGTGGTGAAAATACAGGCGGCACTTTCTATGCTCAGGTGCTGTAGACGTGTCGGCTCAAAGCGCTGAAGCACCGTCCACTACTACAGAGCCCTGACCCATCGACTGTAAAACACATGCGTATGACTGTTAAAAAAGATCACTCTAAAGTGGTGCAAGTAAAACTATGTAAAACTTTCCCTTGTTGTGCCTTTGCAATATACGTTTCACTGGAAGAGATGAAGTCAGTGACAGGATAGTGAGCACAGTCTGGGCTAGTACGGAATACAACACGGGATAATGGTGGGGAAATATTTAAGCAGGAGGACAGCAGGGGAAAGAGTAAAATGACAGAGGAACGCTGATAAATCCAGAGAGTTGATAGATTAGAGCAGATAGTTTACTAACTTACATTTTACCATGCATTACACACCGCTATAATTCACATCTGAGCTAGCTCATACGGATTAGCTGCGTGTTCTCATGCATTCGCTAATCGTTTGGAGTTCTTTACAACAGGTTAAACATGTGCGTCACATTTTACAGTTTATGACGACACAAAATAGATCAACTTACACTTGGTGGTTTAACGGCAGATGCTGGTGGTGAGGGAGTGGAGATATTAGGAACCGCTTCAGACTTAACATATGACAGACTCTCTTAGTGAACTTGCCCAGACTAGCAGGTAGGCTACTGACGCTATGCAGGTGGACAGGTGCTAGAGCAGTAGATCTGGACAGGGCTAATGCTAAACATAACCGCTCTACATCAGCAAGCTGCATTTAAGGGTGTTTTCACACTTGGTCCGTTTCAGCCCTCAAAGCGAACTCAGTTCAATTAGTCAGCATTTTTTATGTATATGTGAACACACCAAACGAACTCAGACCCCTCTAAAACGAACCGAACTGACACCACATAAGATAACCGTGAGTTCACAGTGTGTTGGTTCACTTTTTGGACCACTTCTAGAGGACTGAGTTCAGTTCCTTTAAAGAGGACTATATGTGAAAACACCCTTAGTCCCACCCTACTTAGGCCTACCGCGAAAAGCTGTTAAACTGCATAAATCTGCATTGTGGTAAAACTGAATTCAGGAGTTTTCCACATCTTTTCAGACACACTTTTCTGAGACATTTCACATGTTACCAAATCAAGGACGGTTTTCACCTTAATGGGTTTTTAAATAAAACATTTGTAAAATTAAAATAACCATGAACAAGTCAAATCGAGTGAGTACATTTTTTCTGAATTGATGTTCATTCCTATTTGCAGAATAATGACACTAATAGGTTTTCCATATAAAATTTCCTCTCGTAGGTGACGTTTGAAAATGCCAGGCAGGTGGTGAAATACATATCTGATACACTCTCCCTTGATGGATCCACTTATTCACCAAAACTCATGTGGGACATAAATTTGGAGGAATCTTTAATTCACATCTTGTCTCACGTTTTGGAAGCTCCAACTCTCTCCTCCAGGCCGGGGATTCGACTAACACGTGACGTTCTTCTTCTCGCTACTGACTCAGTGCTGGTGAGAAAAACATAATCAAGACTAACATCCAAAACAAAGAACTTTTACTGCATGCATTTTAACAGTATACTAATGTAAATGCATTTACCAAAATTCACACATCGATCAAATGTTTATTGCTTACTTTCTAGAAGTTAAGCCATATGCTGTTTTTGAAATAACTCAGTAAAAACCTAGATGTGCAGGAAGAAACTGTGATTGGTGTGTGCTGAAAAAGTGTGCATATTTTTTCTGTGTTTTTAGTGTTTCAAAACCCAATTTCAATGAAAAAATCATGTCTTCCAAACGTCCAGGTCTGTCTCTTGCTGGTAGCCATCTCTCGACGATATTTTCAAGTTACAGTGAGGTCATCGGAACACATCTCTATCATCAGTCAGGGACTAACTGTACTAAGAGTTATATAAAACACAACCGCAAGAAAATGCCGATGTGATTGCTCAAATTTTGTAGCCATGACGTAAAAACTAGCCTAGTAACAAGACTTTGCCTGAAATGCATTGAAATGAACAAGGAAAAAATTAGGGATGATGGTAAAAGCAAAATTAAGACGAGTGCGGGTCATGACAGTTAAAGATATGCATGGAGACCCATGGGCCCTTGAATCACATCAAATGGGGTGCCTTTGAGAAGAACGGCGGCCGTGTAGTAAAATGTTGAAATTTAAGCCCCATGTTAGTCTCTGGGGAAAAAATGGATGGAAAAATGGGCAGAACGGGCAAAAATGGGCAGAGCAAACGAGAGCATGTATCAAAAATACAAGTATACAAGCACCCAACACCGCTTTAGACCACACGTTTAACCGAGTTTCTAGCACAAAAATGGTTGGCGGAACAGCGGTCAGAAAAAGTGTGTGGAATAACAATATGTGAGAGCTCACCGCATTCATATAATTATGTTTACCACTCATATACAAGTTGCTTTAATTCAAATAATGCATTTTTGTAATTTCCTTTCTTTGCTTTTACCTTAAGGTTTAGTGTATCTAAGCTTCTAACACTTCTTTTCCTGTTTTCCCTTCTAGATGTATTTACAGTCAAGCAAAGAAACCCAGTACGGTGTGAATTCCACGTTCATGAAGTTGGCAGCTTGGCAGCTCTGCAGTATCACAACCAACACCACCACCACAAAGACAATTAATTCAACCACATTTTACATTAAACAAATTGTACAAGAGATCTATCGTGCTGAACAGAGACAGTGCTTCGTCATTCAGCTTTCATCCTACAAGCAGAACCCATATCACTGGGCCAGAGCCCCTGTGGAGGTTATACACAACTTTATTATTCTTCAAGATTCAAAACTCTATACTTACCCCATACGTAGCTATACAAGTATCACAAGCTGCGAAATGCGTCCTGATTCCTTCCTAAGACTGTGGAAAAATGAATATAGAAATTAAGTTATATATACAGTATATATATTAAGTTCTATATATTTTTACCATAAACATCTATATTTAGGCAGTATTATTAACATTAATATATTAACTCCAGGTTCCATCATCAGATTTTTTATGTAAATGATGTTTTACAGTTGAACGAAGATGTGGCTGACATCAAACTATTAAACTGCACCACCAGGAGAGAGATCAGGTTTGGATACCTGTCGAGTCCCCTTATCATCGAGTTTCAGAAACATGAAGAGAGAAATGTATGCTTTTTAATCATTAAAACAACACATTCTGTCTTAATTTTTTTAGATGATTGAATATGAAAAGTTAAATATAATTTGTATCATTTACGAAGAGCACGGGTTTGGAGTTCAGGCTTGCACATCGTGAGGTGAACGTTCACCACGTCAACATCACACCTGAGCTATTAGAGAAGGCTCTCCAAATCAGCGTTGAGTTCATCAAGCCGTCAGGTCGCCCTTTTCCCATTCTGCTCCTCTTCAGGTAAATGTTTTGCCTATTTCTTGCTGTATAAACATTTTAGGTAGTTTTACTAAATACTAGAGTTGGGATCAAGACCATCTAAAGCGAGACCAGGTCTTGACAGAGACCAGATTGTTTCAAGACCAGGACTCTGGTCGAGGGCCGAGACAGAGACTGGACCGATGCAGGTTGTACACCACATGACAAATAAGTGGAAGATGCAAAGCCTAAGCAACATTAAAGATGTTTATTGAATATTTCTCTCTTCCATATCTATAATGAGGAAATCACTTCACTTGAAGCAGTTATCCAAACTGATCACATCATATGTTAGACTCAACAAACCACAGTGAACACTCCTCAACACCAAACTCACTGTTTTATTGGCTGCAGAGTTGTTATTATGCAGAGACATTCTATTTGGAATCCATCTGGATACAGAATAAAATTATTTGATAATATTGATATATTTATTCTTTCCCTGTTGATTACTTGAAATAGAAAAAAATATTCTCTGATCAATTGAAAATGAAGAAATACTTAAGTTTTGGGTCATTTTGAGCCGATTTGGAATCATTTTGCTCTATAAAATGAGCTGCTTTATGGCCTCTCTGGAAGAGAACTACATTTTTGCGCATGATGGCGTTCCATTCGCGAGCGCTAACGCATGGTTTACATCGCGAATAATGTAATTAATGCGTTTTTAATCAATTACTTCAGCTTTTGTGCACGGAATTATAATTTCACATACAGAGGAATGAATATAATGTCCTGTAAGTTGAAAGTCGTGTGATTCTGACGGTATGTGTGTGGTTTCTGTAAGTTAAAGGGATTCTGAGTTATGAAAACACTAATTAATAAACAACACAAAATGCCTGTGTCAGTCTCAAAGAGTTTTAATAGTAATATTCTCAGAGTCATGGTCTCGGCTGGTCTCCAAATAAAATCCCGAGTCCTCTTTGTCCGAGTCCATGACACGACTGAGTCCGAGACAAGGCCGAGACTTTCAAAAACTGGTCTCGCATACTACAACACTACTTAATACACTTTTTGTCTATTTATATGCTGGAGCCAAGTCATATTGTCTCATTGTATAATTTGCAGTTGAGATGACAAAGTTTACTTTTAAGTTTACTTTACTGTGTTTGTTTGCTTTAAACTCTGCAATTAAGTTGATTATGGAGTATGGATTTTCTTGGATTATCGACTTAATGTAGGGGTGTAACGATACATCAGAGCTTTGTGCATTGAGCATCGAGCCAAAACAAAATATCACACATATTGTAATGCCCCCAAGCAAGCGAGGCACTTTATATTGAACAGGAAGAGAAGATTTTCTCTTTTTAATGTCTAGTTGAGCTCAGATATAAAAATGCTTAATTATATTTTTATGATTTTGATATGAATGTAAGTGATTGTGTTAAATCAGCTCATAATATTGTCTCGTATTGATTGCTGGCTCTTGAACTGAATCAGTCGAAATTGGAGCGGACTCGTCATCGGCAGACATCAAATCGTTGTTCATTCAACTGAGACATGTGACATACACTCCTACCTAAAGGTCTGTTTTTCAAGAAAGCTAGTGTTTGAGATCTAAACTGGGCTTGGCACGCCATGTCTTAAAACATCCTCAGTTGTTTTGAAACCCCTTAGACTGGTGTTGGCACCAAACTGGCTCGACAAACCATTTGGAACTTAAATCCTTGACCAGAATATGAACTATAAATTATGCTAATCCATGTAATATGCTAAGTCTTTTCTCTTGCTGTTCCACAGAATGCATGACAAACCCACACCTACTGTGTACAACGTACAGAGAGTTTATCGCTGGAAAGAGCAAACGGCTCAGATCTTTCTGCCTCCTTTATTTGTAAGAGGTCAGTAATTCTGAATTGTTGGTTGTGACAGGAGTACTGGCTGTACTTATGAGTGAATATGTGACCCGATCTGCCGTAATGAGTCGGAAGTGGGCGTTCTATTTATTTAGATACGGGCCGATTATGTTGAAAAATATCAAAAATATTCATTTTTCTTTTTTGGTCTTATATGAAAGAAAATGTCTTCGAAATTAATCTGGTCTCCAAAAAAGAAAAATCGATATTTTCGTGATGTTTTTCAACATAATCGGCCCGTATCTAAATAAATAGAACGCAGACTTCTGACTCATTACGGCAGATTGGGTCACATATGTCAATATGCTATACAGCAGGGGTTTACAACAGGTTTTGTTTCAGGGACCACCATTTAAACTAAACAGTAGTCTGTTGCCCACTGTGTGTCTGCCGTGTGTGTTTTGTTTTTTGGTACTGTAACGGTTAGGGAGCTGGCCACACGATCAGAAGGTTTACGGTCCGAACCTGTAAAGGTCCCAATAAGGTATCCATGAGCAAGGCATCATCCTCAAGCACTGCTCCCCGGAGAACTGGCAGAAAACTGCCCACCCTTCCTTCACACATGGGTCAGATGCAGAGCTCACATTTGGTTGTGGTCCACTGTGTGCTATGCTGTGTTCACTATGACAAATAATCACTTAAATATCATGTGAATAATATGCAAAAGTAGTAAATCTCAGTGTGTGCATCAACTTTCGTCTGACCGTGTATAAAGTTTTCCTATTTTTCTCCTTTGGCCGCCAGATCCAGGGATCGGATATCTGATGCTCCTCCGTGCCGACTACAGTAAGACTCCCGTGAATAAGTACGTTGCAGAAGCAGTCAACTACACACTGACTATGGAGTCGAATCAGTGTTTGGCTTGGGACGGTTTGAAAGAGTGGAAGGCTCATGGTTGTACCACACTCCAGGGTGTTACCTCCGACAGAGTCAGCTGCAGGTATACTACACACCTTTATCTTAATACCCAGATTATGAGATTGATGATTTATCATACACGTGAAAAATGATACTTCTTTCATTTACTTCAACTTAAAACAATCATTTATGCAATTTCAACTACCTGTCATGAGTTGCCATGGCTATGTTTATGAGTGAATATGTCAATATTCTACACAGGAACTATATGTATTTAAATTTGCAAATCCCAAACAGCACTAAGTTGTGTTTTTCCAGTAATATATAACATATAAAAATGATAAATCAGATACAACATTGATGTAGAATGTAAAGCTCTAAGTGAAACACCAAACTGGCATTTCTTCCAATACAAAGCTAAAACTACAGTTTAAATAAGGAGTTGAAATAAGAGGTATAAACTAAAATAAAAATAAAATTATACTTACACTTCAGCTTGCATCAATTTATGTTTTCCATATGTTTCACTTGTTCACATAATATTTTAGTCTATATAAATTTGTGTTCTATGTGCATTTGTTTTCTCACTTTACTGTTTCATGTATTTAGTTGAAACGACAGTTTACTTTGACTTTGATTTGAGAAGAAAAAAATATATTTGCTTTTAACTTTGTCATGTTGATTTTGGAAATATGGGTCCGATTTTCTTTATTGTTTGTTACTAATAATTTCTAATGATCTATTTTTCAATAAATTTGGAAATGATCCAGTTTGGTTTGCCATCATTAGCTTTGTTTACGAGCCATTGATCAAAGATTAATTCAAATCTGTGCTGGTCTGTTCTCCTACTGACTTTGCCATTTTTGGTTTATTGATTTTTCAGCTGCTATCGTCTGACATCATTCACCATTTCTCATCAGTCAATACAAAGCTCTTACTATAACACGAGCGTCAATGAGTACACAAGGTAATGCTGACAACGCTTTTAGGTCTTCAATTAATTTTGGTGTTTATTTTCATGGATATGAACTTTGACGACTCCTTGCTTGTATTTTTCAGCATTGACACCAACCTGATCTCGTGCATCTTGATCGTGGTTTCTGTGGCTCTCTATGTTCTGCTGGTGCTCTGTTGCAAGGAGGCAGACATTGAGTCAGGAAATTCCAGAACCTTCCTGCTGTCAGACAACAAGCCTTCAGACCAGTTCTTCTACACTGTCACCATCTACACGGGCCTCAGGTCCAGAACAAGGATGACAGCAAAAGTATTTATAACAGTGCCATGTTTATCATTGCATGGGGCGGTTGGGGCAGTTGCCAAATGGTAGCGCAACGGTTAGAGAGTTTGTTCCGTGATCAGAGGGTCGCCGGTTCAAGTACTGGACCGGTAAAGGTACCACTGAGGTACTCATGAGCAAGGTACCGCAGCTGGGTGGTCCAGAAAAGGCTGCTTTTTCACAGATGGGTCAAATTCTGAAGTCCAGGGAGAGTTAATGAGTCTCATAATGGTTAGGGAGTTGACCCTGTGATCAAAGGGTCAGTGGTTCGAATCCATGGACAATAAAGGTGCTGTTGAGCAAGGTACAGTCCCCAGGTGCTTCGTGGAAGGGTCAAATGCAGAGGTCACATTTCGTTGTGGTGCACCGTTCTGGTTTGTGGTGTGTTCACAATGACAAATAACTCACTTTAAATCCACTGTGAGTCAAAAAGGGGCCTCTGTACCTTTACCCCTAAGATAATTTGTCATTGTGAACACACCACATCACGCTGTGCATCACAACGAAAAGTGATTTCTGTATTTGACCCATCCGTGAACAAGCAGTGGGCAGCTGACAGGAGCAGCGCCTGGGTAGCAGTGCTTAGGGACGGTACCTTGCTCATGACTACCTCAGTGGTACCTTTACCGGTCCGGCATTCAAACCGGCGAGCTTCCGATCACGGGGCGAACACCCTAACCGTTCCGCTATCAACTGCCTCTTAACTTTGGGAAATGCTGACCGATTTTTTGTTCACTGTTGCATTCAGAATTACATTTGCACCAAAGTGATGATTATTTCTGTGTAGTTCTAACAAAACTCCAAAATTGGTAAAAAATTGAACAAAGGATCAAAGGATCATTGATTGACCTTCTATCCATCCAAGATTTTTAATATGAAAATGTAACTGTTTGTGATAATTGTCATTTCACATGATGTTATAGCCACATGTGGTGGCCGGGGGGCGGACAGGTAAAGCGGGCATATCCCCGGTGGGCCGCTGTGCTTTGTGGGCACATCCCTTTTTACAATTATTCATTCTGCAAATGACCTGTTGCCAAAGTGATAACACCACAATAATAATAATTCTTCACGCTTTGATGTAATGTGTCTGCGATTCCTATTTACTAAACACATGGCGTTGGTGGTTTTAAAAGGTAGGAGTTGGTATACATATAAAAGGAAGGGCAAAGATGGGTGGTGCCTGTGGGGGGCCGGTCTGGACCGAAGTGCAAGGGCCAAATATTTATAAATTCAGTTCAGTTTTATTTATATAGCGCTCTTAACAAATCATTGTCACAAAGCACTTTACACATAACCGACCCAAACCCCCAACAAGCAAGCCTGAGGCGACAGTGGCAAGTAAAAACCCCCTTCTGGCAGGAAGAAACCTTCAGAGGAACCAAGACTCAGAATGGGACCCTATCCTCCTCTGGGCAACCGGGGGCATGAACGTTTAAAACACAAGTAAACATTAGTTCAGGATTCATCGTAAAATTAATTATATTTAGAAAAAAATTATATTTACTAAAAAAAGGCCAAGGGGCGCTTTCGAATCCCGAGTCGTTGCTGAGTCTGGTTGCTAAGATCCACTTAGCAGCCTTAAGCTAAAATGAGTTCAGTATTAAATTTGTAATTTGTAATGTCCATCCCAGGCGGCACGGTGGCGCAGTGGCTAGTGCTGTCGCCTCACAGCGAGAAGGTCCTGGGTTTGAACCCCGGGGACGGCCATAGGGTCTTTCTGTGTGGACTTTGCATGCTCTCCCCGTGTTCGCGTGGGTTTCCTCCGGGTGCTCCGGTTTCCTCCCGCAGTCCAAAGGCTTGCGATATAGGTTAATTGGTGACTCTAAATTGGCCCTATAAGGCGTGAATGTGTCTGTGATTGTGTGAGTGTGTGTGTGCCCTGCGATGTGCTAGCGCCTGCCCAGGGTTGGTCCCTTAAGTTCCCGGGATATGCTCTGGTCTCTCCCCGCGACCCCAGTTGTGATTAAACAGTTCGGAAAATGAATGAATGAATAATGTCCATCCAAGTCCGGCACTGGTGGTGGCCAATTTAATTCGGAATGCAACAGTGGAAGAATTTTGAAAATGTCAACATTTGGCGAAGGTATGTTAGAATAGATTGTAATGAGTTCTCAACACATATTTTTGTATTAGTGAAGTGTAATATGCATCTACTGTAATAAGTGTGAGTGAAATCAGTATAAGAAGAGACACGTTTGTTTATTTCTTTTTGTTTCAGGTGTATGTGGTCTTGTATGGAGAGAAAGGAGTTTCACAGACCAGAGAGCTAAGCAGTTCTGATGACAAACTCTTTACTTCCAATTCCAAAAACACATTTATTGTGAGGTAAGGGCTTCCCGAACCGTTGCATTACGTTCACATGCATGAGGTGGAAACTCTTCTTGCGGCGCCACTGACATTTACACTTTACATTTATAGCATTTAGCAGACGCTCTTATCCAGAGCGACTTACATTTCCTAATTTCAGGGACAGTTCCCCCGAGAGCAACTTGGGGTTAGGGGTCTTGCTCAGGGACCCAGTGTTGGTAACGCAAGAGGTCGGATTCGAACCTCTTGGTCCCAAGACGAGTGTCCTACCACTAGGCCACCAACACCCTTGATAAACACAAGAGACAGGACTGAACTGTGAGATAACGTGAGACCGTTGAGGAAGTTTTGGGTGTCTCCAGCAGAGCATGTGAGTGGAGCTGAGCGGTGAGAATTTCCGCACCCCCGCTAATGTGGCTGTTTGACCCGCCTGCTTTCCCACTCAAATTCGCATCTAGTCGCTCAGTTCCACTTAATTCTACTCTCCGCTCCACTAAAATTTCATCCCGCTCCAGTGAAATCGTTGCACGCTCGCAATCACGCCGATTTAAAAGAGTCCTGAATGCCTAACAACTGTCACTTAAACCGAAGCCTTATATTCTAATGCAGCGTTTCCCAATCCCGGTCCTCGCGGAACACCGCTCTGCACAGATTCGAGTTTCCCGACCCACAGCACAGCTGATGCTACTGATTAGCTAATTAGCAACGTAGGATCCGCGGGCGGCGGTGCAGGAAATACCGAATCTGCACAGAGCGGTGTTCCGCGAGGACCGGGATTGGGAAACGCTGTTCTAATGAACTGAGAGCAGCGGCAACATAGTCACCCAGAACAGAACGTATTATTTTGAACAAACAACATACATCAAGTACAACAACAAACATCCAAGTTTTGAACACAGATTATCTATGCAACCACAACTAACCAACCGGTCTAAGAGATTTACGTGTATTTCATGAACTTCACACATTAAATGAACCTGTAATTATTCTCGGCCCTTAACAATAATTATTATGGTGTGAGCGGTATTGGAGTGAGACAGAGTGACCGTTCCGACCTTTAGATAAAAAACGCTCTACACTCCGCAGTCACGCTCCACTCGCAAGCACTGGTCTCCAGTGATCCTGAGGAGTTTTTACTCTGGTGCTGCAGAACATCACACCTCCTGGTTTGGTAACAGCTGTGTACAAGACATTACTCCTACTCCACTTCTTCCTGTCCTCTGCATCTTCCTCTTCCACGCTATCCTCCCTCATGTCCATTATCTTCCTTTTAGGCCTTCCTCTTTTCCTGCTGCCTCAACACTGAGCTCTATCCTCAGCACCTTCTACCCAAATATACTCCAAAACACCTCAGTCTCAGCTCCCTGACTTTGTCCCCAAATCGTCCAGCATGAGCTGTCCCTCTTATATACTCATTCCTGATCCTGTCCATTCTGTTCAGCCCCAACACAAATCTCGGTGTCTTTAGCTCTGCCACCACCAGCTTAGCCTCCTGTCTTTTCATCAGCGCCACCGCTTCTAAACCGGTACGTAACGTAGCTGGTATGACTGTATGTGCAGCGCCCCCCGGAGTCTGGGCCGAGTATGGCAGGTGCATCTGTGGCATGATGGTGGAGGTTCCTCTGCCAGCTGGTTCCTGAGCCGTGTGGTGGTGAGAGATTTGAATGAAGGATGTTGCTGGATCTTCATGGCGCAGTGCTGGCTGGCTGTAGACGAAGGAGACGGAAGGGTGGAGAGGAGGCTGCTGGCTTTGCAGCAAGGGCTTACATTCAGACAGGTATCTATGTCCACATATCACATATTGTGTATATATATATATAGTACTGTGCAAAAGTTTTAGGCAGGTGTGAAAAAATGCTGTAAACAAAGAATGCTTTCAAAAATGGAAGTGTTAATCATTTATTTTCATCAGTCAACAAAATGCAATGAATGAACAAAAGAGAAATCTAAATCAAATCAATATTTGGTGTGACCACCCTTTGCCTTCAAAACAGCATCAGTTCTTCTAGGTACACTTGCACACAGTTTTTGAAGGAACTCGGCTGGTAGGTTGTTCCAAACATCTTGGAGAACTAACCACAGATCTATAATCCTATAATCCTACAAAATAATATAATGACTACAAAATAATATAATGACTATAATCCTACAAAACCCCTGACTTTGTGCAAGTGTACCTAGAAGAATTTATGCTGGTTTGAAGGCAAAAGGTAGTAACACCAAATATTGATTTGATTTAGATTTTTCTTTTGTTCGCTCACTTTGCATTTTGTAAATTGATAAAAATAAACAATCATTATTTATATTTCTGAAAGCATTCTTTGTTTACAGCATTTTTTCACACCTGCCTAAAACTTTTGCACAGTACTGTATATACTGTATATGTCAAAAGTCAAAGTCAACTTTATTGTCATCTCTGCTATATACTGTACAGATACATAGAGAGTGTGTGTGTTTACCTGGCTGCTCAAACATATCTCATGTCCTATTCCTCAAATTAAAAAATCTGGCTCGTTTGAAGCAAAAAAAAAGAAAAAGTGAGGGAAGACTTTTGCACAGTACGGTATATTGTCATGTTATGTGTTTAATTCTGTTTTTCTTTATTATTCATGTTTCTATATTTCTTTGCTCCAGTTGCTGAATTTCAAGTTTGCCGAGTATTTAAAGGACCTCCACCCGTGGCTCTCTGTTTACACTCGGCCGTCTCACAGCGCGCACACACATGTTCAGCGCCTGAGTGTGTGCTGTCTCCTCCTCCAGGCCTACATGTGTGCTAACGCTGTGCTCATCCATCTCCAAGAAGAGCAGGTGAATTAGGAAGCAGTTTATGCACATGCACATTTCTATACACATCTTCAGATGTTCAGTACCTCACAAATCCTGCCCTTGTGAAATAAAAATCTGTCACCACCCAGTGGTGTAAGTAACACAGTGGTGTGTTACTTACACCACTGGGTCCGACATTTTGGGTCCAAAAAGCTATTTAAGATGGGACACGGCAAGGAAAATAAACTGAGATACGCATGAGCAAGGTACCGCCCCCAAGCACTGCTCTGCGGTCGCTGCCCATGTCACCTCCTTCACGAATGGGTCAAATGCAGAGGTCACATTTGGCTGTGGTTCGTTGGGTGCTGTGCTGTGTTCGCAATGACAAATCATCACAAATGACAATATTCTTAGCCACGTGGCCTTCCAGAACACGTTTGGGAACCACTGACTTACACATTCAAGGCAAAATTGGGGATAGATGTTTACATTTGTATGTGGGGCATTCCTCTAATTTTGGAGCGCTTCCTTCATCCCTCTGTCCCATCCGTTCCCATAGCAACCACAGCATCCAGTTTAAGGGATGTGTAACCAGATTTACTCAAAACTACATTGAGTCGGGGATTCCATGCAACTTTGATGCAATCTTTTCTGTCATTGTCTGTTTGTTTTCTCATGTGTGGATCGTCTCAGTGCTTCCCCGAACTGGGCCTGATCGACGTGGCGCTCGTCTCCATGGTGACGGGGCTCTGGGCCCTTGTAGCTCTGCCGGTTGGGAATCTGATGTCGTGCCTGTTCCGTATCAGCAAGGTCAGAAGAACAAAAGTGACCTTGCCACACTCCACTCCAGCTAGAGATATTCTTTCAGAAATATGCTTATTATTCTGTAGAAGCCATGTGTTCAGTAACTGTATTTTAATATTCCTTTTTCCCCATGACTGCAGATCAAGAAAAGTTCTTCAGCGGCGCAGTATAAAGTCGGTTTGCCTCATGTGTTCTCTATAGAAGGTATTGTTTTAGCTGCCTTGGCATATTAGTGTTGCTTTGTCTTCTGTTTTACAATGCTGTAGTGATTATAAATGTTTATATGACTCTTTCACAGATCACGGACGTGAATGTGTTTTGAGGGACACGGTGTCCCAGGCATTTTACTCACAGTGTAGTTTTTCACCCTGGACACAGAATGCATGGACAAAGAAATATGAGGTACATTAGAGATGACATTTTTTATATGCGCTTGACGTAGCATGCTGGTTTGAACTAGTCATCTTTGACTCGCACCCACCTCAAGCCATATTTTCAAGATTCAAGATGCTTTATTTGTCACATATGTGACCCTCCACGGCAAAACCAGTCGCTTGTCGCAATGGAGGTTTCGGAGAAAAACGAGCGTTTATGTTGCGTGGGGTAAAATTTTGGATTTTTTGTTTTTAGTGTTTTGAAACAGTGGAAGGTCTATACTGTACTGTTGTGAATAAATTTGGCTGAAAAACTTACCCTTTCCATCCTAAAAACGTGACTTTCTTGAGGTGAGGAATTCAATTCCAGCAGAATGTTAAAAGTTTCTGTTTTGACCGCTCTACTTCAATATTTACGCTAAATCCACTGGTTGACTAGCGTGAAGATATTTCTCCGGAATCCATCTTCGTTTCCCGAGTTCAGTTAACCTAACGCAGGTAGGCTATCCGTGTGACTGTGAATGCAGCGTAGGCTACCGTAAATACACACGTAGCCGCGACCGCACCAAGCGTCTGTGAGTGCTACGTCGATAGTCAACTTCAAAGGCAGATTTTTCCGTTTCTCACTTGGCGTGACAGGAGAAACCCGACCCGAATGTTGATATCTCAGTCATATGTCGTCCGATTCATTTGATATAGGTATCGTTCTGAAGGTTGATTTATGCCCTTTCATGAAAATCTGTTCTGCTCTGGGATTTGTGAAACTATCTCTAGTATTGACTAGGGGTTTTGAAACTAATTGGATAATCGATGCATCACCACGTGGACGAGGATGACTCTGCATCGGAGCAATGGCAGACCGTAATCCAGTGTTCCCCAATTATCTTTCCCCGAGGCCTAAATTATGTAAAGCAAGTCAGGCTGAGGGCCAACAAATCCATGTCACATCTTTACTTTATTATCCAAAATGAGCTGCCTTTGTCCTTTCTGGAAGACAACTATGTTTTGCGCTTATTTCATATTAGAGTCACGAGTACTAATGCGTGTTTACATTGCAAATAATGTAATGAATTACATCGTTTTTTGTGCACGGAATTACTCAGAAATTTCACATACACAGGAATGATTATAATGTCCAGTGTTTAAAGTTATTGCAACTGTTATCGTTAAGATTTCTCTAACTCTTAATGACTAGTGGAGATGTCAACCCACTGACGTGGAGATCCCTAATCACACATGGCCATAGAGAGCATGTGTCTGTTTACGTTTGTTATGTGGTGTGAGGGGCCAGATATGTCGCTTGCTCGGGCCGGATCTGGCTGCCATTTGGGGACCACTGCCATAATCGATTATAACAGAGGTTTCCATCGGCGGTCCGCTGCCTCCTAGTGGTCTGCGGTGGGTTTGCAGGTGGTCTGTGACATGCAGTCCACTTTCCAATTTTTTAAAATCACTTTTTAAAAATTATTCTTTTTTTTTCATTTTTGAAAACATTTCCAGATGATTTGGGCATCTTTATGAATAATGAATTTAATGCAAAATATCTAAAAAGTAATACAAAAAAATACTTCCTCCCACACTCAGACTGCTTAGTCTGAATGGTGGTCCCTGGGACAGAGGCAGTTGAAAACCCCTTGATTATATCATAATGACATTGCTTGTTGATTTTCTGACGTTAAAAAGAACATCCCGGTAGCAACTATGGCTGTCCCATCTGTCTGCAATGTGAAATAATGTAGAAAAAATGATGCCATGCGTCGTGATACATTGGAATGTCGTACTGAATCGAATTGTTGACCAAATAATCATAATCTAATCTAATCATGAGACCAATGAAGGGTCGCACCTCTAGTATTAACATATATTTCTTACAGCATGTTATGCAGGACTGGAATTCAGCTGACTCCGTGAGCTGCACCAAGCCTTCAGACATTTCAAAATTACAGCGAACTACTGACTCCGGCTCCCGTATTGAAGTTATCGAAGAGAACATTTCTGGTGTCTACCGCAAATTTTTGGACAAAAACTTTAAACACAGCCAGTCTGACCTCCAGTTGGGTTCAACAGCAGGTTTGTACATTCATTTTAAAACAATTTTTGTGATGTGTTTCTTAAAGATAAAGCACAAACCAAAATGCACAATACTTTATATGTATTTTTACCTAACATATGTTCCACTTAGACCCACAGAAAAAGTATTCAGTGTTAAGTGTTGGTGGTCATAATGTTACGGTTGATACAGTATATATAATATGAAACTATTCATACATTCATGACCTCACAGACGTAGCCATATTGAATACTATCTATCTATCTATCTATCTATCTATCTATCTATCTATCTATCTATCTATCTATCTATCTATCTATCTATCTATGCGCCTGTCTGTCTGTCTATCTATCTGTCTGTCTGTCTGTGTGTCTATCTATCCGTCTGTCTATATCTATCTGTCTGCCTGTCTATCTATCTATCTATCTATCTATCTATCTATCTATCTATCTATCTATCTATCTATCTATCCATGTTAGACACACAGTTTCTCTTAATAAGCTGTTTATCTGTTGCCTCTCTGTCAGTGAGAACCAACACGTCACTGAATTTCAGCAACTTATCAATAAATGTGCATATCAATGGCTGTGAAGGAAGTAACTATTCTTAAGTAAAGTTTAAGTAAAACTGTTAACACTACAAACAAAATGCCACACTTCAAATAAAATCTTAAAGTGTAAAGTGTTTACAGACACCAGCGCATAAGTTTGATACGTGTAAACAACTAGTGAGCTTGCTGGCGTGGAGGCTAGTTCACCCACCTCCTGCAATTCCAAAACTAGTTTACTCAAAACTAAACATCACATCACTCTTACATCACTCATCCCTCACTTTACCCCCCGAACCCTGCTGTAAAATCTGACAGAGGATTTAACTTAGCCTAGCGTAGCACTTTGCTGCGCTAACAACAGCTAGATAGCATTGTGCTGATCAAAAGAACACGACTTACCTTTCCTTTCAGCAAAAAGATTTTCTTCTCGTTGAGACGCCGTATTTTGTATGACGATGACTTATGTACCAGGTAGATGTAAATGTCGTGGAGGGAAAAGTCAGGTAGTGTGTCAGGAGAGGTGAGTTGATGGAAAACGTCTGGAGGGAATCTTTACGGATTTGTTGTATCTCTTAAGTTCTTAGGCATCAAAATGAAAAATATCCATAACATCAACAGGTAGAATAATTGAATTGAACGCCTTCCAGATAACGTTAGCTAGAGCATCCAGCTGTCAGTCTGGAGTGGATTCGGGACTCACAATGGCGACAACAAGGTCAGGTGACTATAACGTCATCCGAATGATTAGCGTGAATAGGTACAGTGATTTATTGTGACATACATTACAAACATGTAAATACTATTTCTCAAGATTACACTGAAAACACAAGAAAGCCTGACCCTTTGGAAGCTAAACGTAGTTACTGTAGTGTACAGTACTGTAAATTATTATGCCATATGAGAAATTCTTTTTAGGGTCCAACAGCAGGTTCTTACACTCACTGTTTTCTGTGATAAATAAAGAAAATGCACAAACCAAAATGCACAATATTTGATATCTTATATCTCTTCCATGTTACACAGAAATGTGTTCCAGTAGGACCCATAGTAAAAGTCTGCGAGTCTGGTGTTTCTACGTTTCTTGGATCCTTTGTCTGTGTTTGTCGCTTACATGTGCCGTCATCACTGGAATTCTGGGAGTAATGTAGGTCTTCGGTACTTGTGATTTCAACATTTATTTGTTATTTTGGGGTGGGCCTTAATGTGATTCACCACTACAACACTTTTCTTTGCCAGGTTCAGCTCTACGCAGAGTGTCTTGTGGGTTCAGTCAGTCTTCTTCTCTCTTCTCTTCTGTGCCTTCGCTGTCCATCCAGTTATGGTAAAACTTGCACCAACATAATTTTTAAACTATAATACGATCTTTATAATATGTATTAAAATATATCTGCCCCATACTAAAATTGAGGCAATGTGACAAGAAGACCAAGGTTAGAAACAGGGTAACCAGGGGTCAGTTGGCAGTGTAACGATTAGAGAGTTGGCCCTGTGATCAGAAAGTCGCTGGTTCAAGTCCTGAACTGTTCAATGTATCACTGAGGTACTCTTGAGCAAGGTACCGTCCCCAAGCAGTGCCCCCCGGGTGGTGCCCATGTTAGCTGCCCATTGCTCCTTCTTGGATGGGTCAAATTCCGAGGTCACGTTTGGTTGAGGAGCACTGTGTGCTGTGGTGTGTTCACGATGACAAATCACTCACTTATTATTATTATATTGCGTACCACACTTTAAAAATGTAGTTACAATGCCTTGCAAAACCCCAAAATTGCTTAAAATTTTGTTTGGAGTAAAGTGTCAATGATGAAATCGACCAGCGGCTTTTCCCGACTTTTGTCGTGTCTGTGGCTGTGCAAAATTGGGCAAAGGTTCCTGTTTCACTCACAGTGTATACGCATTCACTGAATCATACTTAAAAGCCGAGTTCTGCTAAAATTAAAGGGAGTTTTATTTTTAAAACTCATATTATTTTATAGCAATTGTAAGCTGAAGTTTGACTATTAGGAGAATTGAAGAAACCAGTTTTGATGATTTATTTTTCGTCATTTCAGATTCTCATCTTTGCCATATTTGTGGTTCTGCGACGTGGGGAGCAGAGTGTTTTAGACGTCATCTCAACTGTTGATCAAACTGTCATAGAGCTGCTAAAATATAATCAGCAAAGAGTCTCAAGCTGCTCATACCTTCAGTTTGAGGAGAGCAATGTGCACTTTGAAAAGGTAAAAGAACTTGATGTCAAATGGTGTGTACTATTATTGTTCAGTCGCTCCAGGGTTTCGCGGGCCTTATTTTTGAGGTTGTTGCGGCCTAAAATACCTGATTTTGCGGCACCTTTTCTAAAAAACTGTGATAAAAGTTGCAGTGTTTTTAGGCGTTTTGTTGCCCTAAAGTTGCGGGAGCAAGTCAACGTTGTGGGAAGATTTGCGATTTTGTCCCCCTTTATAATGATTCTTTAACAATTGATTAAAATGAAGGGAACAAAAGCACTATTATTTTTATTAACCATTTATCATTTAGTTATTTTTGGTGGTAAATGTGAGGCATTTTTATCACACGTTTCCTGCGTCTTCTAAACGTAACAAGGAAGTGAGTCCTCTAACGTATAGCTCAAAGTTTTGCGGGAAATTACAATGATTGGTAAAAAATTGCGGAAAGGTTGCGGTAATTGGTCAAAATTGCACGCTAATAATGAATTCGCATGGATTGGCCAAATTTGCGTTAATAGCCAACATCGCGAAATCCTGGAGGGTCTGATTGTTGCTACCATGTTTTTATTGAAATTTATCACTCATTTTGTTACGTTCAATAAAAAGCACACGATATCTCACTATTGTATCGTTGATTTCATTAGGGCTTCCAGCATTAAATGGTCTGTTTGATTTAAGGTGCTAGCGGCCCGTCAGAGAGACAGATACTTGCGACATGTTCGTCCGCCTACTTCTGAAGAGCTTAAACACGTGAGAAGCCAAATTAAAAAGAGGACATTATTCCGTAAAACCATAAGGTCAGATTTTTTATTTAAGACTGTAATGTAATACTGTTGGGCCTCATTCACCAATTGCTCTTAAGAGGAAGTTTGTTCTAAAACCCACTGATGCAGTTTCACGAAGATCCTGACATTCACCAATGTTTTCTTATTTCAAGGAGCTGTATGTAAGATTGTGGCCCAAACTGGTACTGCAGTCAAATTCAAAACACTGTAGCACGTTGTTTCTCCTCCCTCTCCTCCCCAGACTCGAGGTTGCCAGACAGACTGAATGAGGACTCATATTTGGCCAATCTAGTGTCTAATGTTAGGTTTGGTATTGCCATAATTAGCGTGCTAATGTTACCACACTGTCTCAGCGTAACACGATGCTGATGTTAGCAATCACAAGTCACCGTTTTTGTTTCTCAAACAATTCAGTCGGTTCGATGCCTCACATGGGCTACAATCTGTGATCCAATATGAATTAACGTCATTCAACTGTTGAAAATATTTGAAATATTAATCGCTATGTCTAGTGGTGATACAAGTTAGCCACCTTGACTAAATCTTACATGTCCAGGAGACACTTAACCACTTCAGCATCTGTCTTCAGATTCATCTCATGTGCTGAACCTCGTTTTCTTTCCGCTTTGATCAAGACATTTTTAAGAGTCATAGCAAGGCCTTTTAGTTTTAGTAACGTCAGACGTTTGTAATCCAGAATACTTGTAGCTGCAGCTCAGTAGTAACTGGCAACCTGGATGCTGAAATGCTACTGACTTTGTGATAGCGGTGAGTGGTGCTACAGGCCAAAACACAATTATTATTGAAAATTAACATTTAAAATGTGAATATTCTGGCTGCACAAATTTTATCAGTGAGATCAATATTTCAAATGAACATGATTCCCTAATCTCTGATGACATATTAGCTTCATGTTATGATTACTTGTCATGAATTTCTTAGATATAGCTCCTTTAAGATTTGTTTATTGGTAACAACAGAATCTAAAACTACTGAATCGCAAATTGTATTGTATGTACAGTACTGTGCAAAAGTTTTAGGCAGGTGTGAAAAAATGCTGTAAACAAAGAATGCTTTCAAAAATGGAAGTGTTAATCATTTATTTTCATCAATCAACAAAATGTAGTGAATGAACAAAAGAGAAATCTAAATCAAATCAATATTTGGTGTGACCACCCTTTGCCTTCAAAACAGCATCAATTCTTCTAGGTACACTTGCACACAGGTTTTGAAGGAACTCGGCTGGTAGGTTGTTCCAAACATCTGGGAGAACTAACCACAGATCTATAATCCTATAATCCTACAAAATAATATAATGACTACAAAATAATATAATGACTATAATCCTACAAAATCCCTGACTTTGTGCAAGTGTACCTAGAAGAATTGATGCTGGTTTGAAGGCAACAGCAAATATTGATTTGATTTAGATTTTTCTTTGGTTCGCTCACTTTGCATTTTGTAAATTGATAAAAATAAACAATCATTATTGATATTTCTGAAAGCATTCTTTATTTACAGCATTTTTTCACACCTGCCTAAAACTTTTGCACAGTACTGTATGTATTTACTGTATAGATAATTTTACACTATTAAAAAAAAAAGATTAATAAGGTTCATTGCCTCTTTGTTAATGATTGATTAAAAAAAAGGTTTATGCTAAAATTGCCATCTTATTTCCACAGAGAAATGCTGTTATTTACCATCAGCTTGTCCATGGTGGGCTTCTTGGCTTTTGGGAAAACATCTCACAATATGTTTAACTTTAATCGAGCACTCAACAAGCAGTTTACCTGGTAAATATCATCTTTTAAAGAGCAACACCAACAAAATTCCTGAACAAATTGCTGATCTGGTAGCTGATAGTATGTTTTTGATCATATGAACACAGAGAAGAGTAAGGTATCTTTCCCAGAGAATCTCCCAAAAGAGTTGCAGGATAGTTGTAGCTAAGAGTTTTTGTCAAAGATTTCACTTAGAAGTTTCACTAGTGACATGCTCTGTCAACATTTCGAGCTACAATCTCATCACCGGGTGCCAGGAGAAACCAGGACCAAAAGGCTGTCAACAGCAGAAATAATACTAAGCATCAGTGTAATCGACATAATTGAAATATAAAAATATTTGTTGCAAATGTAGGAATTCATCAAGTCCATTTCACTCCATTCCAAACCACGATGCCTGGTGGAACTGGACATCACACACACTTCTACATGGACTATATCAAGGTTCCCACCAGCGTGATGTGTTGGAAAACAACGTAAGAAATGAACACTAACATGGTTTTAGCTGAAACACAACATCATACATTATTACTTGTTGTATAATTAGGATTGGTATAGTTCCCTCCGTTAATATTAGCTATTCAATAGTAAACCACAAATTTCATCACAATACAATATTATATCAATTTATTTATTATATCAACTCAGGGTCCGGACTGTTTGAATTATGTGATGAATTTTACATGTTGTTTGTGAATTTTTTTTTTTTTTTCCATGTCAACAAGGTTACAATTCAGCGTGAGGAAGATGAATTATATTAGGTTTTGTGTGAGACCGCTCAGGGGTGCACTTCCCAAAGCAGAAGAGCGAGACAGCCATGTTTCGTTCGTGTGTGCGGGTGGCGTATATTACTAACTACGTTAGCAACGCTATGTTAGTTGCTAATGTACACTATGGCCTCGTTTACACTGCAGGTCTTGATGCTCAGTTGTGATTTGTTGCCTATATCCGATTTTTTTGACCTTCTGTTTACACGTTTTTTAAAATTGTGACCCATATCCGATTCGCTTGTTACACGACATCATTAAACCGCGATGAAGTACTAAATTGTCGCAGTTTTAATGACGTACAGAACGCAATGCCTAGGAAAATCCGATCTGCCTGTTTACATGACAGTCGCACTGGCACATATCTGATTTATATCTGATTTATTTCCACATATGAACGAGGCCTGAAACCGATCTCAAAATATCCGAATGCATGCGTTTTTTTCCTGTTTACACTGTCATGGAACAGATCTGTGTCACATATGAGCAAAAAATCGGAATTGGGTCACATTTAACTGACAGTGTAAACGAGGCCTATGTTAGCTATTGGCAGAGGTGGGCAAAGTAGCTAACTTCGTTACTTAAGTGAAAGTACAGATACCACTAGTCAAATGTTACTCCAATACAAGTGAAAGTCGTACAGTCAAATTTGTACTTAAGTTAAAGTACTGAAGTACTTGTTTGAAAAAATACTTAAGTATTAAAAGTATGTCTTCTTTCACCGCATTGTTGCATTATTGCCACAACACTTAGAACACCTCTGACTAGAAGGCCTCTGACTAACTTGTAGAAGCTGTAGAATAAGGAATTGGTAGAATGTTCCTGAATGAAACACAACTTAAACTGATAAAGAAAACCCGTCATTAGTTTATTTTATAAATTAATTGTAAGACTACACACCCCCACAAAACAGCATGGTTCTGACACAGCTCTGGTAGTGTGTGCACACATATATGTGTGGCTTTTTTTTACATGGAATTTTTTTTTAAAAATTCACAAATGTCACATGTGTAATTTAAGGCTCATATCGACCAGGACCAGAAAATAATTATTTTCTGTCCATTGGCTCCCATTCAAAATGTTTTCAATGTTGGGTCCCATGAGGGTCTAGCGGAAGGGGTGTGATTATATGTAAAACGCTTTGTGACAATGACTCAACTCTATACCAAAAAAATTTAATTGATTCTCAATTGTTAACAGGCTAAATCCATGAGAGGGATTTTTTCACTTATTGGAGAGCCAGTCATCACTAAAATGGAATATACTCACAAGTCATCTCATCAGGTAAACAAGTTCAAATGAATACATTATGACTGCTCATGCCTTAAGTATTTTTTAAATATTTTTTTGCCTTTCATATTCATCTTCCCAGATTTTCAGCATTTCGGCTCGCCCTCCTCTGCAGAGCCGTCGAGATCCAGGATTAAACGATTCTGTCTTCAGTGGCCTCGTGGGTTCCAACAGACCGTATTTATGTGGAACATTTGGATGTTATGAGGGAACGGGAATTGTCCAGCTGGGGAAAAGGAGGTTTGAATTTCATCACCAATAAGCATATAGAATAGTTTATAGAAAAGTTTTAGTCTTTGAGTTCTAAAGAAACTCAGCATAGAAGAAGTGACCCTCATTGCAGTGATTTGCTAAAATGCCAAATGGTTAATCTCACTTCTCTATTCAGAGATGATCAGGACTTTTTCATTATTTGTTATCTCTCAGGTCTGAAGTCGTCAGCACCCTTAGGAAATTAAGGACCACAGGCTGGATGGACAGACGCTCCCCAGCCGTAAGGGTTCAGTTTTCTTTGTTCAGCCCTCCTTACAGCATGTTCACCACAGTCACTCTGCTGGGAGAGCTGACACCGTTGGGCGCACGTCTAACCTCACTTTTAACTCACTCTGCCCAACTCCACCACCACTCCACTACTGCACTTCAGCACTGGCTCCTGGCAGCAGAGGTGGGAAAACGCCGTCTGTTATCTTATCTACCATAATCACATGATGCTTTATGGACGTTTAGTGGTAGCTTTCCTTTCAAAGGTTAGATTAGATACCGGATTTGGGCCTCATTCACCAACTGTTCTTAGAAAAAAAATTGTTCTAAAAATGTACGTATGCAGGTTATACCAAGATTCAAGAAATTCAACATTTTCTTATTTAAGATTTGTTCCTGGGTAAGAACGGAATCTACAGCTTCTGAAGAGCACATTTTATTGCATGCATGTTTGTGCAAAACATCAGCTTATTGAGTTTTCTCCAATTCTACAGTTGTATGATATTATGCTTTTTACATTTCTGGCATTTAGCAGACACATTTACATTTACAGCATTTAGCTGACACGCTCACCCAGAGCGACTTCCATTTTCCTAATCTCAGTGACAGTTTCCCTGGAGCAACTAGGGGTTAAAGGAAAACTTTGGTCAATTTCAACATTCAGCTCTGTTGTTCGGTGTCACAACGTGCAGTCAGTAGCAACAAAAATGACAAAAATTGGTGCTGCCTACACCGACCTATTCTCCTTCTAGTGTTCGCCCCCTGGCGACTGTAACGCTAACCAGTCGGGGCAGGTTTGAAAGTTGTTTTTAGTCTCTTGACATGCTCAAAATGTCATTACAAGTGCCAGGCAACATGAACGGTTTCTTACGAGACAACACAGTGCATATGTAACTGCAGTGATTCTGAAAGAACAGTATAAAACGGTGTCCACAAAACGTGTTTTTCCACTGTTGCTAAGTTATGAAAAGCACCATTGGGCACTTCCGCGTTTGTTCCTATTTCAACGTATTTCTTTAAGATTGTTAGTTTAGCCGACAAGATGGAGAGAAATCGCTTCTTAGCATTAGTGGCAGCTTTTGAAATAGACTCTAACATTGGATTGGATCCGTGAAATCTCCAGCTGCTCCAGATTAGGGATGCGACGCTCCAAACTGACGGATTGACGCTGTGTCAAGCTCCCGAAGCACAGGTGGCTTAATTGCTGCACAAGCCTATGAATCACACGATCACATAAAATGCTTAAGTCATATAAACACCTACCTTTGAGGGTTTTTGTGAGAGGAGATAAATTTTGAGATAATTGTTAGTATGATTTTGTAATGTGACAGGTAAGGTTAGTGATAGATAGTTAGATAAAGACGGAGAAGCCGCAAAAGAGACCTACGAGATCTGTGCTGTGGGAGCATTTCCATTCAGAAACCCCAAACATGGTGGTGTATGATTTGTGCCTATTGCAACAATACATCCTCCATGATACGCCATTTGAGGAGTTCTCATCCTGAAGTTGTAGAGACTGCAGAAGGAAGCAATGATCCCCCAGCACATAGACCTGCTGCTGCTGCTGGGTCAAAAACTGGTTATTAAAAGTTGTTGAAATTGTCCAAAATATGCTAAATTGGTAATGGCCCTGTAGATAATATCTATAAAATCCCAAATCTTAGCACTCCACCCTTTGCCATTTTATTGAATCAGGACATGGCAGCAACTGGCCTAGACCGATAAAGCTGCCGAACAGTATATTTGATGAGTGAGTGATTATTATTTGTCATTGTGAACACAGCACAGCACACAGTGCACCACAACCAAACATGACCTCTGCATTTAACCCAGCCGGGAAGGAGCAGTGGGCAGCTAGCATAGGCAGCGCCCAGGGAGCAGTGCTTAGGGACGGTACCTTGCTCATGAGTACCTCAGTCCTGGATTCGAACCTGCGACCTTCTGATCACGGTGCAAACACCCTACCGTTACGCCACCAACTGCCCCGGAAGTGCCTTCTTTAGTCACTGTATTTAGGCAATGCTGCTTAACCTCCAACTTACTAACCTAGCAAAACACTAGTTCAAAACACACAGTATCAAGATTTTCTGTTTTCCCTATTTAAACAAGTCTGTCTGACGTGGGCTTTTTTTAAAGGCAGACAGAGGGAGTTGAACTCTCTTAAAATGTCCAAATGTGTTGTTAGCACAACTGGCCACTAGGTGTCACTGTGTTAGGATAAGGTGTCAGATTGTTTCACAGCCTCATGAATTTCCGACCCAATTGCTCCCAACGTTTCAAAGCCTCTCTTTGCCCATCACTACTCCAGGTACGCCGCCATTTGTAGTGAGTTCTTGACAGTGTATACGCTGCCCCTTCCCCAATTTTGATTGGCTAGCAAGAGACAAGCCACATTGATGAGCGCATCGGACTTTACCAGAAGCGATGAGAGTCAGCATCAATTTTTGTCATTTTGTCGCTACTGTCTGCACTCTGTGACACTATAGAATAGAGCTTAATGTTGAAATTGACCAAAGTTCTCCTTTAAGAGTCGTGCTCAGGGTCCCAATGATGGTAGTGCTGGAGGTAGGATTCGAACCCCCAGCTTCTTGGTCCAGAGGCGAGTATCCTAACTACTAAACCACCACCTCCACCCCGTATAAATGTCTTTCTCAAGGACAAATTTAAGAAAAAATCTTAATATTGATGAATGAGGCCCTTTATTTCTTGTCTGAAATGATGCCACATACAGTAGTGTTCACTGAGTATTGTAACTTGGCTCATCTCTTCAACTGATGAATCACATGCTGTGCAAACCATTATCATTGCCACACACTATCAATGCAGCTGGATTTAACTTCTCTTCATCTTTGCCATTCTACAGCTTCTCTTCCTTCTCCTAAGTTTGCTTCAACTGTATTTTCAAATGTATATCATCTCTGACAGAGGATGGTCTTACTGGACAGACTTGTGCAACTGGTTGGAGGTGACTGTAATGATGATGTCAGACATTTCTGCTCTAAATCATTGAGACAACTTAATGAATAAAACCTTTTTTTCCCTTTTAGGTGACAATACACCTTGTTAGTTTTTCTCGCTTTATCTCCGTCGTCCATCACTTGTCACTGAGAACAGACATGATCGAACGCCTACAGAAGGAAGATTTTAAGTCATTTGTTGACCTCAGTTTGGTCTGCTTTTGGGAACAGGTAACTTAAAGAAGAATAAAATTGGTCAGATCTGTGGTCACTGATCAGAAATCTAAATTATATAGTATTAGTCTATAACAGCATTTATAAGACACTTTATTTAACAGGAAATTACGTTTTCCTATTTGTAAATTTTTCTTAAACAACTTGAATTTGGAGCCTTGTTCAGGGGCAGCATAACAGTTGGGGCATTCGCCTATGATCAGAAGGTCACTGGTTCGAATTCCGAACTGGTAAAGGTTCCACTATGTACAGTATGAATATATATTCTTTTCCTAACTTAAATTGTTCAATGGGTCGATGTGACAAGAAGAGAAAGGTCAGAAATGGGCTGACCGGGGGTAGTTGTAGTGTAATGGTTTGAGAGTTTGTCCCTGTGATCAGAAGGTCACTGGTTCAAGTCCCGAACTGGTAAAGTTACCACTGAGGTACTCATGAGCAAGATACAGAATTTGAAGCCTGTTTGGTATGAACACACACAGACCTGGTTTGTAAGAAGTAAACGTTCTTTGTTTTCTTTCCAACAGATCACTTGGTCACAGCATGGCATTCTTATCTTCCTTTTGCTAGTGAAATTGTGCTTCCTCCTGCGGTTAAATAAAGCTCTGAAAGTTGCTGCGTCTACAGTGACAGTTGTCGTACACAGCCTGCTTTGGCCACTGGTATTTGTAGCTATGTTAACTTTCTGTACTTTATTTACTCTAAATTACTGTAAAGATGCTAAATTTCCCATTTTCTATTCTCTCATCTACTTTTACTGTTGTGAGTGCCCCTTGAAAAGTTCACATGATTTCTTTGCTGGTTTTTTTTGCAGACAGCTGTCGTCATTCTCGTTATTGCTCTCTCTTGTCTTGGAAATTTGCTGTTCCATTCAGATTCATCTGCCTTCAGAAATATACCAAAATCAGTTTATTCAGTCATCACCCACTGCTTTGGCATGAGAAAAATCAACCATGAACATGGTCCTAAAAATCAAGTGTTGTTTTCCTGCTATTGGATTTTCCTTTGCCTAGTGTCTATGGCATTAAAAGCAGTGGTATGTGTATGTCTTAGACCTAAAAATATCTTTAATTAATATCTCATTTGTGCCATTGTGAGTTGATCATGAAAATTTTACAGGTCATTGGTCCCCTCCTCGCCACTGTTAAAAAGTCAGCAAAACTGAATAGAAGGAAGCCTCACCTGTCTGTCAGTGACGCTGTCACTTATATCAGAGAGACCATTTTGAATCTCATTGGCAGAGGCGGGCGGCAATGGACTGAAAACTGGACCAACACTAATGTAAGCAAATCCCGAAGCAAAACTTTTCTATATATAAATAATCACTGTTTTAATAAATGCATATTGTATATTGCAAAACCCCTGCTTTCATTTTCATTTCATTTTTGTTTCATACCAGTACTAATTACTGAACTAACAATGACTGTTTTGTGCACAGAATTTCATCCTGGAGGAATTTGAGGATCTTGTTGATGAGCTTTTGTTGCGACTCAGCGCTGTCTCTAATAGCCACACCCTTCCAGCTGAAGACCAGGAAAACCTGAGTGTCCAACTTTGTACACATGACTACAGTGATGAGGTGGCACTTTAATCCTGCAGCATTCCTTAATGCTACACTATCAGTGTTACAGAGATGAATTATAAGAGAGATATACAAAGCTCTGAATTATATTACTGGAATTGTAAGAATTTAAGAAATTACAAATTGCCGTGGAATATGTTATGGAAACTCTGTATTTACACCATTTAAAGTTGAGGTTTTATTTTACAGGGTGATGCAATGAAGAACATTATAGATTCAAATCTATGGGAGGGTCCTGGCTTATGCAATGTCCTTTCATCATATGAGGAACACAGTCTCGGGTACAGTCCTACTCCAGCCTCAAACTGACCTCAAATAACACTTATGCCAAAGTAAATATCCGCTTTGTAAACATATACTCCTTTCATTACAAGGTCACAACTTGAATGGAAAACCCCCTGTCACATTGGACAAAGGAGAGAAGTGTCCTGCGACGTGGTGAAGTCTACAGGCCAGAACGCTCCTCTAAACATCAAGGATGAACCTGGGAAAAAGCCTAAAGATCTACAGACCTTTCTTAGTAGTAATCAGTTAATCAGTGTGCACATTGAATGTTGTGAAAGACTGGCCTCAAATGAACTACAGTGCTTCAATTCAGCTGGGGAAGACTGGGATACTGTCCTGTATAAGTCGTGGGACACTTCACTAGAGCTATGTGGGGTTTTAAATTCTCCTAACAGAAAGAAAAACAATCTTTCTGATAAAAAAGCATGTGACGTATTACCTGTAGAAAAGCAAGAAACAGAAATGGGGAATATTCCAGGCCAGTGTTGGTGACATAAAGTGAAGCAGACTTGATTATAACATACATATGCCTTGTTATTGTAGTTAATAAAATATTTGAATACTCAAATAAACTTTGTTAACATGTATATTATTTTTGTGTGATATTATTAATGCATATATGATTTTCGATATGCAGCAACAATATAAGTAGATGGGGGAAGTGATCTTAACGAGAAAAGAAATGTTTTTGTAATGGTATTAAATTTAAAAGTCACCTTTATTTAAAAAAGAAATATGAAGATCTTAGAGTAAAATATGAGTAGATTTTAGAGTAAAGTATGAATATTTTAGATGAAGATTTTAGAGCTTGGAGTAAAATTTGAGTACATTTTATAGTAAATCATGAATATTTTAGATGAAGATTTTAGAGCTTGGAGTAAAATTTGAGTAAATTTTATAGTGAATCATGAATATTTTAGAAGATAAAGATTTTAGATCTTGGAGTAAAATATGAGTACATTTTAGAGTAAAATACGAATATTTTACAACGTTAGTAAAGCGTTAAATTCCTTGACAGACAAAAGACGTGTCACTATCCAATCATAACGAGCCTCGCGCTGCGGGGCAGCCAATCATCACTCACAACGTAACAGCAGCACGGACTTGAGTGGCGCCGCCTGATTGGACGGAATCTCGGCAGACGAGCCAATGGGAGCGTGGCAAGTCAGACAAGTTGAAGTTGGGGAGTGAGGTGAGCTTTGCTAATTCGGACAAACCGCGTTTCGCCGTTAATTCGTGAAGATTAAATCGCTGCTTTGAGCACCTTGACGACGCCAGCGCCAGAGATAAGCACGTAACGGCGTATGAACGCACTGTAGTGCAAGATAGACTTTAGGAATAGAGGAGGGGAGGAAAAATAGCAGCCAGGTGACAGTTATCAGGATGAAGAAGATAACGCTGTTTGTGCTGCTGCTGCTGGGATTGGCGCAGCTCGTCTCAATTAGCCGCTGTGCCGCTGAGGAAGGTAAGACTCACCTGAGGCGCTTCTGTCTCCAGGTGGATTTACTGTTTTACCAACACACTCGGGTAAATCACGAGGTGGCAAATCCCTCGGGTTTTGCGTCCTAGCAGGTCTCTGAAGCGTCACACCTGGTCTCAGGTACACAGAGACTCACTGTAGTCAGCAGAGCTTCAAGATTGTTTGTCACAATACATAGTTATGCAAGTGCAGCCTATGTAGAAATGTAGCTTAATAACTACTGACACTGTGTGAATTACAATAGAATTTTAGAAAGTAGCAATTAACTGATAAAGTTATAAATATGTTCCTAAATTGGTCAAAGTAAACTTTGTCATCTTTATACTGTGCAGGTATACAGAGAGACGAGACGACATGAGTCCAGTTTTAACAGTGCAAAGAACAAATAAGGCTCATAGAATAAGCAATAAATAGAATATAAATTATAGACTTTAAACTAGAAGTAGGAAAGTAGACAGTTAGGTTACATGTGGTATTCAGCCTACAATTATGGTCTTGGAGGGTTTTTTTTGCATTTAATTTGCATAAGATCTGCTACGGTTTCAATATGAAAATTCAGTATAGATAGTCTAATAATCATTAACTCTTACGACAGTCTGAGCTAAAGTATACAGTCTGATCTTTTGTAAAGTCTGAGCTAACTATCGTGGTAGAAAACTGTATGTAAATTGCATTTGTAGTAGAAGACACATAACCATACAAGTTGCAGGTTGGTGACAGACAGGAAAGAACAAATGTTTGTGTATAATAAACTAATAGAATGATGCATCACCTTGTTAAGAAGTCTGGGTAGTTGGCAGCCTAATGGTTAAGGAGTAGGTCTGTAGATCACTGGTTCAAGTTCTGGACCGGTAACGGTACCACTGAGGTACTCATGAACAAGGTTTAATCCCCAAGCAGTGCCCACTCAAATTCAGAGGTCACATTTGGGTTTTTTTGTTTGTCATTGTCATTGTGAACACAGTACACCACAATGAATTGTGAGCTCTGCATTTGACCCCTCTGTGCAAAAGCAGTGGGCAGCTAACATGGGCAATCCCCGGGGAGCAGTGCTTGGGGACGATATCTTGGCTCATGAGTACCTCAGTGGTAAATTTACCGTTCTGGTATTTGAACCGGCGACCTTCTGATCACAGGGCGAACATCCTTGTTGTGGTGCACTGTGTGTGGTACTGTGATGTATTCACAATGACAAATAAAAACTCACTTAAAAGTCTAATGTGCTGAAGATGAAATCTCCTCCTGAGTCTCTCTGACATTGCCCATAAAACTGGCACTGGCACTACAACAGACAGTTGAGAGAACTGAGATAAAGTAGAAATTCATGCCAATTCATGCTGAAATCATCCAGCTAGATTAACTAGACGGGCAATTCCTTAAGAAATTAAGAGTGATTTCACACAGTGCAGTACAACAAATGGTGACCTCTGTATTCAACCCATCCATGAAGGAGCAGTGGGCAGCTTTTTGGCAGTGCTTGGGGATGGTACCTTGCTCATAAGTACCTCAGTGGTTCCTTTACTGGTCACAGCCATTATACTGGCATACAGCCATTTATTGAGATTCTTGGCGTTTGTTTTCTGGAATGCGCATCCATCGTTTCTTTGTGATGCGACGCCGAGAGGCATGCACGGGATTGTGGGAAATGTAGCTCTCTCCCAGAACCTTTCCAAAAGCACCTCATTTTATAGGCCAAATCAGCTCAAAGTGGGCATAAGTGAATGTTTCACCAAAATTCTCACATTCACAAAAGCCAGGAAAATGGTTTTTCCTGCCGTTATTATATTATACAATTGAAATGTTCTTAAGAACAATTCAACAATTAATTTTATGAGGCTGATTGTTCATGTCATGTCCTTCACAAAAATATGCAAGCAAAATACTGTTTTATTAGGTCCCATTTTTCCAAACAATGCATGTATTTAATAATCATGAGACTGTAGAAAGTTATGTAATTGTGGATTAATTAAAGCTTAGAATAAATGTCAAACATTGGTGAACTTCAAATAGCTTTAGGCGGTCTTGTCTTTATTCGTGTAGTACGTCTGCCGTTTCTCCATTCCTTTGCGCATCCATTTCATAAAGTTGCATTTCTGACGTGCAGCAGAAAATGTCGGCGAAAAGGCGGAAGATGTCGATGATGATGATGACGACGACGATGACGACGAAGACGAAGCCGACAGCACCGAGGTCAAGGAAGAGAACGGGGTTCTAGTTCTCAACGATGCCAACTTTGACACGTTTATAGAGGGCAAAGACACCGTACTGGTGGAGTTCTACGCCCCATGGTTAGTTTGCTAATACAGTGAGATCTTTATCAACCCCTGCTTTTGAAGTGCTTCACCTTGCAAACGGCGTTTCCTCTTCCTCTTCCCCACCAGGTGCGGCCACTGCAAGCAGTTTGCCCCCGAGTACGAGAAGATTGCTCAGACGTTGAAAGAGAGCGATCCGCCCATCCCGGTGGCAAAAGTGGACGCCACCGTGGCTTCCGGTCTCGCCAGCAGGTTCGAGGTGTCCGGATACCCCACTATCAAAATATTGAAGAAAGGAGAAGCGGTGGAATACGATGGGGATCGGACTGAAAAAGGTGAGAGCTGTGTTTTGTTCATTTTAAGGTCTTAAATTGCAAATAGCTTTTTTTTTTTGTTCAAAAATGTGTATTCTTGAATTCTATAGTCGTGTATTATAAGATAGAAATGTTAAGGGTATGGATTTATTGGCCGATGCCGTTATCCGATATTTTCATGCTTACTGTTTATCTGCCAGTGCCGATACCGTTGCTGATAAATGGGACGAGATTTTGTGCGGCAAAGTTCCACTGCACATAATGCCATAGTTCTGACATTTCTAACACAGTGCCAAGTCAAGGGAGCACGAAACCGTGAGCATGAGTTGAGTGTGGGTGGAGCATTTCGAGCGTAGTGCACAACGTATTAAGAAAGTCAGTTCTCGCCCTATGTGGTGTACCAAGTCAAATAGGGCGCGTGTGACACTCCATGTGCACTACCTAGTGTGTAGAGACCCGTTAAGCTACGACCCAGGCTATTTCCTGAGATGCATACTATCACAAAAGTATGATAACAGCACCCTACCTACCATACTATTAAGTGCGGCAGTACGCGTCTCAAGACACAGCCCACGTGCAAGCTCACATTTGCTGAGTGAGACTTTGGACATGCCTGGCATAAGAGCTACCTTTCCAGCGTACAGTAAATGTGCCGTAAAATATCAGCTGAAAATATTGGGCAAATCTAAGCATCAGTCCGATGCAGATGACTTGAAAAAAGCAATTATCGGCCGATTCCTATATGATTATTGTGCATTGCCAATTATTCCCATGAAGAATATGTCATGTTGGAGGTGTTTGGGCTGATTTGTATTTGTTTGATTTGCGTAGTCAGTCTGCTGTTTTTCCATTCTTAAGTGAAAGACCTGCAGTGTCTTGCAAATGTAAAGGTCTCGTGAAGTCACCAGCAATCTCAAACATCTTGAATTTTAAGCATCGTGTTTAGGGGTCTGTGCACGAAATATGACAAAAAAAAATTCACAAAGGTTCTTATAGTGGGACAAAATGCTCAAACCCTTAAAATAGCCTACTTTCACACTAGGGGTGTCGAAGTTAATCACATAATTGATGCATCACAATGCAGACGTGGACGATGCAGGGTAGACCATAATCAATTATATTGGGGTTTGAACCGGCGGTCCGCTGCCCTCTTGTGGTTGGCGGCGGCAGTGCAGGCGGTCTGTGACATACCATCCAGTTTCACTATGGAAATCACTTCTTTCTTTTTTTTTTCTTGGTCTTTTCCTGTGAGTTTTAAGTCCAGCAGTTTTCAGTTTTTCAGTTTAACTTTGTTGCTCAGTAACAGCTTTGTTTTCTCACAGCGATTGTTGAGCGAGTTAAAGAGGTTGCGCAGCCAGACTGGAAACCTCCCCCAGAGGCCACATTGGTCCTCACAAAGGACAACTTTGACGATGTGGTCAATAATGCTGACATTATTTTGGTGGAATTCTACGCACCCTGGTGAGTACTTTTATTATTAGGGTTCTAACACATACCGGGTTTTGGTAAATTACTCTATATATAGACTTCCACTCACTACATTGCTTTTGATAATTTGCTGTTTTTTAGTTGATCGCTGTTTGGCTGATTGGTGTAAATGAGGTGTTTGGTACAACATCGTTACAGAGATTATGTGGAGAGCAGGGCTTTTTGATATAACCAAAATCTCATGATAACAATATCACAAAATAAAAGACTTTAAGTAAATTCACTGGAACTTTCGCAAGTTTGTTCTTGTTCTTGTTCTTTTGTTCTTGTCCAGTCTATTATTTGTGATCCAAGCACATGGTGTTTTTATTCTGATTTTCTGGGGCTTTTACGCTACAGTCCTTTGCCGCGTCTGTTGATACAGTTGCTCATCTTCGTCTGTGAAATGAACAGGTGTGGCCACTGTAAGAGACTGGCTCCCGAGTACGAGAAGGCCGCAAAGGAGCTCGGCAACCGCACTCCGCCGATCCCGCTGGCTAAAGTCGACGCCACTGCCGAGCCCGAGCTCGCCACGCGGTTCGAGGTGACTGGTTACCCCACGCTGAAAATCTTCCGGAAGGGGAAACCATTCGAATACAACGGGCCACGAGAGAAATTTGGTACGGCCGCATCGTCGGCATCACGCGCCGTTACTGTGCGTCGGAGAGCCTGCGTGCGTTTGTTGATTTGTTTGCATTGTTTTCCCGTCCAGGTATTGTGGATTACATGAGTGAGCAAGCAGGTCCCCCCTCCAAGCAAGTCCAGACTCTGAAACAGATCCAGGAGTTGGTGAAAGACGGCGATGATGCAGTGATCGTTGGAGTGTTCTCCGGGGAAGAGGACGGCGTTTACGAGATCTACCAGGAAGCATGTAAATATCAGAACATGGCTCTCATCAGGGTTGTGGAGTCGTTAACGCAAATTGATAGTGTTTTTCAGGGACTTGTTACTAGAAAAGTAAAATGATCCAGTGCAGTTAGATTCTGACCTCGCGTTTTGACCTATGGTGTAGCTCATGGCCTGGTTTGGGGGAAAGTAAGAAAAAAATAGGAAAATCTATGTTTTATTAAAATTACCACAAAATATACAGCTCGCTCCGGAAACGTAGGAACTGATGGTGCTGCAGTGTCACCTGCTTTTGTTTTTAAAATAATACACTTTTTATAAGGATGCACAATATGGGAGTGAATGACCGATGCCGATATCCGAAGCTTGTCATGCTTATATCTACAGATAAAAGAGGAAGGCAGAGTGCCAGTGCGAGCACAGGCAGAGTTGAGCGCGTAAAGACGAGAGATTTTGTTCGCCAGAGTTCCACTGCGTGCGTTTCTAACGCAATGTCAAGTCAGGCGAGCGTGAAAGCAGAGCAGAGCACTTCGAGCGTAGTGCACAACATTTTAAGAAAACGTCACTTCCTGCCCCACATGATGTACCAAGTCAAACGGGGCGCGTGTGACACTCCAACGTAGAGAGCCGTTAAGCTACAACCCCGGCTAGCTCGTGAGGTGCGTACTATCACAGAGAAAAGTATGATATGACCACCTTACCTACCGTACTATTAAGTGCGGCAGGACACGGCTCGGGACACAGCCCATGTGCGAGTTCACATTCGCTAAGTGAGGCAAACGATTTAGTTAGTTAAAGATTTTTCGCGAGTGCAGGCGGAGTTGAGCGCGTAACGACGAGAGATTTTGTTTGCAAGCGTTCCACTGCACACTCGAAATTTTGGCGCAAAATAACGCCATGCAATTTAAGACAGAACGTCAGGACTTTGGACAAGCTCTACCTTAACAACGTGCGATAAATGTGTCTTTAAATATCGGCTGGCAATATCAGGCAAATCTAAGCATGGGTGCGATGCTGATGACTTTAAAAAAAGTAATTACAGGCCGATTCCGATATGATTCCAACATTACCGTGCATCCCTTAATTTTCATACTGGGATATTTTGGGCTTAATTTAACTCCTAAACTAGAATTAAATCTTTCTTTTTTATGACGGTGTAGGCTGTAGGGTTGTATATATGTGGAACACAAGCGTTATCTCTTTAATTTAGCCCAATGAAAAGAGATTAGGCAACATAAAATATTTCTTAAATCAAGCAGGTGCGTTAAGTCTAAGATATAGTCTGAAGTCAGAGATCTGATGTCGTGACCTAAAACGGAACTGATATGTGAGCCTTTAGGCCCAGATGAAAAGGCGAAATTCTGTTATTTTTTTGTTTGCTTTCAAAGAGATTTTTATTTAGATGTTATTTTAAAGGCATACGGCAAAGAGAAACTGTTTGCTTTTGAGGCAAAAGGGGGAAGCGGGATTCAGAACCCTTTACGCCCCGAATCTGACTTGAGCAGTGGAAAATAATCATTTTTAAAATGTCGACGATGTCGACGTGAAAGATCCTGCCTCAAAAAGTCAAGCACCACATGTTGGCGTACTTATAAAAATTGTATAAATAAAACAAGTCAAACAGTTACGTCAATGCTACGTTTAGACCAAGAGCTACTAAAGCTGTAAAATCGCTGGAAGTAATTGACTTTCTGTTGACAAACGTGACGAGAGAGCTAAGAGCGACAAAAGCAACGAGCGGCAAAGTTTGGGCGACTAGAGCGGCAAAAAGAAAGCTAAAGACGCAAATTAGTTATGATGCGTTTGGGCCGTAAACGTCCGGCAACCAATCGGAATGTAGACGTTCTTCGCTCAGTTATCTTCTGGGATTCTGCATTTATCACCTGAGTCTGGTGTGAATGGAAACATCACGCAGTGTTGTTACATTTGCAGCATTTAGCAGACGCTGCTATATAGAGCAGCCATCATTTTTGCCTCATTTCAGGGACAGTCTCCCTCCAGTTGCTCCATATAAACTGTCCCTGAAATTTGGAAAACGTATGTGGCTCTGGATGAGAGCGTCTGCTAAATGCTGTTAATCAAATTTAATAGAGGCTCATTAAGCTCCACATCTCTTTGACCCTCTTTGCTTTTTGTTTTTTCCTCTGATTCTTAGGCAACACACTGAGAGATGACTACAAGTTCAGACACACCTTCAACGGCGAAATAGCCAAGTTCCTCAAAGCGTCACCCGGCCAAGTGGTCATGCTTCAGCCAGAGAAGTTCAGATCCAAGTTTGAGCCTGCGTCATACTCGCTAACGATTAAAGTAAGTGTTCTGATGTTTCTTCCTTCTTCACATTTTTTCCATTTTTATTCTTCTGAATTCCGTGTTTTACGTTATAATCATATTTATTCACCTAAAAAGTGTCTAATTATGGAGTGGATGGAAAAAAGAACAATGCAATAGAATAAAAGTTCACATTAAATGATATATTCAACTTCAGCAAAGTGCTGGGGTTCAGCAGAACATTTACTGCTTTGGTAAAACATTTACCTAAACAACAAAAAGCATTCATTTTTTTGGTGCAAACCGAAATGTTTCCGATGTGAGTTTTTGGCCGTAAGTGGTCGTCACGTGTTCTTGCGGGTGCAGTCTATCGTGTGCTGGCAAAACGTACAAAAGAGTTGTTCTCCCGATTCATAAAAATCATTTGGGTATTGTTCTGCTCTAAACTTAGCACTAATACTCCAATTCCGTCATTTTTTTTTTTGAGGACTTTGGTGTTTCAGCCTCTTGGCCATAGCTGACCGTTGACGGTTTCCCCCTCTGTGTTTGTGCGTTTGTGTGTGTGGAAAGCTGAGTCCCACCTCAACAGGTAACACGTACAGGGGGCTGCAGCGGCCAAAATTGATTAGAAACCTTTGCTTTGCCCGCACACCGATATCAGCGAATTATACGACGTTCTGCATTTTACAACGGATTCCATTTTATTTTTTGAATTCCGCGTTTTCCTTATCGCGCAAATCATAGGGCCCTAATAACTGTACTTTCTACTCCTTACATTTTTAAACAAGGCTCGTTACTCTTTAGCATAGAGATGTCTGTGAACTTCCGTTTTCTCCAACCCATTTTCATTAAAGTATAAAACCTAGTCGGCGGTAACTTGGTTTAATGACAGTTGTTGATTTTAAACATAGCTTTACAGATTAAAGAAGTCGTGGACTACAAAACACTGTTGTAAGTCGCACTGGACGAGAGCATCTACTAAATGCTGTAAATGTAAATATGGCTGTGTAATTATTACGTTCTTTTAATTAGGAAAACAGTATTTACGTCCAGTGTTTCCTTAAGCAGAACGATAATCTCAGTCTCCTTCTCACAGAAAAAATACACAACTTATTCATTAAAAACTAGTATCAGTAACAGAACTGAAAAGGTTGGATCGGTGCGTCCCTACTTTTAAGTCTGCAGTTCATTATGGATTTTATTGGCAATGTCAAGTTAAAAAAATGAAGCTGATTTTTAATTCTCCAACATGCCTTTCTTTATTCCAGTACCACACATTTATTTCATCTAAAACAGAAGGATTTTAAATGTGCATTTACTTACAGTTCATTGTTGTGATTAATGTGATTCTGTGCTCTAATTGTACAATTCTTCCTCCCAGGAATCCACGTCTGCCTCAGAGGTTCAAGATTTCTTCAAGAAACACACACTACCCCTAGTTGGACACAGAAAACAGAGCAACGACGCTAAGAGATACACCATGCGGCCGCTGGTGGTCGTGTATTACGGCGTTGACTTCAGTTTTGACTACAGAGTTGGTAAGAAGTTTTCTCGTCAGCAGACTAGCAGTAGAACACTTGGGTGTGTAAAGCCTTGTTTACACGACGTGATTTTGAGGCTCCAGCAGAATCTCTCGATCAGGCGAAACTACTCGTTTGTTTTGCTGATCAGCAGTCATTACGTGTGAAAGCTGCAAATGCACGGGTAAGGAGCTTGCTGACTCTGGGGCAGTCGGTATTGTAATGGTTAAGGAGTTGGTCCAGTGATCGGACCAGTAAAGGTACCACTGAGGTACTCATGAGCAAGGTTCGTCCCCAAGTACAGCTGCCAAAGCCAAAGCTGCCCATTCGCACCTTCCTGGATGCGTCAGATGCAGAGCTCACGTTTGGTAGTGCTCTTGAGTACCTCAGTGGTGACTTTACCGGCCCTGGATTCAAACCTGCGACCTTCTGATCACGGGGCGAACACCCTACCGTTACGCCACCAACTGCCCCTTTAATTAATCACATAATCCATGCATCCCGATTCAGACGTGGACGATTCTGCATCGATGCAGTGGCAGGCCGTAGTCGATCGTATCAGAAAGCATATTTAATGCCAGCTGTCGACAAGGCTGAAAACATTGAACCCCAAGTTGTTACAGAGACTCTTGCTGTTTTTAGGAAATGTAAAGTGCATTTGATAATATTGTCTGCTGAACTCATGGTGTTAAAAATATAACCGGAGGGATTTGTAGTGTTTTATAAATTCACTTTCCCCCCTTTTTCTACCCTTACAGCAACACAGTTCTGGAGAAGCAAAGTCTTGGAGGTGGCTAAGGACTTCCCCGAGTACACGTTCGCCATCGCCGACGAGGAAGACTACGCAGAAGAGCTGAAGAGTCTCGGCCTCAGCGACAGCGGGGAGGAGGTCAACGTCGGCATTCTCGGCGACGGGGGAAAGAAGTACGCCATGGAACCGGAGGAGTTCGACTCGGACGTGCTTCGCGAATTCGTCCTGGCCTTTAAAAAAGGTGAGAGGCAGTTATGTTACTTGTTTTATGATGCTGTTTTGTGATGCGGAGTCCTGATGGATGATGTTATAACATGAGCTGGGGCTGAGTGATACGACCCCAAGCCATTATCACGATTAATTTAAGATTCACAAATTAATCTGAAATAGTGTTCTCTGGAGCAAATACGGCATTTCTGAATGGCATCATTAATAGTAGCCCATCCCTAGCATGAACCAAATTTAAACGTACGACTAGGGCATATTATACTCTATCATTTATTTGGTGGTGTGCAAAATACGCTGTGTACAGCAATATTTGTTGATGGTGTTGGATGCGGGTTTCGCCGTAGTCACCGCGGCATCACGTGGATGTAGACACAGAGAGTAGTATGGTGGTGTATTTGTGCCTTCATTCTGAGCACGCAGCACAACTTTTGCAAGCAAAATCTGGTGTCAGTTCTGCCTGCACACACGCTCAAAACACCTAGATCTGCCCGCCCTCATGCTCAGATCTATGGAACACCAAAGGTGCCACAATTCACCTTAAAGGCACCTTGCTCTAGAGCTCAGTTAAAAGTGCTGTTTGACCACAAGTCACTAGGGCCACTAGTATTTTCAACTGTGTAAAAGGTGACGGTATATTTAGTGGTTTTTAACCAATAAAACAGCATTAAAAAAGGGTTTTTACTGTCAATTGTGTAAAAATACAGGGCAATAGTGGCATCTTTGGCGTTCCATATGAGAATGTGTTGAGTGTGTGTGTGTAGAGTTGAGTGCACACAGACACATTTTGCTTGTGAAAGTTCCACTGAATTTACAAATAATGTACTATATTGTAGTGATCGACCGATATTGATTTTTTTATTACCGATACCAATTATTTGCATGTTTATGTGCCTGATAACCGATATTCAGAACCGATATTTATTTACTACTATACTTCTGTTTTTGACACAGTGATTACACCACCACTGAACTGAACAAACTGTTTTATTTATAACAATCACTCCCTCCTTGCATACAAATCAAAACTCTTATTTATACACCAATAAATAGAGGGGTCTGAAAGTGCAAAAAATACAAGAAGTGCACTGTTACTAAAGTGTTTTTGTTCAAAAATAAAATCTTCAATGAGGTAAAAAAAAAAAAAGTCATATCAACTTTGCAGAAATGTAACTTCATTTTAAACTACAGTTTTATTAGGTTTATGAAGCTGTTTACAGGCTAAAGAGTGAAGAATAATTTGCTGGATAATGTTAATTTACTGAATAATATTCTGAAATATTGAAATATAACAAACAAAACAGTTTTTTTTATTGCTTTTCTGATGTTATCACAATTACGTTTTTGGAAAAAAAACAGTTTTTGTCGTTCTAGATTATGAAATGCGTGCTGACAAAGCGCATTCAATTTCTTAGTTCTATTTATTTAGAAGATGTTTATTAGCAGAATGATGGTTATATAGTAAATCGTAATATAATTCGGGGTGTTTTAGTGAATCTTGTTAAAAGTTATATGCGGTGGCTGTGCTGGAGCATTTCATGAGCATCAACCCGGTGAGTGAACAGCAGAATGGAAGCGACTTCACGAGACGAATGATGAGCATATAGACGCTCATTAGTGGCTGTATTTACTTCAGACAAGTTACGTCTTTATTGGAACAGGACATGACGGTTTATCTTAGCATTCGTGACTCCGACTTCACCAGACTAATGATGAGCATGTAGACAACAGAGAGAGAATTAAATTCAGCGCTTTTATTTACAACATGTGCTTATTAATGGCTGTATATTATTTAATTCAGGCAAAGTTACGTCTTTATTGTGACAGGATTTGACGGATTATCTTACGTGACTCTGTGAGTTCGTCTTTATTTCTTAGAGCCAAGCTGCATAAACTATCAGTCATTTATGTAACACATCTAATTTGTGCATTAATAGCTGTTATGTTAAATAAAGTTTACTAAATATAGCAAAGCAAGTAAGTATACTTTACCTGTGCACGCAGTTGTTGTTTCCCCTCAGACGCCGTGCTGCAGTGGTGATCATGAGCGTAATTCTCAAAACACCCACAAGATGGCGGCGTTTATCGGTGAACCCGATATTACAAAACCGATAACCTATTATGGTAAAATGTTTAAATATCGGGAAAAATATCGGTAAATCGATATATCGATCGATCTCTGCTATATTGTGATGTACTGTGTATTGTTATCAGAATATGAAATTACACATAAGGATATGAGATTTTGGTCACATCACACAGCCCTACGTATTAGTGATGCACAATAAGGCAATTATCAGCCGATGCCGATATGCAATATTTTCATGCTTACATCTGTTGATACTGATGCTGATAAATGAGCTGCGCGCGTAAAGACGAGATTTTGCTCGCCAAAGTTCCAGTGCACGCTCAGAATTGTGGCACAAAAATAGTGCCATGACATTTCTAACACAGCGCCAAGTCAAGTGAGCGTGAAAGCAGAGTGGAGCGAGGGCGTAGCATTTCCAGCGTAGTCCACAAGGCTTTAAGAAAGTCACTTCCTGCCCTATGTGGTGTAGCAAGTCAAATAGGACGCTTGTGACTCTCTATGTGCACTATCTAGTGTGTAGAGAGCCGTTAAGCTACAACCCCGGCTATTTCCTGAGATGCATACTACCACAAAAAAAGTATGAAAAAGAACGTCTTACCTACTATACTATGAAGTGCAGTAGTATGCGGCTCGGGACACAGCACATGTGTGCGAACTCACATTTGATAAATGAGGCAGACACGCAATTTAGTTAGTTTTTCAGGAAAATTCACACGTGCAGGCAGCGCTGAAAACGTAAAGACGAGAATTCGCTCGTTCAGCTGTGTGCTCAGAATTGTGGCACAAAATAACGACATACATTTTTAAGACGGAGGACACGGGCCGAATTGAATCCTACCTGGACATGCCTGGTACAAGCGCTACCTTTCCAACGTACAATAACTGAGTCATAAAATATCGGCTGAAAATATCTGGCAAATCTGAGCATCGGTCCAATGCCGAAGAATTCTGATATCATCGTGCGTCCCTACTACTGCTACCTTGTTATGGGATTTGTGTTTAGTTTTTGTTTTTTGAATGTATTTTAATGGTTCGTGATTTTAAGAGCTGTGAAAGTGTGTTTGATGTTAACTATCCCTTTAATTACTAGTCTAATAACCTGACGTGTTGTATTTCCTGTAAATAGGTAAAGTCAAACCCATCATCAAGTCTCAGCCTATTCCTAAGAGCAACAAGGGGCCGGTGAAGGTGGTGGTCGGTAAAACCTTTGACGAAATCGTCCTGGACACCAAGAAGGACGTCCTGATCGAGTTCTACGCACCCTGGTGTGGACACTGCAAAAAAATGGAGCCCGATTACCTCGCCCTGGGCAAGAAATACAAGAACGAGAAGAACCTAGTGATCGCCAAAATGGACGCGACCGCCAACGACGTGCCTCACGAGAGCTACAAAGTCGAAGGATTCCCCACCATTTACTTCGCACCCAGCAACAAGAAGCAAAGTCCCGTCAAGTTCTCGGGAGGCGAGAGGGATGTGGAGAGCTTAAGCAAGTTCTTGGAAGAACACGCCACTAAATTGTCTGGAAAGAAAGATGAACTATAAAGGGTTTTTATAGAGAATCCATGAACTTTACACATCCAGATGCAGCAGTAAGGAATCTGGAGTGGCGTTTGGAATGCAGACCCTGGAAGTCTTGATTTTGATTTTGTTGTAACTCTTGTTGCTGACAGCACCGCTCTCTCTTTCATTCCAAAGCAAGCACTGTTTATTAGGTTCCTTATTTTCGAAATCTTTTTAAATAAAAATTGGAAAATCTCTCAATCATTTTTCCTTTAAGACGTTTACTGGTTGTGTCACTTTACTCTTCAGATTTGCCGTAGCGCAGGTAAAGCACTGTTCGGATGAAATAGTTTTACATGAAGACGTGGGGTTAAAGGAGCAGTTTGCAGCTTTTTTATCAGTGCCCTGGGAGCAGTGCTTGGGGACGGAGCCTTGATGGTACTCATGAATACCTCAGTGGTACCTTTACCGGTCCGGGACTTGGACAGGCGATTCGCCAATCACAGTGCCAACTCCTTAATTGTTACACTAACAACCATTTATTATAAGTGATAAGTAATTATTAAATAAGTGATTTATTATTTATTTATTTTTAAATAAGTAATTGTCATTTGACATTCCTCTCAAGAATGTCTTAAACCCCCAAAATGAACTTGAACGTAGCATTAATATATATTACGCGCTGACGTCACAGGACGTATAGCGCTGCGTCACCGATGTGGGCGTGGCTTAAGAAACCGGTTAACCCGAGTTCAAAGAGTCTACAGGAAGTGGCACAAAGCTAAAAACGAACTAAAATGTTTATAACGACAATACAGTCACAAATTTAGAATGTATTTCGTAATACATAACTTTGTTGTGACCGTCGCGCGATTGTTAATATATATATATATATTTTAACTATTCGGTGTGTGTGCTACAACAATAAAACGCGAACGACTGAAAGAAAACGCACTCAACTCCGGCTCGCAATATTTATTTTAGAGGTATAAATAAAATAAACAAGGTCATACCGGTCGCGATTACGGCCGGTTATTCACACAAAAGTGTGTTCGCTCTAATCCAAGAACAAAGAGACCTTCTCCACATGTCCCCCATTCTGGGCCCCCCGGCAGAGCAGCTTCTGATTGGATGCTTTGGAGTCGAGACGCAGCCAACGGAAAGAGCCGACTCTCCGACACTTGAAGACGGCGCGCTCTGATTGGTCCATTCGTTTGGCGCTCGTTGATTCTGCAGTGCCCAAAGTGGGCGGCGAATTCCGAGTCAAAGCAACGGCGAGAAGCGGGTTTGAATAGTTACCCAAACGGAAATATTGACATTTCTCAAAAAAGGAGCATACTTTATTTGGAAAAATTACCACTGCTCTGTACGCGGACCTCAAACCGGACGGATCTGAAGGAAGCCGAAATCGTGCGCGGTTTTTTTTGTTTTGTTTATCGAGCTTGAGCTCGCCGGTATTGCCAATCTCAGGCGCGCTGAGGTGAAGCGGACCCCCCCTCGCAAAAAAGCTCAACTCCCCCCCCCTTCACCTCCATCCCCATTAGCTCACAGGCTAACTTACTACAACAATTTTCACTTGGAGCGCCGAGCAACGTTTACGAGCAGAACGAGACAGAACGTGGCTTCGTGTTAATGAGGACTGGACTCTTGCAGGTAGGAGGAACCGCGCGGGCGAGACAAGTCAGGCGAAGTAGTGTGCTAAGCTAACGTTAGCCAGTAACTTCAAAAAAATCCCCTCAGAACAATACGGCAGAGCCGCCCGGCTTCACGTCGTTAAAGGGGCATGGGACCCTCCGAGCTGTGTTTTGAGACGCTCTGTACCTCGTTACGCCCTGTCGGTGACTGGAAACTATATGGTTTCTGTTAAAATTCGGGACACATTTGAGATTAGAGTCTTTTTCCTGCGATTTTTCCACTTCCGGTATTGACAACCGACAAGAAGGCAAACGTCACCGGATATGACGTAGTTTGTACGTTTGGTGCGTGTGATAAACGGGCTGATGTTGAAGATACTTCATAATGTCTGCACTATATTGGGGAAAATGACAAGATATGAGAATATACAGGATTTGTTTTACATGAATGACTTGTTAAATATACTTGTTACAGTGAGACGAGAGAGACTTTGGAAAGTTTGATGAGTTTGACTCCCATTAATTAAAACATTAACATGAACTAATTCATTTTTTAAACTCATTATAGCAACTGAAGACACATCAGCACAGCTTATGACATACTTTAAACCTTACATAACACAACATACAAATGTACAATATGACAGTCTCTCACACATCAGACACATTTGTAATTGGTAATTTTAATAGACTTGAATGTTATATACCTTTAACATACATACATACGTATAAAAATTGTTTATACGTGTTGAGTCCTACCAGCCCAAATCTGGTCATTGTTGCAAATTGCACTCATTTAGCTTAAAAAATACTTAGCGGCTGAATTTTTATCTACATTTCACCCATTTACAGTATATTGCCTATACAAGTATTTCAATATATCTTATACCTCATATAATTTAAGTCATAATGAGTATCATTGTGAGCACAGCACACAGTGCACCACAACTAAATGCGGTCACTGCGTTTGACCTGTCTGTGAAGGAGCTTCTTCTTTCTCTTTCGGCTTTTCCCTTCAGGGGTCGCCACAGCGAATCATCTGTCTCCATTTAGTCCTATCTTCTGCATCCTCGACCCTCACACCAACTAACCTCATGTCCTCTTTCACCACAACCATAAATCTCCTTTTTGGTCTTCCTCTCAGCCTCCTGCCTGGTGGCTCCAACCTCAGCATCCTTCTACCTATGTACTCATTGTGTCTCCTCTGGACGTGTCCAAACCATCTCAGTCTGGCCTCTCTGACTTTATCTCCAAAACATCTAACATGAGCTGTCCCTCTGATGAACTCATTCCTGATCCTATTCATCCTCGTCACTCCCAAAGAGAACCTCAACATCTTGAGCTCTGCAACCTCCAGTTCTGCCTCCTGTCTTTTTCTCAGTGGCACTGTCTCCAAACCATACAACATGGCTGGTCTCACTACTGTCTTGTACACCTTTCCTTTCATTCTTGCTGAAACCCTTTTATCACACATCACACCTGACACTTTTCTCCACCCATTCCAACCTGCTTGCACACGCTTCTTCACCTCTTTTCCACTTTCTCCGTTGCTTTGGACCGTAGACCCTAAGTACTTAAAGTCCTCTACCTTCTTTACTTCTACTCCCTGTAACATCACTGTTCCTCTTGTGCCCCTCTCATTTACACACATGTATTCTGTCTTGTTGCGACTCATCTTCATTCCTGTCTTTTCCAGTACATATCTCCACCTCTCTAGCCTTTCCTCTACCTGCGCCCTGCTGTCACTTCAGATTGTCACAATGTCATACTTTGTATTAGAGGTTGACGGATATTGGCTTTTTAGGGTCAATATCGATATAGATTATTGCTAGTTAACAGGACCGATAACCGATATGCAAAAAATGCCTAATATCGGACCGCCTAATAATCGACTGACCATTACTTTATATCACCATCTTTCAGATTTATATTCTAAGCTTTTAATTTACTTACAGCTTTAGAAGTGATGGGTTTACATTTAACTAGATTTATGTTTGTGGCGGAAAGAATATAGTTGTCATATGAAATCTTGTAGCAGTTTAAATAAGTTAATGTTTGCTGCTATGTATGATAACAAACAGCTGCTTCATTTAATAATCTAGATGTCAGTTTGATCTTAATGTATTTTTTGCTCCAGTAGTATTTTATGTTAGATATGTGTTAAGCCTGTTTATGAATACATAAACCGACAAATGAAACAAATCCACTTTACTTATTAACAGTACATGACCTAAGGAATTTAATGCACATAGTATTGTGCATTAAAATAGTTAGATCATGTAATGTTAAATATATAAAGTGCTTAATCCAGTGTGTTGCTGAACTATAAAGGTTATGTTTTAAGTAGTAACTATGTTTATGGTGTGGGATGCAGACTTTTTTTTAGTGTTTTAGTTATTTCAGTGAGCTTAGTACCATTCTGTGCACAAATTGTCAAAAATATTGTTGTTTTTTTATTCCGACACACTACTCATTCTGTTTTCCTGACTCAATGAGTTTATTCAGCCGAGATGTAGGACATGCAGATGGCCCTTTCTATTTTGTCTGTGGCATTTTTCTCTGATGATTTTTTTTTTTTTTTTCTTCCCCCTTTTTACATCCAAACGGCCATATGAGATGGCAGGCTTGAGGAACAGAGCTGTACGTGTGAATAAATCGGTGTTATATGACACTTTGTCAGTGTCTGACGCATCTTGCTTCCAAGGAGATTGGCTTCAGCAATATGTTTCACCAGACAGTCGCCACTTGATACATGATGATTACAGCTTTTTGTGAAACACCTGTTGGGCACTTTACAAATACGCTTTCAAGCGATTTCATACAAAATCACATCCTTAAGTTTTTTTTTCCCCCAGACTTAGAAATATTAAAATCATCAAAGTGCTGTGTTCCTACAGGTAAACCATGGGCTTGACTGGGAAGAAACTGGAGAAAGGCCCAGTGTGCTGGAGAAAGCGGGTGAAGTCTGAATATATGAGGCTGAGACAGCTGAAGCGCTTCAGACGAGCTGATGAGGTCAAGGTAGGAGCAGAGGAGTACAGCACGGGGGTAAAAACACTACACATACCCACAAGGGTTGCTTTTATTGGTGTTCCGTTAATTTCAATATTTGGTGCAGAAAATATAAAAATTGGACAATGTTACCTTAGTTTTTAAGTTTTTATTTTCATATAGGCATATTCGGTATTTATGATGATAAAAATAAGTCATTAATTGGAAAGCAACTTTTATTCACATATATTTTACTCGCTAGAGGATGCGCCGCTTGTGTTTCACACGGACGCTTATTAGTGGCGCACGTTTTCAGTTCCGCAATCAAGGCAAGACCTCTATATGTGAAAGTATTTGTGAGATATTCCGTCCGCAAAAACAGAAGCAAATGCGTAAAAACACATAAATGACATTTTTGGCGATGTAAACACACACTGTTTGTGAGCGTTATTACTCACTAAAATGCTACAGTTCAGTCAAATCTTCCCATTTATTGCAGACGAAGCTCATATTTTAGCTGCTGACTAACCACAAACCAGCGTTCTACGCACAATACAGACATTTATTGGGGTTTTCAGCGTTTATTTCGGAACGTGCGTCCATCGCTTTGTGACACAGCTCCGAGTGGTGCGTGGGGGATTGTGGGAAATGCAGTTCTCACCTAGAAAGGCCAAAAGCAGCTCATTTTATAGGCCAAATTAGATCAAAATGAGCCAACACTTCAGTATTTCTTCATTTTCAATTGTTAGAGAGTAATCAATAGGATAGAAGAAATGTAGAAAATGTATTTATTAAAAAATATTCTATATTCTGATGGATACCAAATGATACTTTCAATGAATGAAAAGTGTTTCCACATGGTACTGACCGTATTTTTCTTAATAGAACTAAGCTGTAGAATGTCTCTGCGTAATACAAACTCTGCAAACCAATACAACAGACACTGTTCTTACTATTTCTAGTAGTTATATCTGCAGTTTCAGCAACAGTTATACTAAATAAAGCTTAAAAAAGCCTAAACAGGCGCAGACCAGTTTTCATCAGAAATGTGCTGATTTCTAGACAGTGTCAGCATTTACACACCAAACTATCACAAATCTGAGTAGTGCCGGACGTTCTGAACACAACATAAAGCATGTATGGAGAACCTCTACACAAACTAGAATACTCGATTACAAAAAGAATCGATAGCTGAAGCTCTAGTAATAACGTAAACATAGAAAAACCAATTTAATTGAACAGATCAGCTCCACAGACCGTCCCAATGCCACCGATACCCGACCCAGCTATTTGAGTCGTTATCAGACCGATATCCGTATAAAGCGTGTTCAACAAACCAGCCCTTGGTGTGTTCCCTAGTGTTTAGAATACATTGGTGCACAAAATCATGTGCTACCCACCATTTCCTTTGTGAAAGTCTAATTATGTAGCTTGAGTAGCTTTTGCATAAATCAGGTTTTTGTAGATGTGTTACGCTTAATGGTGAAGCTCAAAGGTAGATGTTAAATTTCCGATAAAACTCTATTTTATAAACTGTCTTATGAATTTCAGATTTCTGTGAGATAGTGGTTTTAGATGGACTCTGCTTCTCCATTTCTGTTGTGGGTTTGGATTTGATGAGGTGCTGACACTGGGTTTTTTTATGCACTGCAGAGCATGTTCAACTCCAACAGACAGAAGATTCTGGAGCGCACAGACATTCTGAATAAGGAATGGAAACTGAGGCGTATTCAGCCTGTGCATATCATGACCCCTGTGAGCTCCTTGCGTGGAACAAGAGAGGTTAGAGCTCCCAAATTCACACTGCATGCCCAATACTTGGTCACAAAACTCATTTTTGGTAACCTGGAATAAAACAATTTCATGCATTATTGTTGAACACGTGAGTGTAATTAAAGTGAGACTCTTGTCTTGCAGTGCACAGTGGACAGTGGCTTCGCAGAGTTCTCCAAACAAGTAATTCCTCTCAAAACGCTGAACGCTGTAGCTTCTGTCCCGGTGATGTACTCGTGGTCGCCGCTCCAGCAGAACTTTATGGTAAAGTTGAGAATTACAGTATGTGATGAGAAAGAGAAACGGCTACTAAAGGTACCTCCTCCTCTGCAATAATCATGTTCTTGTTTTTTTTTGTTGAAGGTTGAAGACGAGACGGTTTTGCACAACATCCCCTACATGGGAGATGAAATCCTAGACCAAGATGGCACCTTTATTGAAGAGCTTATTAAGAATTACGATGGCAAAGTCCATGGAGATAGAGGTTGGTGTTTTAGATGAAGAACAATGCTGCTGTCAGTATCAGGGGTTTAACAGTGTTCACATTATGTGTTTTGGATCATAATATAATTGCAAAAATAACTGGTTAAAAGGATTTAAATAGAGGAGAAAACGATTATCTTCTAAAGTAAACAACAGTGTGATGTAGGAGTGTACGGTATAAAAGGTATGTGATATAAATTTGCCCAACGATAGAGACTTTGATCATACCGGCATACCATTGAAATTTCCGCTCCTCGTCTGCGAAAATTACGTAATCAAGTCAAATGTGCGAAAACCACACCACGAGGCATTTTTTTTTTGGAAAATGGAGAGAGAGTGTACGGAAGAGCAGCTCGTTAAGAAGACCGGTGCAACGTCCATAATCTGGACATGGTTTGGATTTAGGCTCTCGGATACTGAGCAGAAAAACATAATCTGCAAAATATACGCTGTTGAATATGAGAGAAGCCAAAGAATGCGCCATTACTTTTCCGGCCTGGGCCCGGGTGTTTCGACAAGGGAACCGCTCCGTCTGCCGCTTGCCACGCCACGTCCGATCAACGGATTTGGCCAGAAACGTCCTTTTTATTTAATGGCAGAAATGATTAAAGATTCTTTATTTGCCACATGCTTAGTTCTACAGGCATAATGAGCTGAAATGAACACCTGGCTCCCTCGTAAGACTGTGCAAGTCATTGTAAATAAAAGTAAGAAGTTTGAAAAAGTAAATAAATAAAGCTAAGAACTAAATAAAAACATGAATGTAAAATATTTACATTTATATATTACATTTGAATGAAAGTTAAATGATAAGGACATTGGGCCACTTTCACCATGTGCAATTTCTTACGTTTTTCGGTCTAAAAAAAGTTGACGTTTAAATAATGTTTTTACACGGCTGTAGAACTGAAGAAAACTCACTAAGCTAATGTTTTACACAAACAAGGAAAGAACTGTTACTTTAAAGTAACAGTTATATTGAAATTTACAGATCTAATTATATACCGCAGTATATACCGCCTAGGGCTCAAAATGTACCGCAATAATTTTTTTGCCATATTGCACAGCCCTAGTGTGATGTTTTTTTTTGTTGCAGAATATCAACATTTTATTTATTTATATAAGTATTTATATAAGTATATTTTCTTTGGTGCGGTTTGTTTTCATGTTGTAGGCCTTGCAAGTGGACCAGAATTTGTAAACAAAACCACACGTGTGCTAAGATCGTTCAACCATTGGACAGAAACGTGTGGGGTGGGCTAAAGTGGGAAGCCCAAATTACACAATTCACAAAAGTACACAATGATCTAGACTTTGCATGCGGTTCTGCTTGTCCTTATAGCGATATGGTTTATACAGTTTGCAGGAATGTTTGAGCATCAAGAGCGTTTGATGCAACGTCAGTTTTACAATATGCTAGTAATGCTAGATGCTAGTAATTTAGCAACGTGCTGTGAATGAGAGCTCCGCGTTAATCCACGGCTCATTTCTAGCACTGGCTATGCACGTCTGTGTGTGTTGTGTAGTTATCCAAGCAATTATTTCTCATAATGCACGTCAACGACGGAACGAGGTCGGGCTGCGTTCACACCTTAAACGAACCGTCCCAGAGTTGGTTTGGAACCGAAGCGAGACCACCTCTTCAGATGGGTCTCGGTCACGCTTGTTTGGTCCGCACCTGAGTTCGGGTGCTTGTATTCACGCCTGACCAAAAGGTCTGAACCAAGGGAGTAAACGAAGTTGGGTTTGTTTTAAGTGAACTAAACCAGGCAGGTGTAAATACACCCTAAAATATAGATGTTCATCTTGTTTTTTATTCTCTCATTGGGGTTTTGTTGTTCAGATATCATAACATAAAAAGTCTTTTTTTGATTCCAGAATGTGGTTTTATTAATGACGAGATCTTTGTGGAGCTGGTGAACGCTCTCAACCAGTACAGCGACAATGAAGATGACGACGACAATGAAGAGGATCAGCACGATTACAAACTAGAAAAGATGGATGGCTGTGACGGGAAGGACGAGACTGAAGAGTCTTGCAAGGACCAACTACTCAACTCGGAGAGTAAGATCCCAACATAGGATTACAACACCAACACCTTAACCCCTCATACTGGAGTTCTGGACGTTGAATATATTAGAGATTGAAGCTTTGAATCTTAACTTTTCTCCAAATATGAGAGATGACCTGAGCGCAAAGGCAGGAATTCCTTGGTTATTTTATTCTCTTGTGGTTCCGTCTTACTGAACGGTGTGACTTTGGATAATTGTATCTTAACAGTCCCTCCAGGATTGTGCAGATCTTTTTTTTTTTCCTTTTTTTTTTTTAGATTATTGCCTAAAACGCCTGATTTTGCAGTAGCATTTCTAAAAAACTGTGATGAACGTTGTGATGTTTTTAGCAGTTTTGTTGCAAAAGTAGTGGGAGTCAGAAAAGTCAGAAAAAAGTTGTGATTTTTTTCCCTTTTTAATTATTCTTTAACAATTAATTAAAATGAAGGGAACAAAACAACTATTTTTGTTAACCCGGGGCAGTTAATGGCGTAAGGTTGGGGCGTTCTCCCTGCGATCGGAAGTCCACTGGTTCGAATTCCAGAGCGGTAAGGGCCTCTGTCCACCAAACACATTTTTTCATTTGTAGTGAGTACATGACTGTATGCCCTGCCCCTTCCTCGATTTGGCTGTTGGCTGCTCACTTCTCCTTCATGGATGGATCAAATGCAGAGGTCACATTTCGCTGTGGTGCACTGTGTGCTGTGGTGTGACAAAAAATCACTTGCTCAAAACCATTAACCATTTAGTAACTTTTGAAGGTAAATGTGAGGTGTTTTGATCAAGTTTCCTGTGTCTTCCACATGTAACAAGGAAGTGAGTTTGCTGATGTATGGCCCAACGTTTTGCTGGAAATGACAGTTATTGAAGTTGTGGTAATTGGTCCAGAATTGCAAGGTTGCGATGAATTTGCAGGGATTTGGCTGAATTTGCGTTAATAGTTGTGATCTCAGTATCATGAAATCCTGGAGGGTCTGTCTAAAGCTGAAGTAAAAACGGCAAACTGTTACATCTAGAACTCCTCAGGGTGAGCTTTTAGAACTCGCACTTGTTTACCGTGGAAAGCTGAGCCAGGGCGACCTTACCTATAAAGTCCTTCCTTTTGTTTCATAACCTGTACTTTGACCCCTAATTTAGTGTGTTTATCTTCACAGACCGAAGTGGCGACTACTCTAAAAAGTTTCCATCTGACAAAATCTTTGAAGCCATCTCCTCCATGTTTCCTGATAAAGGTTCCCCAGATGAACTCAAAGAGAAGTATGTGCTCAGGAACACACCGTCTTAATGTTCCCCCAGTTTATACCAGACGCTTTGGATTTTATTATGAAGTAGTTTCTTATTAACCAGCGGCGCAGGTTAATGTGTTATCAGGCTTTATACCGGACTCACTGTGCGGTTTCACTTTGTGAGCCGAGTTGATTCTGAAGTAGCCACGTAAAGTTAGATGTGATTACCTGTGGTTGCAAAGACATTACATTTTAGGGTCGTTAATGATTTAAGTAGTAATTTTATCTCAATGTGTGTTTATTCTTATTTTACACCGGTCAGCCGTCGCATTATGACCACTTGACTAATGTTGAGTAGATATGCAGCTGTGCCCTGACACATTACTATTAGAAGCAGCATGAGCATTTTCAGCTGTTTGAGCTTCCCTTCTTATATTAATATTATTTCCGTATATAAATTTTATAGGTTCTACCAAACACAGTCCGTAGTGTGTACTTTCTGCAGTTAAAGCCTGTCTCCCGTGTGGCATCTTTAAAGCCAGTTGCTGTTACACAAAATTTGTGCAAAAACTGGTCTGAACGCTTGTTCTTGCCTTTGTTTGCTCAAGAAACATATTTCTTTATTTTTAATTAAAAATGCTATTTTTTGCTTTAAGTAGCCAAAGCACCTGCTTGTACAGTCATTTTATTAACTTAGCATGCGTATGTTGTTTATGCTGATCATATGAAGTTATTTATGTGGAATGAGAGGCAAATAATAAGTATAAGAGCAAGATAAATGCGTGACTTCACTTTGAGTGACGTTGGATAAGACAAATAATATTGACCCATATCTTGTATAAGGGCTGGGCAATTAATCGAACACTGTTCTCAATAATTTTTAAAATTCTCTTAATGCTTAAAAATGGTTAATAATGTCCCAGGTGTGTGTTTAAGAGGTGTCCCCTTAAAACACACTACTGTGTGAGTTGTCACGTCTGCTCGCCGTCCAGTTTGTAAATACAGCTCCGTGTTTCCTTCAGTTATTTAAAAATCACTAAGAAGTGCACTCTTTCATCACAAAAAAGTCCCAGCTTTAATAGTTACAGTACGTCTCTGTGAACAACGTTATAGTTTCTTAATCATGATCGTGGTAAAAATTAGTTAATTGTGATATTGATTGGAGCTCATGCTGCCCAAACGCCATATCGTATGTGGATAATTGGTCCAAATATGGAGTGCTGATTAGGGCTGCAACAACTAATCGATTAAAATCAATAATTAAGAAAGTTGGCAACTAATCTAATCATCGATTTGTTGGGTCTACGTTATTATACACATACTGTACGTACAGTGGCTACTCCCTAATGTGGGGTCAGTAAGCTAACCAAAGCCGCAGTGGCAGTAAAGCAGCATTAAGCTGGACGCCGACCACCATAAAAGAAGAATAAGAAGGAGACGAGAACCAGTGCCGTGTCTCGCCGTCACTAAAACTGAAGTAATTGTGTAGAAACACATGAATGACATTTTTCGTGATGTAAACACACGAGCTGTTTGTTAGAACACGACTCTCTCAGGGAAGTCATTCACTAAAGAGTCCAGTTCAGTCAAATCCTCCCATTTATTACAGACAAAACTCATGTTTAGCTGATAAACAACAACAACCAGCGTTCTACTCACAATACAGACATTTACTTGATATTTTCATTGTCTTGCACAAAAATGTAGTTCTCTCCCAGAAATGAGTCAAAAATGAGTTATAGGCCAAAACTTCAATATTTCTTCATTTTCAGTTAATCAGAAAATTTTCCCATTTTATAATGTCAGAGAGTAAAAAATAAATTACTTATATGACGTTAAGTTAGAAATTTTTGGGATATGCGTTGAACTTCTCGTTATCTCTATGCAGGTATAAGGAGTTGACCGAGCAGCAGCTGCCGGGCGCACTTCCCCCCGAATGCACCCCCAACATCGACGGACCAAACGCTAAATCTGTGCAGAGGGAGCAGAGCCTGCACTCCTTCCACACGCTGTTCTGCAGACGCTGCTTTAAATACGACTGCTTCCTTCACCGTGAGTTTCAGCTGCATGTGGACACACACTCATACACATCATAATGCTAGTTTGATGCCTTATCTCTGTTTCTCGTCACAGCTTTCCACGCAACACCAAACACATACAAGCGTAAGAACATGGAGAACATGGTGGACAGCAAGCCGTGTGGAATGGACTGCTACATGTATCTGGTTCAGGTCAGAAGGATTTCTATCTTCCTTCCGAGCTTTTCCGGGATCAGGCTTTTTCATACGTTGATAAGAGGGTGGTGTGATCGGGCTGAGCGATTAATATCACGATTAATCCGACATTATACTCTAATTGGCTGATAATTGCTTATTTTTAAAGTCAAATGCATCGCACCGATGCTTAGGCCATGTCCACACGTACACGGGTATTTCTGAGAACGGAGGTTTTTCTATGCGTTTTTGGCCTTTCGTCCACACGTAAACGGCGTTTTGGGTCAGTGAAAACGAAGGTTTTTGAGAACTCCGTTTCTGCATTTAGGTGTGGAGGAGAAAAACGGACCGTTTCGCGTCACACTGTGCGCCACTCATATGACGACACGGTATGCGCCGTGTCTACGTTAAGTTTTCATCTACAATGCACGGCAGGCTTTTGACAGCGTTTTTTGCAATTGCGTGTGGACGAGATATTTTTGAAAACGTGCTCGTGTGGACGCGATAAAAAAAAAAAAAAAAAAAAAAAGAAAACGGAAAACCTCCGTTTTCAGAAATACCCGTGTACGTGTGGACATGGCCTTAGATTTGCCCAATATTTTTAGCCGGTGATGCATTTGATGATGCAGCTAGAGCTGATCGATTTTGATAATTATTACAATATATTGTCATGTTTTGGGTTTTTTTTGTATTCTTATACAAACTGAATGAACAAGTTAAAATAATCAAACAATATTAAACAAACTGCTTGCTCAGTTTTGATCGTCTATTGATGCGTGGGCGCGGCAGGATCTTTATTATATGATTTATGTTTTCCGGGGTGGGAGGAGGAGACGTAGTCAAGGCGGGAGGCGAGTGGCCGTCCTGGTTGCACAACATCTTTTCTTACACGCGCGGCCACTTTGTTAATAAGATTAGATAAATCTTTGTCATTGTCACTTTTTTACAAAGGAGCAATGTAATTGAAAGTGCAGTCAACTCAGTGTGAGGCACAATAGTTAAAAGACAAGAAGATAAGAGTATATATAACAATAGTAATAAAAATAGTAATAAATAAACTGCAATATATAGGAGGAATTGCACTTGTTATATCTACTAAAATTACAAACCTTGCACTGGTTAAAAAGTACAAATTGCCCAGGTTGACTTAAGGTCTATTACTGCACATTGGGGGGAATGATATGAAGCAGTTTTTATTTCGAGGTTATGGCCATGATTGCTTCTGGATAAAAACAGTTTCTAAGGCGGTTTGTCCTTGTTTTCATTGCTCTGTATCTCTTGCCTGATGGCAAGAGCAGGAAGAGGCAGTGACCGGGATGTGATGTTTACAACACGGCTTATTTGTGACCCTCCACGGCAAAACCAGTCGCTTGTCGCAACGGAGGTTTCCGAGAAAAACGAGCGTTTATATTGCGTGGGGTAAAATTTTGGATTTTTAGTGTTTTGAAACAGTGGAAGGTCTATACTGTACTGTTGGGAATAAATTTGGCTGAAAAACTTACCCTTTCCATCCTAAAAACGTGACTTTCTTGAGGTGAGGAATTCAATTCCAGCAGAATGTTAAAAGTTTCTGTTTTGACCGCTCTACTTCAATATTTACGGTAAATCCACTGGTTGACTAGCGTGAAGATATTTCTCCGGAATCCATCTTCGTCTCCCGAGTTCAGTTAACCTAACGCAGGTAGGCTATCCGTGTGGCTGTGAATGCAGCGTAGGCTACCGTGAATGCAAACGTAGCCGCGACCGCACCAAGCGTCTGTGAGTGCTACGGCGATAGTCAACTTCAAAGGCAGATTTCTCCGTTTCTCACTTGGCGTGACAGGAGAAACCCGACTCCTTTGAATGCTGATATCTCAGTCATATGTCGTCCCATTCATTCCATATAGGTATCGTTTTGAAGCTTGATTTATGCCCTTTCATGAAAACGTAATAACTCAATTTTGAAAATTTGTGACAAGCGACTGGTTTTGCCGTGGAGGGTCACATTTGTGTGCAGTGAGCAAATTTGCATCACTGGCTTTTGTGCTGGCGTTATGCCAAGCCCACTTGCTACGTGATAGGCCAAAGACATGGTCTAACTCAACGTGGTGGGGCAAACAAGTGCGATTGAATTTTATAGCCTACGTTTATCATGGTTATCGTCATGACATTTTTCTCGATTCAAATTTTTTTAGATTGTTTTATCACCCAGCACCACGCTCAACTATGTCTGCACTTGCGCTCGACTCAGTCAGTAATGGGCATCGGCCAATAATTCCCACATCGTGCATCCCTAAAAACAAATCCAAATGGGAGTTCATCAATTAATTTTTAAGTTCGGTCATATCACAGTGGCTACGATTACGGAAGTGAAAGTTTAGTTAATTAAATGGTGGAAATGTGCATTTGTACCCGCTGCTTGAGACGTTAACTCCGGGGTGTGTGGGTGTGTGTGTTGTGTGTCAGGATGGCATGGTGAAGGAGTACCCAGCAGGCGTGGTGGCGGAGCGGGTGAAGACGCCGCTGAAGCGGGCAGTGGGCCGACGCCGGGGCAGACTCCCCAACAGCAGCAGCAGGCCCAGCACCCCCACCGTCTGCACCGAGACTAAAGACACGGACAGCGATCGCGAAGGAGGAACCGACAGCAACGACTTCAACGACAAGGACGACGACGACAAGAAGGACGAGACCACCAGCTCCTCAGGTGCAGAGACTTTCTGGTTTACAGCAGCGTTATGCTGAGGGAGGAGTCATCGTGCTGAGACCATTTGTTAGGAATTTAAGACACGGGCTATATCATGGTCAGCTTTTATCACCGTGAAACTACCCTGCAAATAACATTTACATTTACCCGAGCACTAAAACCATTTCACAAAATATAAACGAAGAACAGCCTCACTGTTTCACAGCCAAATATTGCAAAACTTCATCAGCCAAACTCACCATTTCTGTTAAAGAAAACCATCAGCTTTTAACGCTCTTGGTCTTCTGTTGTATTTGGGGTTTAATTCTGCACCAGAGAGGTAGGTTTTAACACCAACGTTTATGAACAGTTTATTTTACCCATCAGTAACTAGGGATAATGAAATCTATTGGATATTTAAATTAAAACATCTGGCGTTTCATGTTATACTCTATTGTTTATTTGGTGGTGTCGCAGAATACACTGTTTACAGCAGTGTTTGTTGCCGGTTTCGTTGAGGCTTTGCAGTAGTCACCACGGCACCATGTGGATGTAGACATGGAAAATACTATGGTGTTATATTTGTGTCTCAGTTCTGAGCGCACAGTGGAACTTTCACAAGCAAAATATTAGTATCTCGGAGACTAATTTATAGGGACGTACCGAACCGATACGTGGATGGGATATTGGTCCGATAACGTCTCAAATGGCTGGACCGGGTATCGGTGGCACTGGGCCGATCTATGGAGCCCATCTGTAGGTTTTCTACGGTTGCATATGCATGCACGCTCACTTCGCTCGACATTCAGTTCGCTCTAATTCCTACATACAGAAATGACAACGAGCAGAACTATATGTATAAGCTAATTATAGTCTTTTATTTTCTTTAACAACACCAGCTCTCGCTCGCCATCTCTGTGTTCCTCGCTGTGTTTGTTAGTGCGGGCGTCTCTCACAGGGAAGTCCAACATTCACTAAAGTGTTCCAGTTCGGTCAAATCTTCCCCTTTATTACACACACAACTTATATTATATCTGATAAATAACAACCAGCAGCTTTCCACTCACAGTACAGACGTTTACTCCATGTTTTTAGTGTTCATTCCCAGACGCGAGTTTGTGTTATTGTGTGGAACGCCATTAGACCAAACGACTCTCGTGTGGAACGCCATTATGTCCAAAATGAGGTGTAGGCTAAAATGAGTAAATTATTCAGAAAAACTTTTTACATTCTATAGTGTTAGAGAGTAAAAATAAATATAGAAAGATGCATTATTTGTTATTAAATAATTTAATTCTATATCCAGATGGATTCCAAATGAATAAATAGGTGTTTCCACCTGCAACTAACCTTATTTATCTTCATAGTGCTAAACCATAAAATATCTCTTCATCCAATAAAACAGACTGTCCTTATGTCCTAAACACAACAACATAAGGCATGTATGACTAAGGCCTCGTCCACACGGACGTTCGGAATGAACGCCCTCTGAACGCGTTTTTGCTACGTTTTGTAGCTGCGTTCGATTGGCGTTTCACTGGTGTTCGCAATAGCGTCGTTTTCCTCTCGTTCGTCGGGATTTTGACGCCAAGAAAACGTTGCATGCAGCGTTTATTTGACGCCACCCGAACGCGCAGCCGGCCGAACGCCCGTGTGGACGCTTTGATTTGCTCCAATGAGCAGAAAAACGGTCGGCACTCACCTGGTGCCACGAACGGCAGAAAAACACCTGGTTCAGACGTCTGTGTGAACGAGGCCTAACTTCTACACAAACACTATAATAAGCCTAAAAACAAAGGTATAGACAAACACCCCAAATTATTTTAGGACTGTAGAGGTTAAAAAAAAAAAACCCTGGTATCGGATCGGTACTCGGGATCGGCCGATACCCAAAGCTCAAGTATCGGCATCGGCATTGGAACTGAAAAACTTGGATCGGTGCGTCCCTTCTAATTTACACCTCATAATTACTGTTTACGTTGTTTTCCCCTCAAAAACGCACATTTGTCTGTGAACTTTCATTTTTGTTGAAGTATATAACTTCTGCAGTAACTTGGTTTAAAGGCAGTTGTTGATTTTAAACATAGCTTTACAGATCAAAGAACAGTCGTGCACTACAAAGCTCGTCTGCTAAACGCTGTAAATGTAAAGTGGCGTCTGTGCGCTCAACTCTGTCCACACACATGCTCCAAACACTCCGCGCTCTCACACTCGTATCTACGGAACGCCGAAGGTGCTGTCTCAGCGGTAACTTTGCCATTCTGGGATCTGAACCGGCGACCTTCTGATCATGGGGCAAACGCCCTACCGTTACGTGGCCCCGCAAGACTTGGGTCTTCAAGGCGAATTGTAGCACTTTTGGCGTTCCATATATCGGAGTGTGAGAGTGCCGAGTGTTTGGAACATGCGTGTAAGGTACCGTCCCCAAGCACTGCTCCCCGGCCTCTGCCCATGTCAGCTGCCCACTGCTCCTTCACAGATGGGTCAAACACAGAGGTCACATTTGTTTGTGGTGCACTGTGTGCTGTGCTGTGATGTGTTCACAATGACAATCACTCACTCACTTACTACGGTGACAAAAACGCCACCTTTTTACAGACATTTTATGGGGAACAAAATGAAATCGGTTCTGTTTCATTAGAACGTGACAGAAAGCAATGTTTTCAACTGCGTAAAAAGTGCCAGAATATTAGAGTAAAACGGTGTAAAAAAACATGTTTTAGTGTTAATTGTGTAAAAATACAGGCAAGTTGTGGCGCCTTTGGTGTTCCATATGAGCAAACAAAAGATTTTGCTTGTGAAAATTCCACTGAATTTACAGAAATTGTACTATATTGCGATACATATGGTTATCGGGATATGAAATGACTGGTATCAGGATATGAAATTTTGTTCATTTTAGACAACGCTGCTTGGTAACGCTTCAAGAAAAGTGTAAATAAACTGCTGGGGTCCAGACAAGATTGGTCTTGTTCTGCCAGGTTAGCTCGGTGTTGTTCTTGGTTTTATAAGTACTGTGCTGAAATCAACAAATACATAATTCATACAATTCATCAAATATATAAAATTAAGCAAATTAAAGGATTAAAAGATTTTAAAGGGATAAATGGATGTGTGAGTAAAATGCCAAATCCATGTGGTGATCATGTGTAGGTGCACGTTCAGGACTTCTGCCTTGCGTTACCTCAGAAATATGGTGTCACATCAAATTTGAACCCTTTATTTTGGGCAGAGGCAAATTCGCGCTGCCAGACTCCAGTGAAGCTGAAGGTGGCCGCCGAGGGGCCCGAAAACGTGGAGTGGAGCGGAGCGGAGGCCTCGCTCTTCAGAGTCCTCATCGGCACTTACTACGACAACTTCTGTGCCATCGCTCGACTCATCGGGACAAAGACCTGCAGACAGGTTGGTGTGTGTGAGTGACCAGAAGGAACGGATATCGCGTTTGGAGTCTGCAGACAAGCTGAAGTGACAAAAACCCAATGTTAGTTTAGCTTCGTGATTGGATATTTTCACCAAAAAGTACAGCTATGAATAGCGCCGAAGTTCCGCTAGAGTAGTCGCAGCCTTAACCACGCTCGTCTCATCTCTGCTGAGCTGGAGGGCGTATTCCTCTGAGTCCACGGTGGGCTTTCAGTTTGGCGTGCTTGGTATTTTGTGCAGGTGTACGAGTTCAGGGTAAAGGAATCCAGCATCATTGCACGTGCTCCTGCGGAGGATGAAGACACACCTCCGAGGAAGAAAAAGAGAAAACACAGGTGTGTGTGTGTGTGTGTGTGTGTGTGTGTGTGTGTGTGTGTGTGTGTGTGTGTGTGTGTGCGTGCTGGATGCCTCGTACAGCATATTTTTTGACTGAAAATATTTTCGTCTGCTTGCCTCGTAGGTTGTGGGCGACTCACTGCCGAAAAATTCAACTTAAGAAAGGTTTGTATTAGCGCTCGATTGATATTGGTTTTATCGATATCAGACCCGTATCGATACTGATTATTGCTAGTTTATGGGGCTGGGAACCAATAATCGAAAAAAGAGAATCGTTGGCAAACAGCAACACAAAACTTTATTCAAATAACTTTTGTTTATAAATTCTTGAACTTGTTCATACTTTAACTTTAAAGATTTTAGTAACTTTATGAAACTTACATTTTAAAACTTTCAAATTAAGCAGCATATAGCCAGCCATGTGTGACGCATAGCCAATCAGAGACTGTTGTGGGCGGCACATTAAAAGAAGCAGTCAGTCAAGAGCAGACGTCACAGAGAGTAGAGACGGCGGCAGAGCCACAGTAACGCACCTTGTAATTACTAAATATCGTTGAAAGTCAAAAATAATAATATGGCTGTACCATATGACGGAATTAACATGCCTGCTGTTTCATATTATACTCTAGGGTTTATTTTGTGGTGTTGCAAAATACACAGTTTACAGCAATGTTTGTTGATGGCTTGGATGAGCGTTTGTATTGGTCACCACGGCACCACGTGGCTGTCGACACAGAGAATATAATGCTGTTATGTTTGTGTGCTGTAATTTTGGACCAATTATTGTTTTCCTGCAAAACGTTAAGTCATACGTCAGCGAGCTCATCTCCTTGTTAGGTTTGATAAACCCCTTTAAAAAATAATAATGATTAATGGTTAATAAAAATAAGTGTTTTCCCTTCATTTTAATTAATTTTTGAAGATTTCTTATAAAGGGTGACAAAAATCACAAATTTTTCTGCAACTTTGAATTGCTCCCACAACGTTATTGCAACAAAACGCCAAAAAAATTTTTTTTGAAAAGCTGCCGCAAAATTGGCAAAACAATGGCCCCGCAAAATCCTGGAGGGACTGCTATTCTAAGTGCACAGTGGAACTTTCACAAGCAAAATCTGGTGTCTGTGTGCGCTCAACGCTGCTTACACGCCCGCTAGAAACGCTCGGTGCTCTCATGCTCAGATCGATGGAACGCCAGAAGGGCCACGATTTGCCTTTAAGGCCCCTTACTAGAGCGCCGTAAAAAGCACCGCCTTTTACAGGCATTTTACTGCATAAAAAGCGGTATTTGACCGCATCTCACTAGAGCGCCGCAGGACAACCAGCATTTTAACAAATAAAACGCCGTATAAAAATGGTGTTTTATTGTCAGTTGCGTGAAAGTATGGATGCATACAGAGTGTTTTGAGGGCACACGTAGGCAAAGCTGAGCTTGCGCAGGCATGAAATTTGCACTGAATTTACAGAAAATATGCTATATTGTGACGTATAATCATCATCATCAGGACACGAAATGACATATCGGGGTATGAGATTTTGGTCATACTACATACACACAGCCCTAATTAGGCTACAGTTAATTTACGGAGGCGACGTGGTTTAATTTGAACCAGCAAAGCAGTTTAGTAGCTGTGAATGCCTGGACGGGGAAGAATTCTTTATTAAGCAATTAAACCGTAGCTTCCTGAAGCCTTCTATCAGCGGGCGCACTGATTGCTTAACTTGCTTGTAAAAACGCTTGTAATATACTGTATTCGAGTCACATTTCCAGGCGTCTTGATGAATTGTTTATGATGCGTTATTAACATGTTGTTGGCTGATGTCTGAACCCACAGATGGCTCCTCCAATCACGTGTACAACTACCAGCCGTGTGACCACCCGAGGCAGCCGTGTGACAGCTCCTGCCCCTGTGTCACTGCCCAGAACTTCTGTGAGAAATTCTGCCAGTGTAGCTCGGAGTGTAAGTACGCGCACTCACACACTCACTGGCACACTCACGGCTAATACAGTCTCTATCACACTATTCTTATGCTTTACACGTCACATTATTTACTAGGGTTGCACCATATGTGACCCCGCCTGTGAAAACCCGGCTAAAATCGCCAAATCTAAATATGAAATAAAGAGCGTCAAAGTAGTCATAGCGAGAAAAATGTCAACAATGTGCCATATGAGTTTATTGCAGTAAATGATAGATTATGTTCTGAGGTTTTCGGATGTAATGTTTGAAATGTAATTTCTAACAGGATAAATAGCGAAATTCGTGATTTTATTCACCTTACGTTTCCATTTTCCACCGGAAAATACCGGAGGTTGGCTTCGTAAACATTGCTTTTCTAACGTCTTTGGGATTACTTTATGTGCAAAAACAACTGGTGATTTGGGTGTTATTCGGTTTAGGAACTACTGTTAAAGTGCATACAGACATTAAGATCAATGTGTATCCGCGGCAGTCACGTCAGGTAAAGAGGAGGTAGAAAAATGGCGACTTTAGCCGGGTGCCGCTTTCTGTGTGTGTTGCTTTGTGTCACTGTGTACACATCAGAAACACTGCTTTGTTTTTGGTAGATGAACGTTTTGTCAATCTAACCAGGCTATTTCATCGATATTTTATGCTTGGTATCTCTCTCAAAAAAAAAAAAAGACTTCGACGCTAACTCTGAGGTAATTCTGAGGTAATTTTTTTTTTCCAATAAGCAAGGAACAGAAGGTACCCGAGTGTTTAAACTAGGGGTGGGAATTTAACGCGTTAATTGCGATTAATTAATTCGAAAAAAATAACGCGTTAAAAAAAATAACGCATTTAATCACACCCTGCATTCCAAGCAAAGGGGAACTTTTGTCAGTACACGATTTCCTGGTCCACCGATTACGCTGATGCACACACATCAGAGCTACAAAAATGGAAGAATCGGAAGAAAGCGCATTGCTGGGACTGATCGGAGGCAAATTTCATTTCAAAAGACTACCTGACGGAAGCCTTGACAAAAGCGTGGTTTTGTGCAAACTGTGCAAAAAGGACTTTGCATACCACCGAAGCACTTCGACCGTACGGTACCATCTAAATGCAAAACATGTTGCAGCGAGCACAGAAACTGTGGGAGCTGTTAGCGCTACCAGTCCCAGTTCGAGTACCAACAAAAGGTGTCGGCAGGTGTCTGTTTTGAATTGAAATGCAGTTTAAATGCTTTTTTTTTCAGAAATGAAAACAGCTTGAGTTTACAATATTCGTGTTCATGTCTCTTATTTGATTCTGTCGCCCACTAAAACCCTTTTAAATAATAATAATAAAAAAAATTGCGCTTTGGGGCAAATTTTCTTGTGCGATTAAATGCGATTAATCAAGATTAATTAATTACAAAGCCTCTAATTAATTAGATTAAATTTTTTAATCGAGTCCCACCCCTAGTTTAAACATGATTTTTCGTGTTGATATGCACGCTTTTTCGCCATGCATATCATAATAAATAGACCCATTTTCCAAAAGTATCAGAATTTTTCCATAAATGTGTCATATATCACTTGAAATGGGAGAATGTAAGCTTTAATTTGGTATATGACACACAGTCAGGATAATTATGGCTCAAAGATGCATCAGTGTTGAAAATGTGTGTTTTTACATTGAAATTTCTCAAAAACCTGCTTTTCTGAGCCTGTAATTTGCCAAATCTTTGACATGGCCTTACTTGGTCAGTATTAAAGATATCAAGGTGAAATTTGCAGAAAATGTTCCTTAAATTATGTGGAATTATTTTATGTATAAAACAGAGAGTTGCCAAAAAATGACTTTAGCTGGGTTATCATAGGCAGGGTCACATATGGGAATGATTGGCCAATGCCCCAAAAATCTTTGTGATTTTAAAATAACTTCATTTTTTCACGCGGATGTAGTTGCAGAGTGCGAACGGGGTGGAATCATGTGGCGTGTGGTGTTATGTTTTTAAGTGGATGGCACGTGAACACCCTCAGGGAGAAAGTATTAACAGGATTGTTTTTGGACATGATATAGATCAGAGGTTCTGAAAGTCAGTTTAAATGAGGGTTGCAACTAACGATTATTTCGTTATTTTTTCTATTAATCGGATTAAGAAGAGGGAAAAAAACTACTATTTCCAGCATTTTTTATTAAACCAAACTGTTTCTGTTTTTCTATATTTATGTTTTACTCTCTAACATTATAGAATGGAAATATTTTCTGATTAATTGAAAATGAAGAAATATTGAAGTTTTGGCCATTTTTATTCGATTTTGGACTCACTGATTTTTGACTCATTTCTGGGAGAGAACTACATTTTTGTGCAAGACGGCGTTCCACATGAGAGTCACGTCACAATAACGTGGTGGACACACATCGGAATAATCACTGAAATATCAAATAAATGTCTGTATTGTGAGTAGAACACTGATTGTTTTTGTTATCAGCTAAAAATGAGTTTTGTCTGTAACAAATGTGAATATTTGACTGAACTGGACGCTTGAGTGAATAACTTCCCTGAGAGTGGCGCGCGCTAACAAACAGCATGTGTTTACATCATGAAAAACATGAGTTTTCTACGCGACTACTTCAGTTTTTGTGACGGCGAGACACGGCACTGATCCTCCTCTCCTTCTTATTCTTCTTTTATGGCGACTGCCGTCCAGCTTAATGCTGCTTTACTGCCACTGCGGCTTTGGTTAGCTTACTGACCCCACATTAGGGAGTAGCCACTGTACGTACAGTATGTGTATAATAACGTAGATCAAACTAATCGATTATTAAAATAGTTCTATGGATTTTAATAATCGATTTTAATCTGTTTAGTTTAAATAAATTGCTCAGCTCTTGTTGGAGGTCTGATTGGGCATGTGTGTGTCTGCGCGCAGGTCAAAACCGTTTCCCAGGATGCCGCTGTAAGGCTCAGTGCAACACCAAGCAGTGTCCGTGTTACCTGGCGGTGAGGGAGTGCGACCCCGACCTGTGTCTCACCTGCGGAGCGGCCGAGCACTGGGACAGCAAGAACGTCTCCTGCAAGAACTGCAGCATCCAGAGAGGAGCCAAGAAGGTCAGAGTCCCGCCTCGCATCGCCACTTATATTTACAGCATTTAGCAGACACTCTCGTCCACAACCACGTCCACTTACTCATAGAGATGCACAGTAATGTCCGAATCATATCGGAATCGGCCGATAACTTTTTTTTAAAAGGCATTGGTGTCGGGCAGATGCTTAGATTTTCAGCCGATATTTTATGAGACATTTATCGTATGTCAGATAGGTACAGCTTACACCAGTCACGTCCAGAGTCTGAGATGGGATTTTTATACGGCCCGCACCTTCTGTCTTAAGTGAAAGTGAGCGAGTCGTCATTGTGAACACACCACACCAACACCACACTGACATGGGCAGTGCTTATAGACGGTACCTTGCTCATGAATACCTCAGTGTCAACGTTACCGGTCTGGGATTCGAACCGGCAACCTTCTGATCACGAGGCGAACACCTGACCATTACGCCACCAACTTAAAGTTGTTGGATTCTCGGGTTGAGAATTGAAGAGCCAGTGATGAGGCGGAGAGTTCTTGAAGTTTCAAAAGCTTTATTACGGAAAAGAGTAAAGATGTTCTTACAAGATGTTCATTCAACCGGTCAGTGTTTCTCTCTCCGTGTTGGAAACGCTCTCTCCCTCGCACCCAAGAAGGGACCTTTTCATCTACTCCTCCGGGGCCTCAAGGACGCCGCTGGAGACACTAAATCTAGCACAAGGGTCTATTTTGTCTTGTTAAGATATTCATTACTGGGGGAAAGGGTAAGAAGCAAGGCTGCACCTGGTAATATGTGACCCTCCACGGCAAAACCAGGCGCTTGTCGCAACAGAGGTTTCTGAGGAAAAACGAGCGTTTATGTTGCGTGGGGTGAAAATTTGTTCGTTATTTGTGATTGTGTTGTGCGTTATGAACGGTGCCGTTTGTCATAAATGGGATTCGTTATGTGATTATGTGATAACTCTGACCCTAATCCTCTTGCTGCGAAAAAGCAATCATATTTGTGACCCTCCACGGCAAAACCAGATGCTTGTCGCAACGGAGGTTTCCGAGAAAAACGAGCGTTTATGTTGCGTGGGGTAAAATTTTGGATTTTTTGTTTTTAGTGTTTTGAAACAGTGGAAGGTCTATACTGTACTGTTGTGAATAAATTTGGCTGAAAAACTGACCCTTTCCATCCTAAAAACGTGACTTTCTTGAGGTGAGGAATTCAATTCCAGCAGAATGTTAAAAGTTTCTGTTTTGACCGCTCTACTCCAATATTTACGCTAAATCCACTGGTTGACTAGCGTGAAGATATTTCTGCGGAATCCGTCTTCGTCTCCCGAGTTCAGTTAACCTAACGCAGGTAGGCTATCCGTGTGGCTGTGAATGCAGCGTAGGCTACCGTAAATGCAAACGTAGCCGCGACCGCACCAAGCGTCTGTGAGTGCTACGGCGATAGTCAACTTCAAAGGCAGATTTCTCTGTTTCTCACTTGGCGTGACAGGAGAAACCCGACTCCTTTGAATGTTGATATCTCAGTCATATGTCGTCCCATTCATTCATAATAACTGAAAATTGAAAATAATAAATTGAAAATTTGTGACAAGCGACTGGTTTTGCCGTGGAGGGTCACATTTGTGTTTCCTTGCGAAAATGCTTCTAGTTACAGTTAGTGCTTCATCAAACATCAGCCAAACCTTTGATTATCTGCACATGGTGTGAAGTTGTGTTTGGTTTTAAAGGTGTGTTGTGGATGTTGTTTGTTTGTGTTCAGCACCTGCTGCTGGCTCCGTCTGATGTGGCAGGCTGGGGAATCTTCATTAAAGAGCCGGTTCAGAAGAACGAGTTCATCTCTGAGTACTGCGGCGAGGTGAGAGACTTTCCCTTAAAGCATCCTGGAGCTGCTCTGCCGTGTTCAAGCTTCTTTAAACCTCAGTCCTTTTCTCTTCTACGTTTGCCTGATTCATGCCCTTTGTTCACGTTAAGCGGTTTATGAGAAGAGTTTTTGGCGCTAGTGCAAATTAAACCCGATCTTATCTCTCCCAGCACTACACTGCAGAGAAGGCTACTGTTTCTAATAAATACAACTGTGGAAATTACAGCAAATCTCATACCCAGTCATTTCATAGCCGATAATAATAAATAATCACACTATGGCACATTTTCTGCCAAATTCAGTGGAACTTGTGCCTACACGCTCTCGAAACACTCCACTTGTGCTCGTATGGAACCACAAAGGTGCTATAATTTGCCTCTGTCTTTATGTAACTGACAGTAAAGATATGTGCAGTGCTCTAATATCACCAATACTTTTACGCTGAAAACACTGCTTGTTGTAGTGCTCTAGTGGCTTATTGGTCCAAAAGCGACACTTTTTCGCAGTGACTCTAGTAAAAGGTACCTTTTAAAATGAATGTTTAGCGGGTGCCAGCGCCATTGCCCGCTAAAACCTCCAGTTAGGTCCAGCACGTCCTCTTTATTACAGACAAAACGCATATTTCAGCTGATAAACAACCAGCGTTCCACTCACAATACAGCCATTTATTAAGATTTTCCCATCAATTTTATTTTATTTTTATTTTTATTTTCCTCCTTCCCATAGTTCATTCGAATAGCATTGAACCCTTATTGTGTGTGGCTCTGTGCGTCTTGGGGATTAATAAATGCAGTTCTCTTCAGAATGGCCAACAACTCATTTTATTGGCCAAATTGGTTCAAAATAGCCCTTAAACTTCGTTTCTTCATTTTCAGTTGAATACAACAACATAAAGCGTGTATAACTAACTTGTACTCACACTACAACAAGCCTAATAACAAATGTATTGTCATTTTTCATTTACTAAATCCGATTACTCGATTAATCGATAAAATAATCGATAGATTACTGATTTACAAAAATAGTCATTTGTTGCAGCCCTAGTTCTTGCTATTTCTAGTAGTTATGTCTACAGTTTCAGCACTGTAAAGCTAAAAGAGCCAAGCATTTCTGCAAGTGCAGGTCGAAGTTTTCATCCAGAGATGTGCTGATTTCACTAACTTATTGTCGCGCGGCACATCAAACTGATGTGTATTGTCTTTCAGGTTTTTAACAAGTAATTTTATCTGATTATAGATTAATCAATCGATAGAATATAGAATTACAAAAAAAAATTGATAGCTGCAGCTCTAGTAGACACCTTGCCTCCGTTATTAGTCCTTGATGTCAGGTCGGTCTAACACTCACATTGTTAATCTGGTTTTTTATTACATCTGATTTTCTGACCACTGCTCTTCTAATGGTTTGTGCAGAACCACGTCGTTCCAACTCTAAAAGCGTGTGGTCTATAGCAGTGTGGGCTGCTCGTGTATGGCTTTTTGATACGTGCACTCGTTTGTGAGTTCTGCCCATTTCTCCGTCCATTTTTCCCCATAGACCAGCGTGGGCGCTCAAATTTAAATAGCTTCACTGCGCAGCAGCGTTCTTCTACAGCCTCCAAATTCAACCTGATTCCAGGGGCCCACCCTACTTACTCTGTAAATCTGCTAACAGTCATGACTCACACTCGTCTTTTCCTCCTTTTTTTCTGTCGTCTTTATTTTCTCATAGGAATCCATTCATTTTTTCTCCCTTGAGAATACATGGAGTTTGGGACTGAAACTTTTCTTTGCCAGTTTTCACCTGACGGCCTTGTGAGACCACCTCCTGAACACACACACCTTCCACTCGTCTTTTTCCCTGGCACTATCACCCTCGTTCTTTCCACGTTCGCCCAGTGCGTTTATTGGAAATCTCTGTTAAGCCAGTTTCATGTCACATCTACAAAACGACAGTGGCCACATGGGCATTTTCTTGTGGAGATGCATCTCTAGTTTGACTCGAGGTTATGTGTTTGTTGGTGTTTCCAGATAATCTCCCAGGACGGCCGGACATGAGGAAGGTTTATGATAAATACATGTGCAGCTTCTTGTTCAACCTCAACAACGGTAGGCCGCTCTGCCTATGACTGGTCCTCGCTCACTTCACCGTCTCACAGCCGCATTGTAAACTCACGCCTCGCTCGCAAACACACCAGACTTTTGTTGTTGATGCCACGAGGAAGGGAAACAAAGATCAGGTTTGCCAACCACTCTGTCAACCCCTAACTGCTATATACAAAAGGTAGGCCACATAATGTAGCTTTTCCTAAACAATCAGGCCCATCGCGTCTACCTCTCACTCTGTCTGATTCATTTGAATGTGTCACTTCTCCTGCAGTGATGATGGTTAGCAGGGGATCACAGAATCGGCATTTTGCAAAGAAACCGCCTGAACCGGGGAGGCTGTTAGCCGACTACAGAGTGAGAGAGACATTTACCGGTTTTCATGTGGTTTTGTCAGCGTAAGCTTGAGTTTGTTGTGATTTGCTGAATGTTATAACTGAAGGCTGAATCGATTATAAAGTCAAGCGTTTTTTATGCTTCGTTTTCAGTTCAAGCCATCGAATAAAACCTGATCCTCGGTATGTCAAAGTATTTGTGAGATATTCCCCGTTCACAAAACCGAAAGTAAATGCTAAAAAGCATAAATGACTTTTTTTCTGGCCGTGAATAGCGATGATGTAAATGTTTTGTGACATTACTGGCTAAAGCGCGCTCCAGTCAGCTCCGTCACTATTACCGACCATATGTTAGCTGATAAATAACCACAACAACCAGCGTTCTACTCACAATACAGCCGTTGTGAAGTTTTCACCGATTTTCCACGGAATTTATTCCAAGGAGAGCTCTCTCCTTCACGGCGTCTTGCAGGACGTCTTCACCGTTGCAAAATTACTAGCGTAACTGAGGCTCAAACATTTCTGCAAACTTATGTATCAAGTTATGTACGCCCTGTTTGGTTCGATACATCCAGGTGAACCTTAAGTTTCTGGCGTATGTGACTAAACCTATATAAACCATAAGGACCAAAAGACAGTGTGCAAATTGTGTTCGGGGCCGGAGTGCTCGAGTCAGAAATGAGTTATAGGCCAAAATCAGTCCAAATGCTGAAAATTCAGTTTACATTAATAAATTCTATAGAGAGTAAAAAATAAATATTGAAAATGCATGATTTGTTGTTAAATAATTTTATTCTATATCCAGATGGATTCCAAATGTCTCTGTAGAATAATTACTCTGAATATCATTATGAATATGTTGATCATTCACGGTCTTGTGCAGACAGCATCATTTTGGGGGAAAAAGATGCTTTTAGGTGCAGACTGACTGTGTAGAACTTTTTCTGCACTCAAAAATTATAGGAATCAGTAAAGATTGATTGGGGGTGGACTGATATTGATCAAATCTGATCAGTTCTCACCCCTCTCTCTGAATGCTCAACTCGTTATAAAGTGTACCTGTTGGTACATCAGTGACGACACGGTGAGTGTTGGTGCATTATATGGATTTTTGAATCATAAACAGCCTCTGTGTCAGTGTGACCTTGGTTTGTGCAAATTCTACTCCACAACACAAATGCACATCCGACGATATTTCCTGCTGCTGTTCTCACGTCGATCTGCTTTTGTCTTCTACAGATACAGTCAAGCAGACGCTCTCAGAAAGTACGTGGGCATTGAGCAGAAAATGGAAATTCCATGAAGCCATCTACCTCCTGGAACAGCCTTTACCACTCTTCAGGAATTTTCTCTCTCTCTCTCCTGCGCATTTCCACTATTTTCCTGCTTGCATATAGGGGCGAAGCTTCTCTCTCGGATCTTTTGGCGAAATTTTATACCGCTTTTTTGCTGACCTTTTCTTTACCGACCCGGCTTGCTCTAGGATTCACTTGTTTGACAATGGCAAACATTTCATTGTTTACAGCAAAGGTTTGTTAGAACTCCACTGTCTTTTGAGACCCTTGTTTCCTCTCCATATTCTGCCTTTTCCTCCTCCTCCGGGCGACTCTTTCTTCTGCCGTTTTTCGGACCAAATTCTCAGTCACGCGCAGCCCGTATCGTTCACGTAACGTCTGACCACAAGCTGTCCGATGTGATGGTGGTGACGATGGCCCGATGATCTTGTACAAACCAAAGTCACGTTCTCCTCTCACGTCATCTCACGAACCCAGGTTCTCTCTCGTACCTGCTGGAGTGCCAACGCTTCCAGTTGCTGTAAGAAGTAAAAGCTCAACACAAACATGGAGGCCGGATCTCAGGATCTGGCTGGCGGTGCCTTGAAATTACAACACTGAACCGTATATTGGATTTGACGTCCTTCTGTTCGCCGTACTTCTTCTGTTATTTGTGACGCAGACAAAAGATTTCAAATGGGTAAAGGAAATCAGAAGTTTTTCATTATTCGTTTTCCTCTTTCGTTATTTTTGCAGTCTTACGGAGTCGGCGGAGGCCCGGCGTGTTATTTTTAGTTTTATGTCGAGGAATCGTGATTTTGTTTTTCTTGTGATCTTGACGTAAGTCGTTTTCTCATGGTTTAAAAATAGTGAAAGGCGTTATATCGAGATTATGACTTGGTAATCTCATGATCTTGAGAAAACTTTCAGTACAAGTACACAGAGAGACGCGACGATGTGGCTCCAGTTTTAACAGTGCACGAAAGCCGGAACAAATAAGGCACAGAATAAATTATACAGCAATAGAACATAAAATATACACTTTAAACTAGAAGTAGAAAGCGAGACGATTAGGATGCGGTGCTCAGCCTACAGTTATGGTCTTGGAGTTGTCCTTTACACTGAATGTGCATGAAGTCAGTGACGGTTTAAACACAAATAAATTTTTCTAAATGATGTCGACCAAACGGCGCGCCTAGGTTCTCTACCGTCACGACAAACGCTGCCAATTTTACTTTCCCAACATAACGAAACAACGCAAACTTACTCGACGGCAAACGTGTAACTGTCTGAGTCGTTCTCAGCTGACTGACACCGGTGGGCCTTGCGCACCGATACACACTTCAGTTCACGGTCGCGCTCCATAATCCAAAGTAGAATGGGACGTGTTTCTGCGTCGTGAACATGGACCTGAGTTGAGGTGCAGAAAGCCATTTGCTGCGACTCTGTAATCTCATGATCTTGGAAAGCTCTTTTATTTGAGGTGGGGTTTATTTTTTCTTGTGGCGACAAACTGAAGCAGCCCTTCTCTAGCCAGTCGTTCATCATGTCAGTTCAGCGGCGGACTTTTACCGTTTGCCATCAAGAGTAACTCAACGACTTTTTAGAATTTTGAGATCACCACATAATAAAAGTGGTTTCTCAAGACACTGCGTATGCACCGATACATGTTAACTGTCAGTAAGCCGCCAAAAGTACAATCCGGCGATATTATGCTGGCGATGATGATGGCGTAGTGCCATGTATGAGAGGACGGGCAAAAGCATTGCGTTATGTTGTAGTCTCAAGAAATTACACTGATCCTGGCGGTATTTTCTTGGGCTCACAAGGTTGATTTGGGAAATTAGTATGTGAAAACTTGTTGCCGTGATCGCATAAAGCTGTTTTCTCCGGCGCAATTTATTTCGCTTTTCACCGATGGTAACAGTAAGCCTCCTTCTCAACGCACCGACACCATAATCACTATATGGACGCGGTAATGGCGCCGTGATGGAGAACTCGGACTAAAATGAGAGGATTTTGAGAAAACCGCGTTCATTTTGTCGAAATAAAGCACAAGCTCAAGTTCTTATTTTCTCATGATTAATAATAAAATGCATTGTGTCGAAATCATAGCTTTTTTTTTTTTTTACTTTGGCCGTTTGAGAAAACAACTTATTTTGCGAGCACGAGAGTCTTTTTTTTTTACTTCCTTGGCTACGTTCACACTGCCATGCTGAAATGACTCCGTCGGATACGCATATGTGACACAGATGCTTGATCTTTCCGGAGCTGTGGACGCATAAATCAGTCTTTTCAAATCGTGAAAATTTGTGTCCTTTCACATGTGGTACTAAATCTCATAAATATCCGATTAGCGGCCATGCGACCTGAATGTCAGCGCTCAGATCGGGTGCGATGTGGCTTTGCTCCGCTCGCATCTTCAACATCATCAGCCTGCACCGGCAGCAGGAGGCAAAAATGGAGGAGAGCTGCGATAACAGAAAAAGCTCGCCGCCTGACTTTTCTTCTCCTTTTCCACCTGCTCATGTCCAGCTGATTCACTGTGTGTCGTCCTCCAGAGCAAAGTGCGTGAGCTACTAACGCCTCCATTTTTTAATACTGTAGGAGTCGTCCCACAGATATGGCGTTTTTTGTTGGTGGCGTTGACCCGTGTACTTCGTATCCAGTGTCTTGCGTCTTGTAGTTATGAATGTGAACACGTCAATATAGACAAATCCCATCTGGTGAAAAATGGGAACTGAGCGATGTGGCAGCAGTGTAAAGCGTAATAATGCCGGACCCTGAAATCCTCAACTGACACACTGATATAACTGTTAAACGGATAGACGATTATTCACTTCGACATTACACATAATTAAAGTAAAAGAAACTGAGAGAGAAAACAGACACAAATTAGACACACTGCTGAAAGAAAACCACCTTACGTTTCACAAGAAAAATAATACAATCTCAAAATAATTTTATTTCTCTAGATCATGAGGAAAACTAAGGTGGGATCGTGATAAAGCTAAATCGCGAGGAAAAAAAAATCTAATCTGAAGAAAATGAGTTTTATGTCGTGATCACAATGAAAACTGATTACTTGAGATCAGAGTAAACATCTCTGCTATACGCAATACTGGAACACAGAGATGGCGTGGCTCAACATAACAGTGCAAACATGGAACATAAGATAAGCCGTCATGATCTGGATATACGCCTTCATTATTTCTCCAAATCACAACATGACTTCGTTATGTCGAGAATCACAAGAAAAAACAAACCCAGTGATCTGAAATCGTTTTTCTCAATCTCATTAGAAAACTAAACTGTAGGCAAAACAAACTTATCTGAAGAAATGACTGCGTCATAATGCATAACAAAACAAACGCCAAAATAACAAAATTGATTTCTACAGAGATAACTAAATTATGATCTTGATATAAACGCCTTTTATTTCTCTAAAAGCATGATGTCGAAAAAAGATCCTAGCTCTAAAAATTACTTTCTATATCACAAGAAAACAAACCACGATCTCGAAATAAGGTTTTTTTTTGAGATTCTGAGAAAACTACGCTGTGATCTCGATATAATGCCTTTCTTCCTCTTTAAATCACGCAACGTCAAGAAAATGGCTTTTGTTACGATCTCAAAATAACAAAGTTTTTAATGAGAAAAGCTGTGATGTTAAAACATCTTTAAAGCCTCAAGAAAAGTAACTATCTGGCGATCCCTTACCTACAACACAAGCGTTTTTCGAGATAACCAAGTGGTAGTCTTGATGAGACGTGAAAAACCAAGTGTGATCTTGACAGGCGTCGTTTATTTATTATATCCTAAAACCTCCTAAAGCTTGTGAGCTACAGAAAGAGATGTCGAGATCACAAGAAAAACCCGCGATCTCCAAATAAGTTGTTTTCTCGAGCAAAAAAATGTCGTGATCTCAAGAAAACCTCAAAATCCTGAAAAAGAAGCTGTGATCAAGAACAGAGTAAAAAAGTAAGAGCGTTTAATCTCGCGGCAGCCTGCGTTGCGTGAGATCACCACCAGGAAATCGTAATGTCAAGTTACAGTACATTCGTAATCTTCTCGCTCCACATCAGCCAGCCTCAAAGGTCTTAAGGACTTGGCGGATCTCGAGCAGCTCCTCGGCCCGACCGTCTTGTGGGGACCGTTAACCTGCGTCTTCTCTCCATATCCACGCTTTCGATGGTGATGCAGGATCGTGACGGACTCAGCAAACCACCACAAAGCAATGCAATAAGACCAGCCTTCAGCCATCTTAATCTCTCCCTATTTATTTTTTAACGCACGCTGTAGCTCTTACTGTCGTAATTTATTGAACCCTGTCCTTTGCTGTGATCCGCCACTTCAACACCATGGAGCTCTTCTAGTGAGTAGCTGTCTTTGCCTCGTTGGAAATCATTGGTTCTTATGTTATTTTTGTCATTAAACGAGGGTTTGTGACCACTCCTGTCCTGTTTCTGCCTCTGATTGTGAAAAAAGGTCTTTGATTTGTAGCAATGTTTGGGAATTGTTGAAATAAATGCTTTAAAAAACCACCACCATTGATGGAGTCACTGCTGTGTCGTAAAAAACACAGTAGATCAGTAAGTCGAGTGTATGATTTTCAGGCCCAAAATTAAAGAAAATTCTCTCATTATATTATTATATTTTTAAAATTGTTATACAGTAAGAGGTCGAACAGTATAGATTTTTTTAGACTGATATAAGATTATGATTGTTGCATGTTCAAACAAACAAAAAAACCGAAATATTTGTGGCTAATTCTAAAAAAGACAGACTTAATCATAAACAAAGCAACAAAATTCTGTATGCGCAGTGGAACTATAACAAAATCACGGGTTAAAATCAAGTCCAAATTGGCTCAAAACTACGTTTAAAACTACAAGTTTGGGGGTAATTCTGAACCAATTTGGACTCATTTTGATCTATAAAATGAGCTGCTTTTGGCGTTTCTGGGAGAGAACTACATGTCCCACAATCCCCCGCGCCACAATAACGCAATAGACGTCCGTTCCGGAATAAACGCTGAAAATCTTAATAAATGTCTGTATTGTAGTGGCGCTGGTTGTTGTGGTTAATTATCAGCTAAAATTTGAGTTTAGTCTGTAATAAAGGGAGAGATTTGACTGAACTGTAGCATTTTAGTGAGTAATAGCTGACTCCTGGCGTGTGTTTACACATAAACATGTCATTTATGTGTTTTTACATTTACTGTTTTTTTTATTGCGGAATATCTACAAATACCACATCCAGTTTCATACTATTCATTAGAAATTGGAGAGAAAATACAATTAAATGAGTTTGGGGAAGATAAATATTAATATTGGGGAGGTGTGATTGTAACATGAATGCCTTGAATGTAGTGGAAATAAGGGAAGTTGAGTCTTGAGTGCAAGTGATTTTTGTATAATCAACGTTTTCCTCGTGAATCCAAAATTTTAGGCGCCAAAATACTTGGCACAAATTTTTTGAATGTCAGAGCTGGGATATAAATCCACCTCCAGACTTTGAACATGTCTGCTTTCAAGCGCTTCCTTTCCCGTAGGGGAATCAAATATCGGCTGGAAGTGTCATTATAAATCTAAATCTGCCAATTCGAGATCATGGTGAATCAGTTTAAACTGCAACTCTTCTCTGTTTAAATACTTACCAAATATCGTTTATCTCCAAGCAGAAGAAGGTCTGGGAGAAATAACGCGAAGACATTAAGAAAATGTTAAAGATTTATTCATGACATTTAAAAAACAAACCACAGCTATACAAACCAAGTTCCTGGAGCAGATAAGGACCTGCTTATGCAGATCTACAGAAAGGGCCGGGTTGGCATTACGTCTTGGCCTTGCCCAAGTCCAATAAATATTTACTTTTCTTCTTAAATGCATCATCTTTTTTTGTTGCAATCAGTCCAAACTCGTTTGATTAAATTAATCTTACTTTGCTTAGATGAGGGGCAGTAGCATGCAGCCCTGGAGCCGGTGAGGGTCTGATTCTGGAATGTCAACACATATCTAAAAAAAGGCAGTGCGGTCCTGGCGGTTGAGGCGGCTTCCGGCAGGGGCGGCGGTAGCCTTCTCATCACGCTGATGCCATGTGCCGTCCGTCCGTCGTTAGTCGTCTCCTGTGCAGATTCCTTAAACACCAGCCAAATACTTAAGGAAGCGACATTTACAAGCAAAAGGTTTAAAGGAGCTGCTGCTACTGTTTTCCGCTTGGTAACTGTAGTGTCCTTCTCCCCGTCCGCGCTCCAGAGTACTCCTTCTACGATCAGAATGTGATGCATTTCTGGGAGAAACACAACTTTCTGTTAGGAACTGGTTTTTATAAATAAAAGCAAAATAACGAAAGTACACGACTAGACATTTATACACACACACACATTTGTTTTTTACAGATGCGTATTTCTATCTTTGTGAGGTTTTTCCATAGACTCCCATAATGACTAGACGTATACAGTAATCCCTCGTTATTAGCGGGGTTCCGTTCCAGAAGACCAGCGTATAATGAAAAACCCGTGTATGTTTTGGTTTTAATAAATGCCTAAAAATGCCTATTTTATAGTATAAGCTTCTAAATATGCCAAGAACACTTTAATTTCATTTTAAACTCGAGGTTTAATACATTACTCTTAAAAGAAAATAGTAGGTATGCCCTTACAGGGGTGTATACTGTTATTCATGCAAGACTTGCTTTCTTTGAGTATAAACAAGGTAAATACTTTATCTTTCTCGCTTGAGGAACACAAACAGCCCATAAACAATAATTAGGTTTAAATTAAAATATAAATTCTCTGAAACATACTAAAGTAGAAATTGGAAAAAAAAAAAAAAAAAAAACAGTCCTGAGCAGGCGGGTCAGGAGATGTCTGGGCATTGGCCGTGCCAACCCCCTCGCTGATTTATACTGTATTTAGCTAGATGTATTTGGATTACTATTTATGTTACAAAAATGAGCATTTTTCTTAATAATTTAAAAATAAAATCGTAAAAAATATACTGTATCGCGAAAAAAGCAAAAAAAAAAAAAAAGGAGAATATTTGCAGGTTCAGCTATTCTTGCGAAGATTTCCGGAAGTAAAAGCGAGAGTTCGGTTCTCGTGAAAAATCACAGCGTATGACTGGATCCGCGAGTCTGATCGTATAACTGGAGATTACTGTATAATTTTCGTTTTAGAGTTAAGGTGTAATCGTGGTCAGTATATAATATTGGAACTGTGAGGTTTTTGAACCGTGAGGAGAGCTGGTTCAGCACTTCCCATGAGAACTGCTGGTGCTTGAGAACTTTTCCTCATTTCATAATTCTGACAATAGCAGCCTGGAAAAAGCAGAACAACAACCAGAGTCATTGTTGAGGAGAAGAAGCGGGCAGGCGCTGCGAGCCTTTTTCTCTGCTCCTTTGCGGCTGCTAAATCTACTGTATGTTTGTAAAAAAATGTCATACAAACAGCAAAAATCAGCAAATATCTGTTGTGTAAATTTGTAACCAGATGAAGTGTTTTTTTGTAAGATCGGGTTTTAATCTCCACCTGGATGAGGAGTTTTCTGTCCTCTTCGATGTTCTTGTGCGTGGTCTCTTGCTCCTGTTTTTGCTCCGTCTTCATTGGAACGTTGATGTTGACCCGCAACTTCTTGCTGTAAACACACACACCCCAAAAGTCAGGTTTTTGACCTCGGCTCAACATAATTACAGCTGTGGTGGATCCCATCTAAAGCAGGCATTACTGTATAAATAAAGAGAGACTCTATTAGATGTTAACTCACTTCTTATAGCCCAAGAAAAGCTTTATCAGGGTTTCCGGTTTAAAGTCCATCTCATCCACGTTTGCGTTCTCATCCTCCAAGACCTGGAAAGACACAAGTCACTAACGACTACTAATTTATAACTACGGTATATGGGTAGGCTAGAAATGATATGAACAAAATATAATATTTTTTGTCCAAGTTGATCAAAAGCGATTTCAGTAATTATGCGATATAATGTTTCATTTTTATATTCTTATACAAACTGAATGAACAACAAACAATCAATCAATATTAAACAAATAGATTTATTTTCAACAAACAGCACAAACTATATTAGGGCTACTGCTTGGTTATTTTGTTAATCAATTAATCTGTGATTATTCTTCCAATTAATCAATTGTGTCCCAAGATAAAAAAGGAAAAAGCTTTCATTTTCCAGCATTTCTAATTTAAAAAAAAGCTTTCTATTTTTCTATATATTTTTCTTACTCTCTAACATTATAAAATGGAATGAAATATTTTCTGATTAATTGAAAATGAAGAAATCTTCAAGTTTGGGCAATTTTTTGCCAATTTGGACTAATAACTCAACGTGCTGTCAAACAAGTGTGATCGAAGTTCATAGCCTACGTTTATCATCGTTAACGTCATAGCATTTTTCTCGATAAAAGAAATTCAGATCGTTTTATCACCCAGCGTGATATATAGTTTGTATTTAACAGTGCACATGCTCATGCAAACTGCTTGGCCAGTCGTATTTAGAATCCAGTGCTAATGTTCATAAAAAGCTCCTTTACTCTGTAGCTTCGATTTGTAGGATTTGCAAAAGCCTGAACCAAGATGTCTATAAAACAGACCCACAACACACATAAAGCTCCTCCCACAGTACAGCTACACAGATGCTTTGTGTGTGTGTGTGTGTGTGTGTGCGTGTGTGAATGTACTCATCAGTTTGATCTGTGTGCTGTCAGCAAGTTGCTGGGCCGGTGTAAGCTGTTCTCGGTGTTAAACTGGCAAGTGTACATCTGGAAGGTGGAGGCCTGGAGTGGAAGAAAACATGGCGTCTGAACCAACCAACACTGCGATACACACAGACAGCATCAGCACCAGCATCGCTCTCCACTCTGACAAGGCTTTCAATTTCCTCGCAATCGTATTCCACTTGTGATCAAAATGAGGCTTCGTTCTGGAGCTCTAATATACCCACGCTTTTGACGCCGTTTTTACACAGTTGAAAACTCTAGTAAAGTGTCTGAGTCAAGGTCGATTGATATTGGTTTCTCAGGACCGACGATATGCCGGTTATTAGGAATTAGCAGGGGCGACGACGATATTTCAGATCCTCCAGGATCTCGCCACGTTGCATAAATACGGCGTCGAGAGTTATTATGAGCAATGCCAAACCTTGAAGTTGCCAAAGCCATGTTATCGATCCTCAAAAAAAACAACTTCCTGTTCCTTCCTAGCGTAAACCTGGCATCATAGAGTGCAAATAGACCAAACGCACTGGCAGAAATGTAAAAGCAAACAGTGGCATCCCGCGATCTGGCCAACAACTGTATACTAATGTGGTGCCGACTCCGTTTTCCTCCGTCTACACGCAGACGTGATGAGAGTTTTCCAAATCTCCACGTTGGAGGGTGGCTTCAAAAAGAACTTTTCGATGAATTAAATCTCTGTTTTCATGTAAATGGAAGGCAAAAATGCATGGACATATCATCGTTTTCCCAGATACCAGCTATGTGAAAAAGGTAATGATGCACGATTCAGAAAATCTCACAATTCGATTCTCATTCTTGGGCTCTCGATTCAATTCAAAATGAATTCACAATTCACGCTTCAGTACATGTATGAAAGTGTTTCCAGACTGCTGCTGTTTTGTTTTTAACTTTCCCCATGTGACTGTGGCAGATCCTTAACAACATCAAAACTGAATCCGTGTTCAGTTACTAAAATGTAATGCATACGCAGTGTTTCTAGGGTTTACAGCTTTACATGAAAACAAATATTCTCACACTACAGTTTACACTGATCCTCAGCATCAGGTACATTTTTAATACAACTTGCGGCACTATTTTTGAATCAGAATGAAGCGGGGCCTGCTGGAACATACGTCTTATCTGAGAATTAACTTTGGTTCTGTTTGGCTTTTCTTGCGCTCTTGTTCACTCCTCGCTCTAGATTCCCAGAGATTTGATCTCATCTGCGAGCATCAGGAGCTGCTACCAACATGCGGGACACTTGGGATGTCTGTATTAAATCTATATTAACGTGTGATCAGCAGCAGGTAATAAACACTTTAGCAACCGCATTCTATTGAGTATGGAAGCCCATTTCCGTCACTGAAAGAAAAAAATCTGAACCAAAAAAAGTCAAAATTATGAGATAAAGTTGTAATTATTAGATAAAAAAGTTGAAGTTATGAGATAAAAAGTCATAATGAGATAAAAGAAATCCAGTGGGGAATGAAATTGAAATTATGAGATAAAAAAGTTGAAATTATGAGATAAAAAATCGTAATTACGAGATAAAAAGTCAAAATTATGAGAAAGGAAGTGCGCGTCTTTCAATTTCAACTTTTATCTCAATTTGATTTTACGTCTCGAAATTTCAACTTTTATCATAATTATGACTTTATCTGCTGGTCTGACTTTCTTTAGATTGGGATTTTTTCTTTTAGTGGCGGAAATGGGCTTCCATAATTTAGCCTAAGTTAACTTGTGTTCGCATGCGCAATGATGTCATTTTGCAGAATAATTTTTTTCCCCAGAATCAAAAATGTGTCCCGGGATTAGTGTGAATGGTAGGATATAGCACACCCCTAGTGTGTGTGTGTGTGTGTGTGTGTGTGTGTGTGTGTGTGTGTGTGTGTGTGCTTTCGTCAGGACCGAACTCACCCTGCGCGGTACAGAGAGCGAAGGAGAATTGTAGACGTGTGATCATGTAGCAGAGATGACGTACCGTGGTGTAAATAATATGAATAACATAAGGCTGTGTAGTTTGTTTATTTAAAGGATAAGGTGTAGAGCTGTTCTGGGAAGGTAAATAACTTCTGCTGCTGTGGACTTTCGTGTGGAAAAAGTTCACTTGTGTGGTGCCAGGTTTTTTGAATGCATGAATTGATTGAAAGAACCGCGATTCGATTGAAATATTTCCTGCACCCCTAGTAAACGGGGTCTACATTTCCACTTAAATATGCCCATAAAAGCCAGAGCGTATAGAACAGCTGATGGATTAAGCTCAGACCTGCAGCGTGTATCTGTTCTTGAAGCAGTTGGTGACCAGCTCGCCTTCGAACAAGTGGTAAAGCCACGTCAGCTTACGCCCGCTGTGTCTGCTGGCATAGAACGCTGTGAATCTTTGGTAACTTCGTTCCAGCTGTGAAGGGTTTCAAAAACACAACACAGACAGATGGTGATTAGCAGTCCACGTCGCGGATGTGGTATAACGTCGCGTAGATCCTATTTCAAACGTGACATGCGCACTCTCATTGTATAGTTTTTTTGGCTTATTTAATACCCCAAATTCCTGCACCATCTGGCTCGCTACTACAAGAGCCGGCAGAAACCTCTGGACATGTTCATGACCACAGCAGTAAACAAGCCCGGGAAAAGGTCATTTTTGGTGAAATCACGAGGAATCTCGCAGGCTACTAATCACTAAAAACGAAGTAAACAAAAACACAAATCAGTCAGAAATATGTAAAAACACTGCATTTCCTGTCTTGCTCAAATACTGTGAGATTGTAGATTTTGGGGAGTTTCTCAGGCTGTAACGTGTGGCCATCAGGGATCTACGCTAATAAAACCTGAATATCATCTCTAGTATGTAATAATGCAGCCTCCTGAGGGCAAGCGAAGGAATGCAGGACTGCTAGAGCGACCCAGAGCGAACTGAGGACCTGGATGCTGAAGTCCACTGAAGAGGAAGAGAGAAAGCAAAAACAGCGCAATATAAAGAGTTAATAAAGGCTTTAGTAGAGCTGGGCCAAATGGTCAAATATTATCAATATATTTTTCTATAGCGATTAATACTGTATTGTAATAAATATTAATATCTCATAGAAGCGGCACACATCTGATATCGGTCCGATTACGACTCAAATTCACTAAATTACCGAACTGTGTTTAAACCGATGTGTTTGAGATATTGATAAGTGATAAATAATTTAGCATATACATATGGGCGTGTAATTATTACATTGTTTTAGTTGGAAAACTGCATTTAAGTCAAGTATTTCCTTAAGCATAATGGAATCATGTATTCGGACTTTTTTTAAAGCCTTCTGCTTTAAAAAAATGACTCGGAGACGGACTTTTATCGTATCGGCAAATATCCAAATTTACAAGATCGCTATCATATCAGACATAAAAAAGTGGCATCTAACTTCTAACATGTCTAACTGGAACTTTCACAAGCAAAAACATGCTGTCTGTGCGTGTTCAACTGCCTACATGCACGATCAAAACGCTCTGTGCCCTTGTGCAATGGCCGTAAATCATGCTTACTAGAACGCCTGGAAAAAGCATAGTTAAAAAAAAAAAAATCAGTGTTTACTGCAATTCCGTACCAAAATATGGGTGAATTGTGGAGACGTTGGCATTTCATATGGCGTATGAGGCAGGGTGTTTGATTCTTGCTTTAGAACTTTTTAGTAGAACTTTTTGCAAACATTCTAGAAAATATGCTCTATATATAAACTTTTACACACACAGGGATTCTACAGATCAGAGTGCGAGGGCGTGGAGTGTTGGGTGGCGTGTAGGCAGAGTTGAGCATGCACAGACACCAGACTTTGCTTGTGAAAGTTCTGCTTGCTCAGAGTTAAGACCAATTTTAACACTAGTTTTCTCTGTGTCTATATCCACGTGGTGCTGTGGCGACTACAGAAAACCATCAAAAAATATTGCTATAAGCAGTGTATTTTGCAAAACCACGAAATAAACGACAGTATAATATGAAACCATACACGTTTTAATTTCGTCATTCTATATATGCGACTCTGCACGGCAAAACCAGTCGCTTGTATGCAGCGGAGGTTTCGAGAAAAGCGAGTCGTGGGGTAAAATCAGTGGATTTTTAGTTTTAGTGTTTTGAAACAGTGGAAGGTCTATACTGTACTGTTGTGAATAAATTTGGCTGAAAAACTTTTACCCTTTCCATCCTAAGCATTGACTTTTCTTGGTGAGAATTCAATTCCAGCAAGATGTTAAAGTTTCTGTTTTTGACGCTCTGCTTCAATATTTACACGCTAAATCCACTGGTTGACTAAGTGAAGAATATTTCTCCGGAATCACATCCCCGAGTTCAGTTAACCTAACGCAGGTAGGCTATCCGTGTGGCTGTGAATGCAGCGTAGGCTAGCGTAAATGCAAACGTAGCCGCGACCGCACCAAGCGTCTGTGAGTGCTACGGCGATAGTCAACTTCAAAGACAGATTTCTCCGTTTCTCACTTGGCGCGACAGGAGAAACCCGACTCCTTTGAATGTTGATATCTCAGTCATATTTCGTCCCATTCATTCAATATAGGCATCGTTTTGAAGCATGATTTATGCCCTTTCATGAAAACATAACAGATTTTGAAAATTTGCAACAAGCGACTGGTTTTGCCGTGGAGGGTCACATATTTTGTCATGTCACACAGCTCTACCGCACTCCCCAACTGTCTTGTGAACGTTGACAGCGTAACTGCAATCAAACTACAGGGGTCAGGACCGAAATTCCGACACGCTAGTTTCGTTAGCTGCTGTTGCATGTCCTAACTGAACTGAGCTTTACACTGTAAACCAACCTTAATCAAAGAACGTTGTTATTAAAATTGACCAAGATCATTTCATTGATTAGGCTTCAGTCACAAATGTCTACGTTCATCGCGTGAGAATGTCACTCACAGTCCAGGGGCTCCGAGTTGGAGAGGTGCTTTTTAAACTGCTCGTTCAGGTCTTTACTGACGCCGATGTCCTGGAACATGCGCTGGAGTTTGGACGTGTACTCGAAGCCACACGCTTGCTGGGGTGTGAAAGGGGACTCGTGGTTACACACTAATGATAGAGTGAAGAACATTGACGACTTGGAAAAAAGTCACTGAGGGAGTACGGACCTTCAGCTTGGAGATCATACTGGCCTCGGCATCGTCGCTGGCACTGTTCTGGTGCACCAGTCTCTTGGCCAGCATCTTGGCGTAGAATTTCTGGAAAACATCTTTGTCCTCAATGTACTTGAAAACCACCATCTGTGAACAGAAATGTCAACCTCTTTAACGAGCTGCCTTTATACTCTCGCCGCGCAAATCATTTCGATTTTTGGTAGGAAAACTCACCACTTGGTTCAGCGTGTCCTCCAGCTCCGCCTCCTCCGGGTTCTTCGAACTAAACATGAGAACGACGGAGGTGAAGTACACATGTTCAGCGCAAATCTATATAATATCCGAGTCATGTTTTTGCAAAGCATGCTGGCTGACCCTAGCAGGCGAGTTTAGGGCTGTACGATGTGACCAAAATCTTGATCCCGATAACGATATACATCACAATTAAGTACATTTTCTGCAAATTTAGTGGAACTTTCACGAGCAAAACCTGGTATGTGTGAACGCTCAACTCCGCCTACATGTGCCTTCGAAACTCTCCACGCACTCATATGGAACGCCGAAGTGGCACAATTTGCCTGTATTTCTACACAATGGACAGTAAAATAACTTTGTTTGGGTTTTTTTTTTTTTAACTGTCTGTAAAAGACAGCACTTTTTACATCTTTAGGCACTTTAGGCGTTCCATAGCTCTGAGGCAGATCCAAGTGTTTTAAGTGTGTGCGGGGCTGACAGTGAAAAAAAATCCTGAGCCTGAACTTGAGCTTTAATTCGTTTTTAGAGGATATCACAAATTCAGTTTTAACTAGTCACAATGCAAATTCTTGATATAAGAAAGTCAACTGTTACTAGTTAATATGTCTGATATCACAAATTCAGTTCCAACTAGTTAGAATGCTAAATCTTGATACAGAAAATTCTATTTTGGCTAGTGAGATTCAAAACGATTTCCTCATTTATCTCAGTGGGAGTTGGAATTTGAACTAGTTAGAATTCCAATTTCTGATATCAGGAATTCAGTTTTAACTAGTTAGAATTCCAATTTCTGATATCAGGAATTCAGTTTTAACTAGTTAGAATTCAATTTTAACTAGTTGGAACTCCAATTTCTGATATCAGGAATTCAATTTTAACTAGTTGGAATTCAATTTTAACTAGTTGGAATTCCAATTTCTGATATCAGGAATTCAGTTTTAACTAGTCGAAATACCAAATAGTGATTATTGGGAATAAAAGGTTGAAGGTTGTTTCTGACATGAGGAAATCAGTTGTGACTAGTTACGATTACAATTTAATTATATCTAGTGCTATTCAATGCTATTCCCGACATCAGACAGACGTTTTTTAAACTCTGGCGAGATGCTGTGTGTAACAAGATAGCTGGCATGCTGCCTCGAGACGGACAGATGTGCGAGGGCGGGTTGATCCTCCGCTAATTTCTTACATAAAGTGGCGAGTGGATGAGCGATAGTAAATGACAGGTCATGCTCAACAATGAAGGAGCACAAGCGAATTATTTAATTAGCCACACGCTCGGTCACTAAGGGTGGAATATCTGCCGTGGCTGTTGCCCCCGGCAAACGTGAGGTGTGTTGGATTGCTCGGACTGCTGCTTTACGACTAGGGTCTAATTCGTGCCGTGACAGCACGTTTTTCCCGCTAGTTCCATATAGCAGCTTCCTTGCGCACAAAGTGCAGAAGCACGCTCCTGGTTGCTGGAGCTTTTGGCACCAGCTTCCAAAGGGCTTTTCGTCACTACCCACCTCCTCTGTCCAAGCCCAGCGCCATTTATTCCACATGCCTTTATCGACGTCTTTGGTGTCTTCCCCTGGCTTCATAAAAGTGCCGTCCATGACTTACGGTTTGCGTTCCAGTGGCTGCTGGATCTGTATCAATCTGTTTGGCCAAGACCCAAGGCCCGTCCCTTCCCTATTTCCGATTGGCTTATTGGCTAGCAGGCCTACTGTTGGTGTGGTTGAGAGCGAACGCTGCGCCTCTCAGATCTAGTGTCAGATCACTGGGCGAACCTGATTTTTATCTTTATTTTTTTCGCAGCCACGTCGGTACCTCCGGAGATCCGGCGTGGCGCCTTAATGCTATCAGCCCTGTGTGTGTGTAGGCAGATTTGAGCGCAAACAGACAAAAGTTACACTGCCATAAATGATAAATGCAATATTCGGTCCCAAAATTACACCTATAATCCCCTGCGGAGTCCCTACCTTAGACAAATTTTCCGACGTGAACGGAATCGTGTTCTGTGTTGAGACAGTTCCCATTAGGGTTTGTCACAATGACCTCACCACTGTCCATATTGTGGATTTGGCTCCACCTGCCCTTCCTGATGTTACCCTCCCCATTTATCCAGACTTGGGACCGGCTCTAAGGAATACACAGACTTGTCCATCCCCAGTAGCTGGATTCTGACCGGATACCGAACGGAGAAGAACCCACCTCTTCTTCAGTAAGGAGTCGCAGTATCTTGCCAACAGCTCGGGGGATTTGCTGGACGACTGGGCCATCCTGGTGACGGCGTTGTTGTTGATGAACCTCCCACAGGCCTGAGGGAAGACAGATACTTACTGAAACAAGAACAGGTGTCAAAAAAGCATGTTGTTCATTTTATATTTGTTTACATTCATGATGCCTGCTGTTTATAGCAAATGTTTGTTCATCATGTGGACGAGGACGTGCCGTGTTGAGCATCGCCGCATGGATGTAGGCAGAAATGTAGAGGTGAGTGAACACTGTGATGCATTCAAAGCAACTGTAAAATAGTGGAACTACTAACTGGAAATAGTGGAATCATTTCCAACAAATAGTTTGGAAACTGTAAAAGCGCCACCTCCACGATGACCCCTATTGGCCATCTTGAAAGTGAGGGAGTGATTGTTAGGGTTGAAATACACGTAACGTTCAGAACGCTTACACGCACGCATCACGGCTGCCACGCGTTCTTTTGACACGTCCTCTGAGCACGTCGTCAGAAATTAACACGACGCGTTCGTGAGTTGCAGTACGAGCAAAAATTGGGGTGGCAGTGCGTTCAAGTTTTGGTACGTGACGTCAGCATCGTTGTTCACTATCAACATGGCTGAACGGTTTCGCCGTTATTTTCGCACCTTCATAACATCCAAATGCAAATACTTTTCATCTTCAACATCTTTTTCCCCTCATTTCGCAAGCAATGTTCTCTCGCACCGCCGTATGGCGTCACATCAATGCCAAAACTAGAGCGCGCAAAATTGTTTTTTTCCTCTCGAAGTGTTAAATGTCCTCGCGCGCACAGTAGATTACCGACGAGCGGCTTTTTTGCTCGAGTGAGATTTCTGCGCGGGCGGTTTGAAAGGGGGCCTGTGCCTGTGAATCCTATTGGCCGATGGCTTCTGGGCTTGTGACTGACTTGCGCATCTGTGTTTATGTTGAATTGGGGACAGACAAGTGGGCAAGAGGAGCCATTGAATGCGTGCTTATTAAACGTGTAAGACCTAACTATTAAATTATAATTATAAGGTTGATAAACTATAACTTGTGTTTAATCTACCTGTCGCTGTTCCTCTTTCTACGTCATCTTTGGTTTTTGTGCAAAAACTGTCTGTAGTGTGCAGTCCATCACAAGACCAGGAGCCATCGGCCAATAGGATTCACAGGCAGAAGCTGCCGAAACCCCGCCCCCAAACTGCCAAAACCCGCCCCCTTTCAAACCGTGCGCGCAGAAATCTCACTCGAGCAAAAAAGCCGCTCGTCGGTAATCTACTTCGCGCACGGGAACATTTAACACACCGAGAGGAAAAAAGACATTCGCGAGAGGAAAAATATAGTTTGCGCACAACATTATCACAACCTCGCACTCGATTCTTAATTTTGTGCTCTCGAGTTTCACATGTTCGCACGCGACTTTGAAATTTACGCCCGCAAATGTCACTATTTTTGCATTTCACTGCCCCCCTTCACGGCTCTGGGATCAACCAGCTAAACTAGTTGTCCTCACGTCTAAGAACTGGCCAAGCATAAATACACTGATCATCAATTAGCGTAAGGTTTAGTTACTTGGCCCTGTGATCAGACGGTTGCAGGTTCAAGTCCCTGACCAGTAAAGGTACCAGTGAGGAACTCATCAGCAAGATACCGTCCACATGCACTGCTCCCTGGTTGCTGCTAAAAAGCTGCCCACTGCTCCTTTACAGATGGGTCAAATGCAGAGCTCACATTTGTTTGTGTGTTGTTGTAGTGTGTTCACAATGACAATCACTCACACAATTACTTCGTAGTTAACCAACCTTATCGAGAGCAGCCACGAAGCCGGCGTCGTTGTTGAAGGCCGACATGACCAGTGCGTTGTACTTCTTATGCACATCCAGTATTGTCTGTACATACATTTTGGGATCCTGTGGGGACAAAAGTAAATATATTCAAATAAATAAATAATGGTAAATCATTTTAGAGCAGGAAAACAAGAGTTAGACATTAGCACTATTGACCAAAGCAATCAGACCTCATTTCCTGACAGAGTGGACAGCTGGACTTAATCCAGAAATGTTATTGCGGCCAACACTGAAACTAAACCAATAGTGAATTATAAACCATAATTAAATTAAGTAATCCTTTCCGTCCAACTTCCAAACAATATCTCAGTTCAAGACATCACTGAAGATTTTAAATTAGACGGGCAGTTCAAATAGAAGTTGATCTGTGCTGAAACAAGGGACGAAGTGGTGAAAATGGTACAAAAAAAATCTAGTTAAAAGTGAGTGATGGTGAGAGCAGTAAGCTGGAGAAATAAAGTCAGTGGACAGAAATATTTCCCCAATAAATATCCCTGTAACAAGTAAAAAAAATAAAAAATAAAAATAAAAACACGCTGATGTTCTGACTGCGTCTCTTACATTGAGAGCCGAGTCGCCACACTTCTCGATGGCTGCCAGGCCCTGGTTGTGAATGTGGCTCTCCAAGAGTTTCTTCAGCTCTCCCAATCCGTCGGTAATACGAGACACGAGGTTGTACATGCGACCAAGATCTGGACAGAGAGAAAAGGCAGACAATCAATACGTGTAACGATTATATGAAATCCACTAGTGGCTCTGAGTCGATCTGGTTTCTCAGCACAACTCCTGCTGCTGCTGCTTTAAACTGGGTGTGAAGTGACTGTCACTGTAAACACTAGAGGTGCGGTTCAAAACCTATTCTTGGATGCACTGGGATGCAGGATTTTCTACATTGTAACTGGTCGCACTGTTGACGTTCGGTGAATTGACTCGACACAGCTCTGAGATAGTATACTATGTTAGTTGCTAATGTTCACTATGGTACTTAGCAACTTTGTTTTAGGAAACGCACCCCAGATTGAGCTGTATGTTTCCGGCTGTAGATTAAGTTAACTGGCGGACTCACTCATGACAGCGACAAGCGCTAACCCGCGATTCAGATTCTCTTGCATGTTTCCGTCTCTAGAGGAAGTTAACCGACAGATTTACTCATGAATGTATGTGTTTCGCACCGCGCTACTGATCCGACTGACACGAGTCCCGTAGTCTACAAAGAGGATTCAACTCTGTAAGAAGTTATGATCCCTCATTTGAGTGTGGGGCTGCAAACTAACTGTAGGTTATGTGATTTTTAGCAGCTCTACTTGCTACTATGATTGTACTGATCGTGTAATGAGTTTGAAATGATAAGAGGTATGTAAGTAATGGGGTTTATATTTTAGTCATGGTGTAGTTAGGACTCGACGGATTGGGGTTAATGGAGAACTCGTGAGTTATTTTATGGATTCGGGTGATTAACTCGGGTGATTTGTCCAGCTCTAGGGCTAAAACCAATTGTTATTAAGCAAGGAGAGCGATTGCTGATATTTTGAACTGATGCCTGTTGTAAAAATGGAAATTTGCACAAATCTTAGTTACTCCTTTTAGCATGTTTAATTCTGAGCACTTTTCAGAAGTTCCCAGCTTGAGCCACAACTTTCAGGGCCTTCAGTGTTGAAACTTGTGATGACTACCAAATCAAAACATTGCTCTAGATCGCTTAAATTAATATTCCAACAACCATAAAAAGGCTAAACATCAGCACTGATACTTGCCTTGGCCGATAATTGGTCAACCCCTAAAGTAGGCAACCTAGCCTACCTTGCATTCAGTTAAGACGTGTGGTACGTAAAATCCCAAAAACACCTAAGCGTTCTCACGTGGGGACACACAACTGATGTGATAGGATACTGTATAGTGCTCACCATAACTGTCTCAACTACGCAATCAGAAAGTCAGGACTACACGTTAACCATGAATGAGAAGAAAATGCTAGCAAGCAGAACAAGAGCATGTGTTTGAGCTGAAAATTCATATTGGGGCATAAAGGCAACATTTTCATACTGTAAAACACTGCTGTCTGTAACGCAGTAGTAAATAAGATCAGAGTGTTAAGAGCACCTTCATTCTTGTCAGCGTCTAGAAGGTTCTGGAACTCGGTGTGGAAGATCTCCAGGTGTTTCTCAATGAGGACCTGCTCACACTTCCGAGCCAGCTCGTCCTGTGTGCTCTCATGCAGGTAAACCTGAACTCGTCTTTGTTCCTCCAAAAGACGTGCCTCTGCCTACACACACACACACACACACACACACACACACACAAATCAGTCTCGAAAGTAGAAATACACCTTTTAAACACTTTCCATCTTGCGTATAACTCACCTTCTTCATGTACTCAGTTACAGGGTTCTGTTGGAGAAACTCGGTGCTCTCCCTCGTGTAGAATCGCTCCGTGTCTGCCAAGAACTGACTCTCAAAGTACTCCTTGTACACAGACAAAGTGGGTCCCTTAGCGAAGGCGTCGTCCTCGTTCAGGCCCAGCTCAACTGCGAGAGAGAAGAAAAAACGTTCTAATACTAGTTTACACTAACAAACCAGGCTCTGCGTAAGAGCTAGTTAATGGAGACCAAAGAGTGGTGATGTATTGTGAAATAAAGCAAAAAGAAACTTATGTAGTGCTCATTACTGTTAACGCTGCTTTTAACAGCAGTGATCAGATCAACAACAAATCACAAATAAAGCTGCAGGTAAATTTTGTCAAAATGAGGTTGACATATCAGATGTAGCGATCTTGACTATGTCAAAAGAAAGTGAGTATCTCATTGTGAACACAACACATCACACCACAGCACAGCACACAGTTCATCACAACCAAATCTGACCTCTGCATTTGACCCATCCATGAAGGAGCAGTGGGCAGCTAATACGGGCAGTGCCCAGGGAACAGTACTTGGGGACGGTACCTTGCTCATTAGTACCTCAGTGGTACCTTTACCGATCCTGGGATTTGAACCGCCGACCTTCCGATCACTGTTATGCTACCAACTCCCCCTTGTGTGTCAAGACAGCACATGTAACTAATACGGTGAATAATATGCATACAATAAACGTAAAAACCACAATACATTAACATCACCTCAACCGATTTGAAATAATGTGAGCAAATATCAGGATTTTTTAGCAAATTAAGAACATAGCTCCACATTTAACTCTACAGATTTCATCTGATTCCACTAGAGGGCGATATGTGCAGTCTTAACACTGCAGAGCCGATCTCAAACTGGTTTAAGTGCCACAATTTCAACTCTAGATGCTGACTACTTTGTCACTTTGCATGGAAAAACGAAATATATATGTTGTAAAAACTTTATTCATTCATTCATTCATTTCCCGAACCGCTTAATCCCTATCGGGAGGGACCGGAGCCTATCCCCCAGAAACTATGGTCGGGAACCAAACCTGGGCGTGCACACATTCACACAATCACACTCATTCACCAATTAAGAGTGGCTAATTAATCTACAGTGCATGCTTTTGGACTGTGGGAGGAACACGGGGAGAGCATGCAAACTCCACGCAGAAAGGCCCTACAGCTGACCCGAGGCTCGAACCCACAACCTTCTTGCTGTGAGGCGGCAGCGCTAACCACTATGCCACCGTGCTGAGATTTTATTTTACATCGGAAAAAGAGCCATGTTCTACACAGATTTGCTAATTGGGGCCGTTGGTAGAGTAACGGTTAATGAGTTGGCCCTGCGATCGGAAGGCTGATCGGCTAAAAACTGTTTTTTTTTTTTTAGGAAGTGTTGTGAATTGAGTAAAGCGGACACATGAAACTCACCGTAGGACTGTACGACTCCGCTGATCAGTCTGGTGTTGATGGTTTCACCATTTCTTTCCCTCTCAATCAGTTTCAATACAGCATTTGTCACCTGCTTGGCGAAACATAATTATAACTGTAATTATAAACTCCTATCCAGGAAAGAAGCGGGTATAAGAGGATGCATGTGGAAGTGCTGAATGCGTCCCACCTGTTTATTTAGGGGTCTGAATAAACACTCTCGCCACGTCACCAGCGCAAGCTGAAGAAGAAAAGCAATTTAAATACATCACTGAACACACAAGTAATACAGTCCAATGGATGGAGGAAGGAGGAGGAACAGATTACCGAATAGATTTCGTAAATCCCTTTCCGCCCTTCATCGCACTCGCGCCGCACCCAGTGCCGGTTGAGGTAGGCACAGATGCCGTTTAAAACTTTGCTGGAGAAGCGGTAGTCCTCCCACTGCTGGGTGTAGAACTTCAGGACGCTCTCGTCCATCAGGTCCTCTCCATCCTAACACAAAAGCAGATGCCACGATGTTTAACATACATAGATGAGGAGGGAAGGTACAAGATTACGCAAACCAAGAAAGGCTAAATTTAAGCAGCACCATCAAAAAAATTATCAAAGTGTGTCAAACACCTTTGGGTTTGGTAAGTACCTCTGTTGTTAGGGTACTTGATAGAATAAGAACCCTTACTGGACACTAGGGATGCAACAATACAATGCGTCCACGGTTCTGTACGCATCGCGGTTTTTGGGCCACAGTAATGGTACGGTTTCAGTACATTAATGTCTTTAATATCTTAATGTACATTAATATTCTAGCTCTAATATCCAGTAGGTTCTTTGCCTTTTCTATTTCCAGGGCTGAAACGATTATTTCGAATAAATGGTTTAGGCATTCTTTCTAGAATCGAGGTTTCATTTAATTCTAAAAATAAGATCAACTGAAAATAAAAAGTTACGGGTAGTTTTGAGGCAATCTGGACTCATGTTGGCCTGTAAAATGTGCTGCTTTTGGCCTTTCTGGATGAGAACCCCATTTCCCACAATCCCCAGAACTTGTCACAATAATGCGACGGACGCCCTTCCGGAATAAATGGCTGTGTCACGAGTAGAACGTTGGTTGTTATTTTTCAGCTAAAATATGAGTTTAGTCTGTAATAAAGGGGAGATCTGACTTAACTGGAATAATCAACATTTAATAAGTCTGCGATGTGCACCACCTCCTGCTTGCATTTTAATTCTCATGGATCTGCTTTCACCTCAAATATGCCTTTGCATTCGATTGACGGAAATCCGTCACAGCTAGAGTGCTAGAGTCCAATGGGCGGAAATACGACGTAGTGATGGAAAACTTTAATCCCAGAGAATGTGTGCACAATGAACATGTTTTTAAAAAATTTAAGTTTAATGTTGGGGACGTATGGAACTATCATGGTTCACCTGGATGTATCAAACCGAACAGGGTGTGCCGAACATTTCGGTAAAATTCACGAAAACCGCTGCATCCCTACTGGACACTTGTACTTAACAGAACAAGAACTTTTTGGGGCAGTTAGTAGTGTAACGGTTAAGGAGTCGACCCCATGATCGGAGGGTCGCTGCTTCAAGTCCCGGACCGGTAATGGTACCACTGAGGTACTCATGAGCAAGGTACCGTCCCCAAGCACTGCTCCTCTTGTCAGCTGTCCACTGCTCCTTCAAGGAGGGGTAAAATGTAGGGTTGCACCGATACCAGTATCGGGTATCAGGCCCATACTTCATTAATATACTCGTACTCATAAATAAATTGCCGATACCACGCACCGATACCACTTAATGGTATTTCACTAACTAACTGGTCATAGTCGGCGGATGTAATTTGTTGTCCTACCTGACTTTAATGTTTAGGGGGAGACAACGATCCAGAAACTTAGGTTCAGAGGTCCTGCCCACAAGCTCATGTGAAATCCAGGGCTCCAGATGGCGACTACATTGTTCGCCAGTGCGACTGGATTTTTTTTCTAACTAGTTTGTTCTTTCCAGTCGCCAATGGCAACCGTCTCTCTCAATCCAAGAGATTTTTTTTTTTTTTTGTAAAGAAGCAAGAAACGGCTTTTAATTATGCGCAGATAGTCTCAGCCCCAGCGTTTCCCGCAACGCTTTATAATTAAGGTGGCCGTCGTGACTACATCCCCTGTGGGAAGAATAAATAAATAGACATAAAAATCCTGCTGTATCCATAGACAGTAAAAGAAGACCGCGTTACGATGAGGCCGAATAGCGGCATCTAAACTTCCAAACTCAAAAGAAGATGCTACGATGTTTATATGAAATAGGAACGAACACGGAATTTCCAGACGCTTTTTGTAACTTAGCAACAACAAGCGCCAAGAAAGTGCTCTGCAAGTGAGGTTTTGATCCACTCTCAGCGCAAAAAAAGCATTTGGTGGACAGGGTTTTTTTTTTAACCGCAGCGCTCAGAGTGCTTTAAGTTGAAATCTGTTCAACTTCTAGAACAGCGCTTTGCTCGTCAACATCACTTCTCTCTTGCTAGCCAATCAAAATGGAGGAAGCGTTAGTCATAATGTAAATATGAGCCAGGCTCCTAACTTCTTTCTTTTGTCTGGAGCCCTCAATGTGTCAACAGACTAAGTTTTGCTGACTTTTAAGTTGCCTGTGTTAACTATGCAGTACATTTCATTTCATTTATCTTCTTATATTTACATTTTGTCTAATGTGATGACACTTTTTTGTTACAACCAGAAAGATCTGTTTATTTTTAGCCTTGTGTTAATGATTTGATATTTAGCCTTGTTTTAGCCTTATTATAATCTGCAAAGGAGAAAATAAAATCTGCCTCTCAGTTAATTACATCTAAGAATCTAAGAAGTATCGGTATGCTGTATCGGCAAATACACAAATAAAAATACTCGTACTCGTATCGGTTTGTAAAAAAGTTGTTTTGGGGCATCCCTAGTAAAATGCAGGTCACATTCGCTGCGGTGCACTGTGTGCTGTGCTGTGGTCTGGTGTGTTCACAAGGACAACCACTCACTTCCACTTTCTAAAAGACATGCGTTTGTGATCTGGCATTACCTTGAGGAGATTAGTTAAGTAGTTCTTCAGAAATTCCTTCAGCCTCTTGTAGAGTTCCAGGCCGACGAACTGGGCTCCCCCTGGCGTAGGAGACTTTTTGGAGGGTTTGGTGGGTGGAACGCCTGCGCCCCTCGCCTGGTTAGACTGATGCACGCTGGTACAGTAATTATATACGTGTCTGAATGCAAGGTTAAGGAAATAATTATGTTAAAAAAGCGATCGTAAGCTTAATTTACCTAGTTTTCATAAGAATGTTACTAAAAATCAATGTCATTCTTATAATGATGAATCCCATATCCTCTATTCTCTATCCTATATGTGGAAAGCTTGTGCCAGTTGGTCTTAATAAGCATAGGTAATAAAGATGGCACAGATCCGTACGCGGATGGGATATTGGGCCAGTGACGACTCAAATAGCTGGATCGGGTATCAACCTGTGGAGCAGATCTGTAAATGCATGCAGTTCAATTGTTTATGCATGAGAGGTGGCAGGATTAGGGACCGTCACAAAATTACACAACTGTGTTTAAACCAATATTTTTTTAGATGTTATTTTAATAATAAATAATTTAGCATATACATATGGGTGTGTAATTATTACACTGTTTTAGTTAGGACAACTGTATTTAAGTCAAAGCATAACAGAGTAATCTCAGTCATGTATTTAGACATTTTTTAAACTTTATTTTCTGTTTAAAAAAAAGACACAGAGACTGTATCGGATTTGTATCCGTATTGGCAGATATCCAAATTCACAAGATCTGTACCGTATGAGACATAAAAATGTAAATACTGTGCCATGTTTTCTAGGTAACAGCCCAGCAAATCCCCATAAATGGCATGAGAGTGCATGGTTGTTCAAACACACAGAAACTGCAACATGACGTCACCTGAAAACTGCCTAAAAAAGAAATCACAATTATTAGGACAAAAACCAATGAGCAGCTTTTTATGGTCACAAATCGACTCCACACAACTAAGACAATACTTCCACACGACAGATTATACTCAGATTCAAAGGTCCATGAAACACCCGGCTTCAGTAAAGGGGCAGTTGCTAGTGTAACGATTAGGGAGCTGGCCCTACGCACTGCCAAAAAAGCCGCCCACTGCTCTTTCACAGATTGGTCAAATGCAAAGGTCACAAAATTCACTCAAAATTCACTTAAAGCTAAATTCTCTGAACAACTGCAGAAGATGCACCGACACAACAAAAACCTTCTACAGTCACACTGTCCAAACTGTAAGAGCAAAACCACCTGGCAACAAATATTGAAGTAATGTTTAATCTAAAGACAGCTGAAATAAAGTTGAAAATTATAGCACTTTGTATGAGTCCACTCTGCCCACGTGACAAACCATTAGAGCTCTGTGCACAACAGAAACAGGAAAACACCATCGTGACAAATGCCTTCCATTTTCAGAAAATCAGTGACGCAATGTGGCATCAAATAAACCCGCAGGATGCACTCTGCTGCTTTCACATGACTCCACCCTGCCCAGTTTGGACTTTCCCAACAAGCTTTCCCGCCTGTAACCGAGCTGCCTTAATGTGGCTCCAGCAAAGCAGCATGGTATCTGACTGTGACACTCACAGAACCTAAATGTGGTTTATAAAGTGTTTACCAAACGTGTGACTGCCCAGATAAGACGCTTTAACGAATCCAGGAATATTGCAATCAATCCAAAGCTACAACAGCAAACCTGAGAGGATTGAACAACTCTGTTACTTTTTAATCTACAGAAATTTCTAGGAAAGGTCTGGAACTAGCGTCTGTGCTTCTAAAATAACATAACGTTATTCTGGGCTGAAGTCTGAAACAGAACAGGAGTGGGAGTATTGCAGAAACTGCAGTCGTGACCCAGGCGAGGCTAGGATGGAGTGAACAAGACTTCATTTCTCAGACAGCCAGTACTGCAAAAAGCGTTACTTTAATCTGGTTTATGGTAGGGATGCACGGTGATATCGGAATTGGCCAATAATTGCTTTTTTCTTAAGTCATCGCGCCGATGCTTAGATTTGCCCGATATTTTATGACGCTTGTGCCAAGCATGTCCAAAGAAAAGGTCCGATTTTTTACGTCCCACACCTTCTGTCTTAAAATGTATGGCATTATTTTGTGCCAAAATTCTAAGCACGTAGTGGAATGCTCACAAAATTTGTAAATAACTAAATTGCGTATTTGCCTCACTTATCGAACGTGCGGTCACACATGGGCCGTGTCCCGAGTCGCGTACTGCTGCACTTAATAGTATGGTAGGTGAGGCGCTCTTATCATACTTTTCTATGCATCTCAGGAAAGAGCCGGGGATGTAGTTTAACGGCTCTCTACGCACTAGGTAGTGCACATGGAGTGTCAGACGCGCCCTATTTGACCTGGTACACCACATAGGGCGGGAAGTGACTTTGCTCCGCCTTCACTCCACTCTGCTTTAATGCTAGTTTGACTTGGCACTGTGTTAGAAATGCCAGAACAATGGCGTTATTTGGGGGGCAAAATTCTGAGCACGCAATGGAACTTACGCAAGCAAAATATTTTGTCTTTGCGCGCTCAACTTTGCCCACCTCATTTATCAGCATCGGTCTCCTCATCGGCAGACGTAAGCATGAAAAACATTGGATATCGGCTTCGGTCTATAAATCCCCAGATCATGCATTCCTAATCCACACTTCCTACAAAAGCTCAAGAAAGCCATGCTCCAACCTCCGCTCCACAGCATCCGAACCTTAACAGGCACGCACTGCAAAAGCCTCTTCCTACTAGCGATAGTCGTCAACATTTATGTTGCATTAAAATATCATCTGTACAAACATCACTTTGTACCAGTCTTCTGTCTCGTCATGGTGTTTACTGTGAGTAGGAGGAGAGTATAAAAATAACATCAAGCGTAAAGAGTTGATTTTAGGTCCACCCAGTGAAGCAGAAATCTAACTTTTCAAGGTAATAACATTAACATGCACGTACATGGCTGTGATTATGCTCCTTGTTAATGAACGTAAAGACAGCAGAAGAAAACAGAGCCCATAAGGATACGTGTAGAGCTCCATGTAGCGGGACTTGGCCATGCTCTGTCGTGTGTAAACCTGCTGGATTCCTGACCGTAGGTCATCCCAGATCTGGTCCAGCCCAATCTGCTTGAGGCCGTGGGGATTTTGGGTCCTGTTGGACGACATGGTCTCTCTTCCGGCCTTCCTTCTCTCAGACACTTCTCCCCCTTCTGCTCCGCTCCGGAAAAAAAACTTTGGCGTTTCACAAACACTCCATACTGGACAGGTCAGGAAGGCTCAGGCGGCAAAATGGATATGACTGACTTAACACACACATGCATGCACACATTCAAACACACACACTGTACAGTTATCTTCTCGGAGAGGTAGTGTAGCAGGTTTCACCAGGTGATCTATCAGAAAAAGAAAGAGGAGAAAGAGTACAGAAGTTAAACACCTCAGAATTACACTTCGTTTAGACTGAAACCTGTAAAATTAGAGTTTGAAGTTTTTATTTGACATCTACATTAAAAAAAGCAGAGGGTCAGAGTACAAAATCAGCACTTCTAGCCTTTAGTACACATTAATACAATCACTTATTTACAGTTGTGATCGTCTTGAAGTGAACTGTTTATATTTGTTGAGAACAAATGGCACCTTTCAAGATGGTTTTATTTTCAGTGCAATCATATAAAGCAGTGGTTCTCAGCCTTTTTTAAACAAACGCACCCCTGGCCTCATCATGAGCTTCTTAAAAAAACTGTAAAAGTTTGTTTACAATTAATTAATTAAAACCAATAAGGGAAAACATTTGTAGACAGTTTGGAAGTATTTTTTGTATTTACACAAACATGTTAAGATGTAAACATGAACAACACGTCTCAAATTTTTTAATTAACCATTATTTAACTTAAGACGGAGGAAGAAGACAGCAGCAGCAGCCTGTCACCAATCTGCCCCCACTTGGAGCTCAAGTTAGTTTTATTTAATTTTATTTTCAATAAAATGCAGATCACAACAGAAGTCATTTAAGGTTACCTTTCCCATAGAACAGGTCTATACCATGCCCTTTCATTAAACAATATAAATAACTTGATGTTATAGAGACGCTTGAACATTGTGACGTATAAATGTGACTAACGCCCTCCAAATGTGACTAAAGCCCCCTATCAGCTGTCTCGTCCAAAACTCCTCAAAACGTTGTCCACACGTCCCCTGGGGGGCAATATCAGTCCAGTTGAGAAAACTTAATATAAAAAATATAGTACAGAAATACTCAAAACTAAAATTGTTATCCCATTTAAATGATCCCTGAAAAATAGCAAACATGCTGTGATTTTTGCTGAAACTTACTTTCCAAAGTAAGTCCAAACCCAAGACCAAATGAATTTAGACAGTGTCTCTCTTATTAGTTTTGATCTTAAAGTGCTCTTTACTTAATACATATTGTACAATGTGCTTCGTTTTCTTATCATGAATTTCCTTCTTATCCCTGCACAACAAACAATTCTATGTCCATACCTCCTGCCAATAACATTAACATGAGAGTGGATGCTCTCAGAAATATCAACCCTTTCTACGGCTGGACAATATGACCTTATATCAATATCACGATTAATTGAACATTTTACCTCAATTACAGTTAAGGTTGGTTTTTGGGCTAGTAGTTCACTGAAAGGTTAGTACTTTAAATATGTCCAACAAGTTAAGATTATAAAAGAGATGTCTTTGTGATTTGAAAGTAATTGAAAGAAACACACACAGATGTAGTGACAGACTGTAGAAGCGAAATCACATGACAACACACACGAAGGAGTTCTGTCCACCAACCAAGCTACAAGAGCGGCCGGAGTGTGGCTATTAATAGTGACGTCCAGACTGCTCCATCATACTTGTTTACAGACTTACAGCAAGAGCTGCATTCATGTCACAAGCTTGTGACTGAAAACATGTGGTTATAAAATATCAAATATGGCTCAAAAAATATACTCAGACCAAATACGAACCCCAAGCTAAGACTTTTTAACCTTCTAGAAACACATTTCACATCTGAAAACACATTAACATGGTTATTAGCAAAGAATGTGCCTAGTGACCGACTCTACAACATGCCATTTTCCCTCAGTGGAAACAAACAGACGGTCATCACGTCACAGCAACGAGGTCAGTCTGGCTTACCGTGACACAGATACGAGGCGACGTGCTACTCCAAGTGGTCACCGATTTTTAATCCACACACACACACACGTCTAACAGGACAAACAAGGTCACACTCGTAGCTGCCTGTCTAATCCATCACCTGGTCCGTGCCACAATGCCGACCCTAATGCCACTGACTCTTGACCACTGCTTACAGAGGTTTAAGATACACATGAAAGAATATTATTATTTCACCTGAGATTAGTCCCAAAGGTTTCTCATATCAAAACTTAACTTTAACATGCCAAGCATACAGTCATTTTACTGGCTTATTGCAGAGACAGGCTGCAGCTTTCAGTATATTTACAAACACACAATAACGCTCATTATTACTCAAATAATCTCAAAGAGAACGTTTGAGGGGAATAAAATCTGTAATTACCAGAAACCATAAACATAAGCTGTATGAGAACTAGATTCCCTTAATAAAATAAGATTCTAAAACATAAATAAATTATTCGACAAATAAAAGATTTGCCTTTTTGGAAAGATTATTTTCCCTTTGCTCTTGCATCATGTCATTGCAGCACAACAACATAACACACAGCTACTGAATGTATATCTTATATAGGCACACAGAAATTAAGTTATGTACTTTTTATTATACATATATACACACACATATATATATATATATATATATATATATATATATATATATATATATATATATATATATACACACACACACACACACACACACACATACATATATTTTATATATATATTCGCTAAATAAAGAATACATTGATCATAATTCTAAGTCAACAATCATAGATATGCCATACAAATACACAAATTAAATCTTTAATTGTTACAATTAATGTTTTTCGGGTTTATTTATATAAATTTGTCTATCCCTGAATGTTATCCAATGAAAAGAAGGTTGAATCTAATCTAATATTTTTAATCTGCGATATAAAAATAATCCAACCCTTCTAAAGTTGTTTGAATTGCACAGAATTTCATAAAAACGACAGCAGATTATTAGTTTATTAATAATTATTAAGTGAAAACGAGTCACAACTCGGCATTTACATTGCCTGTACTTTTGGACACACGTTACTACTCAACAAACGATTTAAAATATGTGCGTATACTTTTGTATTAATCACACTACACATTATTTTTATGAAATTCACCCAAACCCTCACACAGCAGCGCTAGCTTTGCATGCTAAAAGACAAGCTAACCTGAGTTAGCCCTCCCTCACCATAACATCACCTCACAAAGTGTTAAATTCGGCATTATATTGAAAGACCGCCCGGCCTAATAGAAGTATCAATATTGAATATGTGCCAAACCTTATAATACATTTTAATACATGAGAAAATCCATCCAAAAAAACTGATTTGCTTGGTTACCTTATGAGGGTGAGAGCGAGGCGCTAGCTGGCTACTTAGCCACCTGGTGACGTAGGCATACTCAGCCAGTCAGTGTGAAATTAAACATTAAACATCTACAACGAATAGTAAGATTTATGACAAACTACACGAGAAATTACACGTAAATACACGCGGTTGTCGCAGTGACACGCTGTTTAATTTGCTGGCTGGTTGCTTTATTACGCAGCTAGAAGCTAATGCTAGCAGGTGAGGCTGTAAAATGGCCTCCAAAGCTGCAGCTCTTTAGTCAGGCCCGAGTGTGTGTGTGTGTTTTAAAGTGAGACTACAGCTGGACTCCGGTAACAAACAGCTTTAAAAGTCAAAACTCACCACAACTGCCACCACCGCCGTCATCATCATCATCATCATCACACGGCGAGTTGGAGGTGAAGATGAAGATGAGCTGAGCTCAGTCCCGCCTTCAGCCCTGACGCTGTGTGACTGACTGACTGACTGACTGACTCTCTCTCTCTCTCTCTCTCTCTCTCTCTCTCTCACACACACACACACACACACACACACACATAAACACACAGTCTCTGTATTACTATCTTTGTGAGGTCCTTCCATAGACTCCCATAATGACTAAAGTACATAATTTTACACCTACACCTAATCCTAACCCTAACCTTAACCTCAGTAACAAAAAGCACATCTTTTACCTCTTTTATTTTCTCAAATAAAATTTTCTATAAAGTCATTCTTCCTCATGGGGACCTCTCAAATGTCCCCACAAAGCCCAAAAAACCAGATAAAAGTGATTTTAGGGGACAAAAAGGTCCCCACAATGCGATAAATACACACACACACACACCCCTTTTGTGTTTGTAAACCTCCCAATACGGGGACTTTGACCTGATTGGACACCCAACAATGTGGGGACCTGTGTGAATGTGGGGACGTAAAATTTGCGTTTCCACCTAGGTCTAACAAAAACATTCAGTGTACTGGGAGAGTGATTTTTTAAAAAATGAAGGACAATCCAAAAGACAGGTGGCAACGCTAGTAAAAACCAAGTCCCCACAAAGTTATTCACTGCAACATACCTATTTCTTTAAGCTTAAACGAAGTTTCTCTCTCTTTGAAAATCTAATTTGTCCCCATTGTGGCAAGTAAATACATTTTTATGCTAACAATTGTAGTTTTACTTCACTTGTAATTTGAGTAAACTACCCTATTACAGGGCGGTGCAGTGGTTAGCGCTCCTGCCTCACAGCGAGAAGGTCCTGGGTTCAAACCCCAGGGAGGGCCATAGGTTCTCCCTGTGTGGAGTTTGTGTGCTCTCCCCATGTTCGCATGGGTTTTCTCCGGGTGCTCCATTTTCCTCCCACAGTCCAAAGGCATGTAATGTAGGTTAATTGGTGACTCTAAATTGGCCCTGTAATGTGTGAATGTGAGTCTGATTGTGTGAGTGTGTGTGTGTGTGCCCTGCGGTGTGTTGGCGCCTGCCCAGGGTTTGTCCCTGCCTTGTGCCCGTAAGTTTCCCGACCCCAGTTGGGATAAAGTGGTTCAGAAAATGAATGAATACCATATTACAGTAGTCATTAAGATACAGATTTTATGTGAAAATCAGCCCCAGTATATTTATTAAGAAAAGGATAATTGTGTCATTTCTGAATCTGAACCAGGACAGGTGGCAATGCTAGTAAAAAACAAGTCCCCACAAAGTTATTCACTGCAACATACTTATTTCTTTAAGTTAAAACTTCTCTTTGAAAATCTAATTTGTCCCCAATATTTATGTTGCAGACTCTACATTCTAAACTGCTGCTGATCTGACACATTAAATGCCAGATGATTGGAATTGTAGTTCTTTTATCTTGACTTGGCTGCTACAATATCTGAACAATTTTTAAACTGCTGCTACAATACTTTTCATTTCATATCAATGACTGTAGTTTATCACTGACTGATATTTGCACAAATTATTGAAAGTATTGTATATATTGCAGTTCTCCACTTGTGACTGCTGTCACAATATTTGCACATACTAGATCAGACTTTAATGTTAGCTCAGATACTGTTTTATTTAATAGACTGTACAGAACTTTTTTATATTGAAACTGTTATAGATTTAGTGTAAAGACAACTCATAGACCGCATGTAACCTAACTGTGTTTCTTTCTACCTCTAGTTTAAAGTTTATATTTCATATTCTACTTCTAGTTTATACTTGTACAGTATATAGCAGAGATGACAATGTTCCCACAAAACCATAAAAATGGATCAAATGTTAAAAGGCTGAATATTAAACCTAATGATGGTCATGAAAATACACACATTTGCTTATCTATAATTTTGAGACATTCGGTAGATATAAAGATGACTGTAGCTAATTAACCCCATGTATGACCCTAAACCCAATCCTAAACATAATCACAGTAATACAAACAAACTTTTCTGTTTTTTAGTGTTCTTACACTGCATTGAATATAAAGGACAGCTGGTAAAAAATGTGTCTCTGAACTTAAATTAATAAGCTTACATGTCAAAGAGCTGTATGCATATTTGTTCATTCTGTGTTAAGGCACATTGCAGTTTAAATACATAGTTTCTACCATAATATGCACATCTATCAAAGACATATATATGTGCTTACTGTACATTTTTCTATTAAGTAGATTAAATACATGTCATCAAGCTCCATTTATAGCTGCCTTAAATATTTTTTATATGCTGTTGAAATGTTTGCTCTCAAGTGTTGTGACATTTTTCACATAGACTTTAAGTGAGAGGTTTTCACAGTCTGTGACATCATTTTTGTTCCAATGACCAATTTTTATCCCTTTTTTATTTTTCATCTCCTTTTGATCTTTTAAACATGCTTCAAAATACTGCCTGAGTATTTTGAAGCATGTTTAAAAGATCAAAAGGAGATGAAAAATAAAATTAGTAGATATAAACCATATTACTGCTGACTATATTTCTTTAGTTTACATTTTTGCCCAACACAGATTTTGGCACTTCTCCACAGTTTTTCATATTTACATTATTTCTCTTTCATACCTTTTTATTTTCTCCTTTTAATTTTTTTTACCACTTTATCCCTTTCTATTGTTTTCAACACATTGCAATCACATAAGTTCTCCGATAATATCCTTCTCTAGTTTGTGATATGCATTCTCAGATCTCATCATACCTGGAATTTACCCAGCATTTAATTTAGTGGGGGTCTAGTGGGCAAATACTTACCCACTTGGTTGTATGTTAAAATTCACTTCTATCGCACCTCTGTACAAGGGTTCCTAAGCAATTTCCTTTTACCCCAAGTTAGGGTAAGACTGTATCTTTTAATTAGAAAGTCCCTCTGGACTATAAAGTCACACAAATGACATAAATGTAAATGTAATAGTGATTTAAGTGTTGTTAGTAAATGCATCTCAAGATTTAAGAATTGATTTTTAAAGTATGATGTAGTGAAACCTGGTACACTGTGAAAGTGACTTCAAAATAAAGATAATAAAAAAAATACATTAAAGAAAGTGTTATCCAAAAATATCAATTATAAAATGACTGGAATAATGTAGTATCTGATTATTTAAAAAAAAAAATCGGACAGCCCGAGTATTAGGAAGAAGGCAAGTAAATAAATTCTCATTCTAACAATTGTAGCTATACTTCAGCTGTAATTAGAGTAAATTACCATATTACAGTAGTCATTAAGATACAGATTTTATGTGAAAATCTGCCACAGTTCCTTTATTAAGAAAAAGATAATTGTGTCATTTCTGAATCTCTTTTAGACTTGGCTGTGAGTCGAGCTGCTAAATGCCGTAAACATAAATGCAATACTCACAAACGTTACTAAATCCAAATAAACGTCTCAACAAAGATTGGATAAGTACTTTTTATTTCCGCCCCAAAAGAACAGCCACAATTATAGATTTCCTTTCATTTGCAGTCGGGCCTCACACATGGATGAGATGAATGAAGAAAAAAAGATTATTACAAATATTTTACGGTACACAGCCATGGAACGAAGTAGTACTGAATATAAAAAGTATTGTACTATTCATTCCTGACTTGTTAGTATCATAACAAAGGTTTTAAAAAATGTGTCCTCAGGACTAAATACAGTTATGATATTCCACAATAGTTTACAATACAGTATGTACAACTTCACATACAGTGGTCATGCTGGCGCTGAAACCATAATTAAAATACACAAGCAGTATGCACAGATGCTGTTCTAAAAACATACTGTTGGGTAAATATATAATGTCATATATGCACTAACACAAGCAAAAAAAAAACAAAAAAAAACTTGGGTGTAAAAATAAAAAATTCAAAGTATATAGTAATTTGTTCATGTTAAATGAATATGTTGAAAATTAAACCTGTTAAAATGTTAATTTTTATTTACATACAATAGAAGGCATATAAACATTTGAAGTACTACATTACAGGAGATATAACACACTGCAGGAGAGGAGGGTGTTCAGAGAAATCAAATCAAATCAAATCAAATCTCACACAGCCTGCTTATTCATTTAAGGGAAAATAATATAAATTCTGAAACTTATTTTAATGTAAAAACTGGAGCCACCTTGTATTGTCTCTATACATGATTATAGTAGATATGACAATAAAGTTTACTTTGAAAAACACTGGGCCTCATTCACCAAATTTTTCTAAAATTTGTTCTCAAGAAAGTTCCTAAGAAAAGTCTATGTTGAAATCATAAAGTGTTCTAAAACTACAGATTTTTTTTTGCAAGTTTATGCATATTATAATTAAGCAGTTAAGAAAACCCAAATGTTTAGCATCCGACGTGCAGGTAGATTTTGTTATCACTTAAGAATAAATCTCAAATAAGAAAACACTGGTAAATGTCAGAATCTTCATGACAAGGGTGTAAAGTGGGTTTTAAGAAGAAATTTGTTCTTAAGAACAATTGGTGAATGAGGCCCGACATCATTATCTGAAGTCAAATTTGGGTTGAACAGAAAACATGGCGTAAAGGAGGGTTAACTCTAAAACACCAGAGATCCTTGTGCACCACACTAGAGCTGTAATATTGGGTTCCTTTTTAGGATTCGGCTCCCTCTGAGTCACTCACTCAACTGATCCGGGTGTGCGAGTCGCTTGAGTCAGTGTTGCCAAAACCCCATCTGAATCATTTGTTTTTCACAGAAGAAAGTACACATGGCTTGTGATGAGAATGAATACACTTCCAAATAAATGACAAAGGATCAGGACAAGGCTTCCAGAGCGGCAAATATTTATTTTGAAGTGGCACTAGAGGAAGTTAACCGGGGGATTCAGTCTGTATGTGGTTTGGGGAGCGCTAAAAGCATAGTTGCTAACTACACTAGCAACACTGTGTTAGTTACTAATGTCCACTATGTTAGTCGTTAATGTAAATTATAGCAACTTTGCTTTTGGGAAACGCACCCCAGATTGAGCTGTATGTTTCCGGCTGTAGATTAAGTTAACCGGTGGATTCACTCATGACAGCGACAAGCGCTAACCCGCGATTCAGATTCGCTTGCATGTTTCCGTCTCTAGAGGAAGTTAACCGACAGATTTACTCATGAATGTATGTGTTTCGCGCCGCGCTACTGATTCAACTGACACGAGTCCCATAGTCTACAAAGAGGATTCAACTCTGTAGGAAGTTATGATCCCTCATTTGAGTGTGGTGCTGCAAACCAACTGTAGGTTATGTGATTTTTAGCAGCTCTACTTGCTACTATGGCTGTATTGATCTTGTACGTATGTACGTGATGGGGTTTATATTTTAGTCATGGTAGTCAGGACTCAATGTATTGGGGTTAATGGAGACCTCAGATTCGTGACTTGTGAGTTATTCTATGGATTCGGGTGATTAACCCGGGTGATTCATGAATCGCACGGCTCTACACCACACCTATAGGAGTCGTGTCCAGCTCTTTCATTTTTTACGACATTTTTTATCTCCCGTCCAAATCACCCTGACACACAACAAGAAAAACACACAGATGATGCCTAGGTCATCTATAAAATTCTCATAAAAATATATTTATACATTATATTAATTCTGACCAATATACAAAACAATAACGGGACACTGAGGGCTGATAATATTAATATCCAGATATCTACAGAGTGTTGTATAATACGGGCTGCTTGATTGCGGTGGCATGCAAGTACATCTGCTACATTCCCCAGAGCTTTCAGTCCTGACCCCGAATACAAGACCCCCCTATATAACGTTGATGATTAAAGTGTAAATCTGTTATAATATTCATAGTCTTTTATCATAAGATTGCCACCAAGCCAGTTCCTTACAACATTAAAATGGGCCTGAAAATATTCTACAGGCATCAAGACTCCTACTTCATGCTCATTCTGGCCATAAACAGACTCGTTTCTGCAAAAATGTATTGACATATCTATTTATTAAATGGACGTTACAGGAGATGGCGCTGTTGGCTCTGAGCTGAACGCTAAGCAACTCCGGTCCTGGAGGTTTTCCATGCTACCTGATCCTGCTCTTCTGGTGGTTATCTACCTGAGACCAGGTGTGGACATTCTGAAATCCAGTTGGATGGAAAACCTCTGGGACACCGGACCTCCAGCACCGCAGTTGCAGACCCCTGTTATAGAGGGTTAAAATCAAAGGCAGAATTCATGTGTTCACCTGCTCCAACAGTGAGCAAAAGAAAACGTATGATTTTCCATTTCATCCGCTTGAGCTGAAACATATCAGGGGTCTCATTTATACAATATACAATAAGTTTTTATGCACAAAAGCCAAAAAAGTCGGATTTATAAAACCTTGTGTACGCAAGCCATATTCCCTTAATAAATCACACTCTGTCTAGAACTTTTTACATGTGGATCAACCTCATTTTTCAATTTCGATTAATTTTAGCTTTGTGATTTTTTGAAGCGAAATTAAATGCGCTTTATGATTCAGTAGCACAAGCATCAATATACAGTACGTGTAACTACACCATCCATCCCTTATCTGAAACGCTTAATCCCTATCGGGGTCGCGGCAGGGACCGGATCCCGTCCCAGGAACTACAGGCACAGGGCGGGGACCAAACCTGGGCAGGTGCCAACACACTGCAGGGCACACACACACTCATACAATCACACTTACATTCACACCTTGCAGAGCCAATTTAGAGTCACCAGTTAACTTATATTGCATGCCTTTGGACTGTGGGAGGAAACCCACACGAACACAGGGAGAGCATGCAAACTCCACACAGAAAGACCCTAAGGCCGAGCCGGGGATCGAACCCAGGACCTTCTCCCTGTGCGGCGGCAGCACTGACCACTGCACAACCACTGACAATTTATTCTGCCTTGTTGAAAAATGCTGCCTTTGAATCGACAGTCTATCCATTTGTGCTCCCCTGTTGAAAAATGCTCTCTCTCTCCCTCTCTCTCTCTCTCTCTCTCTCTCTCTCTCTATATATGTGTATAAATAAAATGCACCATCTTCCTTACCGACAAGAAGGTATTTACTGTGACAAGACCACTTCATTGCATGTTTAAATAACACGTGGCACCTATTTATGTCCGATACTGATACTGATATTGTAAATGAGAATTTCTGTCCATACCATACAAAGCCGATACGATCTGTGTTACTGGTTTCTGAACTAAAACAATGTAATAATTACACACTCATATAAATATTATGAATAATATGAATATTATTAAAATAATAAGTAATTATTGGTTTAAACACAGTTGTGTAATTTAGTGACGGTCCCTAATACTGTGGCGCTAAAACCAAAACCATCAGGAACACAGAGATTGTGAGTGAGAGCTGATGTTGTTAAGGAAATTAAACAGCAGTGCCGCTTCCCATGCAGAACGGATTGTGCTTGCGCACATTTATCAATTCCTCCAGGATTTCGCGGACCTTTTTTGAGATTGTTGCGGCCTAAAATGTCTGACTTTGTGGCAGCTGTTCTAAAAAAATTGTGATGAAAGTTGCAGTGTTTGTAGGCATTTTGCTGCAATAAAGTTGTGGGAGCAAGTCGCAAGTTGCAGAATAATTTGTGATTTTCTCCCCCTTTATAATGATTCTTTAACAATGAATTAAAAAGAAGGGGGAAAAACACCATTATTTTTATTAACCATTAATCATTTAGTTATTTTTGAAGGTAATAGGTTTCCTGCATCTTCTAAACATAACAAGGAAGTGAGTTCAACATTATGCGGGAAACGACAATAATTGGTCAGAAGTTGCGGAAAAGCTGCACTAATTGGCCAAAATTTCACGATAGTACTGAATTAGCGGGAACTGGCTGAATTTGTATTAATAGTTGTGATCGCAACATTGTGGAATCCTGGAGGGTCTTATAGATCGGCCCAATGCCACCGATACTCAATCCAGCTATCTGAGACGTTATCGGACGGATATTCCATCCACGTATCCGATCGGTGCCATTTTTAATGTACCTTTGTACGTAACATCGTGCAAATAAATAATAAATAACATTTTACCGTCAAACAACGTCTCAACACCAAGGTAGCATGGATTTATGGGCGTGGAAACAGCACAAGCTTGTGGTAATCCGCTAGGTAGCACAATTCGATGGGTAGCATATTTCGTCAGAACATGACATGTTTTTTCCTCTACAATCTTCAATCAATCATTTCTATTTTTAGTTCATAAACATAGGTTAAAGTAAAAAATATGAACAATTAATCCGCACATACATCTTGAATTCCCAATATAAACTGAATTCCCATTTTGTGTACATGCATTGGTTATAAATGAGACCCCAGATCTTTCTTCACTGGTGGATGAAACAGTCAAAAATGAGCTTATAAATAAAAAAAATACACATAAAAGCATAAAAAAGACAGAATTCGAATATTGTGATGTGAATATATGTTTCTCGGGACAACGACGAGTGCATGCGTGTATTATGAAACCTAATCTACAGCCAAACAGACCATCAGTTATGTCTGCGAGACCTGGAGTAATACTGTATTAAATCGTTCTCCTATTGTGCTAAATGTGGAGCTTAGTTTCACGTCCGATGCTGTATCTGTGTATATATATATAAGAACGTGGAAAGTTCTCAAGCCAAGCGTTTGTGGCTGAACCCTGACGAAGGCACCTCGGATCGAAAAACTCAACCCACTTACAGTGACGATCCTCAGCACGTACTGTACGTACAACTGGGCCATAAAATGTCGTTCCCAACGTCAGCCAACACAGCTGAGATCCAGATAAGCGTAACGACATTTTACTCACCTCAAATTCTCATGATACAAACCTTCAGCAGGTAAGAGCGGGAGGTGTTTGGCAACGAATATGCAGGTAACAGTCTTAAAGACCAAAGGCTGATGTTGCACATCCAAAAAGCAGATTGATTTAAAAAGGTATTCGGTGTGTGACTCTGTTCCCCTACATTTGCTGCCTAAAAAATAGTGACCCAATCCGACGTCGTCTTTAGACCAAACTGCCCTCTTGTACATTCTGCAAACAAAGGAAAAAATGTTCATACAGAGCGTTGGCATTTACAGTTTTAAGTCACGATGCGAGCAAGAATATGCTTTACAGACCAAAAGGGAAACTGAATAAATAATATAATATCCGACTTTGTTAATGGTAAAGAAACGGACAGGCCTAAGAGGAGGGTCGATTTATAAAGTAAAGATAAAAGGAACAGGAAATGCTTGGTTCACACTTGATGGAAAGATTAAGAATGTCATGAACTGCTCAAAGTGCCCAACCACAAACGAACGTAAGAGACAAGCCCCCTCGCTATGTACAGTCCAAGTTCCTCGGCGCGTTCCGCCACAAAACCATCTCCATCTCCGATCTCCTGTGTGCTCCGACCCTTAAATGGAGAGTCTGAAAGAGTCCGAGCGTTTCCCCCTCCCTGACTGGACCCAGCTTAGATGAACCACTCTTTCTTGCTTTCCTCGATGGTCTCTGTGAAGTTGGGGTCGGTGCCGATGATGGCGGCGTCGGCCGATTCGGACGACTCTCCTCCCTTGGCCTCGTTGGTGTGGTAAGTGCCTTTGTGGCGGAACATGTAGCGGATCAGGAACACCAGAGTGCAGAGGATGGTGAAGATGACCACCGCTATGATGCCTACACACACACACACACAGGACAGAGAACAGAGGTCACTCGTTAAAATAGAATATACATAGACCCTCAGATCACTAGAGGTGTGAACCTTCACTGGTCTCAGGTTATGATTATGATGTCAACTAGGGGTGCAAGAGTTTTCAGTATTTTACTGAACCGTTCAGTACGCCCTGTTCGGTTTGATACACCCAGATGAACCGCGATAGTTCGGAACACCCGACATTAAACTGAAATTTTTTTAACATGGTCACTGTGCGCGCATTTCAGGGATTAAAGTTCTCCGTCACTATCACCCATTGGACTCTAGCTGTGACGGATTTTCGTCAATTCAGTGCAGATGCATATTTGAGATAAAAGCAGATCCATGAGAATTAAAATGCGAGCGGGAGGTGGTGCACATCGTGAACTTATTAAATGTTGATTATGCAGGATCGCCGGTCAGCTGTGTACACTCGCGCAGTGTGTTTGAGCGCTCGCGGCTCTCACTAAAACACTCCAGTTCAGTCAGATCTCCCTTTTATTACAGACTAAACTCATATTCTAGCTGAAAAATAACAACCAGCGTTCTACTCACAACCATTTATTGATATTTGGTAGTGTTTATTCCATTATTGTGACGTGGTGCTGAGTAGCGCGTGAGGGATTGTGGGAAATGTAGTTCTCTTCCAGAAACTCCAAAAGCAGCTCATTTTGTAGGCCAAAGGAATCCAAATAGGCTCAAAACTACTTTTAAAACTACAAGTTTTGGGTAATTTCGAACCAATCTGCACTCATTTTGACAGTTTTTGGGACTTCTGAGAAAGAACTATATTTCCCACAATCCCCTACATGCCACTCGGAGCTGCGTCACAATAAAGCGATGGATACACGTTCCGGAATAAACTCTGAAAATCTCAATAAATGTCTGTATTGTGAGTAGAACGCTGGTTGTTGTGGTTAGTTATCAGCTCTAATATGAGTTTAGTCTGTAATAAAGCGGGAGATTTGACTGAACTATAACATTTTAGTGAGTAATGACGCTCACAAACAGTGTGTTTACACCACGAATATGTCATTTATGTCTTTTTACATGTTTACTTCAGGTTTTGTGCACAAAATACGTCACAAATACTTTCACATACAGAGGGAGCAGGTCTTTTCTTGATCGCCGAACTGAAAACGTGCATCACTAATAAGCATCCGTGTGAAACACCAGCGGAGCATGCTCTAGTGAGCTTCGATTCCAGAAAAATCATTCCCACCTTGTTACGGCAATTAAGTCTTTTTTATGTTACTTTCTGACCTATTTTCCTGACAGCATTTTATTATCATCATAATTCGGCGTACAAATGACCCCACCGTCCGCTAAATGTGTGACATCAAGTTAAAAGTAAAGGCTTGATTCACAGCTCCTGTAGGAGAGACGTCCCAGTTGATCCTACCTCCGATTATTGCAGAATTCCTGTTGACTCCATCCGGTACGACTCTCTCCTCATTGAAAGGGAAATTGGCACCTACAGGAAGCAGAGCTGATGCTTGTTATCTCTTCCAACAGCACACATACAGAAACGGGCAGAGTTTTAGTATGAAGAGTATTCCTTTAAACTCCACTTTGTACAAAGTCATAATGAAATTTGAATGTTGGTCTAATATATTCTAATATATTTGGGGAGAATGTTTCATTAACATCCCATGGATCGATGCAGGGATTTGGATTGGCTTTACATACTGCTTACAAGTAAAAATAGTAAAAATGTCAATACGGCATGTGTGATTCAGAAAGCAGGGATCCAAACACCTTTGCCATAACTTTGGAAAATGTTCACAGATTTTCAAAATGCTTTCACTGTTGCATTCAGAATTAAAATCGCAACAAAATGATTGCTGTATTAATGTGTAGCTCTTGCAAAACTCTCCAAAAATGATTACAAATTGGAGTATGCAACATTGACGATGTGATCAACCAGTGGAATTTGCAACTTTGTGCCTATATCTGTGAAAAAGTTGGGCATTAAACATTCTTCTTAACTGTAAACTTGGACTGTTGCTAGAATATTTGCATATATTATGGGAACACTTTGCACATACTAATAATTGTTACTCCGTGAAACATTATTTGCACAAACTAAGGATATTGTTTTCTCTCTCTCCACTGGACTGCTGTCACGGTATTTGCACGATATTTGGGCATTATTGTACCCCCCTGTTTGTCATATCCTCATATTGAACTGTTGCAGATCATATGCACATCCAATGCAAAAAGAAATTCCAGAAACAAAATTGTAGTTGAATTCTGCATGTAACTACCACACTGTCTCCATTTCCTACCTCTAAAGTTTTTTAATATGTTACAGCCTATGTACAGTATATACTGTATATTTTGCTTTTCTGTGTAACTTTATATATTTTTCGTACTCATTTGCCTTATCTGTTCAAACTGTAAAACCTGGAGCCACGTCGTCTCGTCTCAGCACCACAACCAAATGTCACCTCTGCATTTGACCCATCCGTGAAGGAGCAGTGGGCAGCTAACAAGGACAGTGCCCAGGGAGCAGTGTTTGGGAACGGTACCTGGCTCATGAGTACCTCTGTGGTACCTTTACCAGTCCTGGATTCGAACCTGCGACCCTCTGATCACAGGGCGAACACCCTACCGTTACGCCATCAACTGCCCCAATGTATGTGTACATAGTAGAAATGACAACATTTGCTTTGACTTGTTTACATTGAACTTGTAATTGAAAAAAATGATATCTGATGTTGAATGAAACTTATTTTTATATGCCAGTTAAGGTAATGGAAAGCAAGATTCTAAGCCCTACAATAACATTTTCTCCACTTTAATCCATTGTTTGGAAGAATTCAGCTGTGATACCGCTGATTTATAATTTGCCTGTAATTCAGTATCTTTATAACTCCACTGAATTGTGAGCTTCAAAATGTTAAATTGAACTTGGCGTAAAGAAGTAACAAGGGATGCACGATAATATCGGAATCATATCGGAATCGCTTTTCTTTAAGTCATCGACACCGGACCGATGCTTATATTTGTCTGATATTTCCTGACATATTTATTGTACGTTGGAAAGGTAATGCTTGTGCCAAGTATGTCCAAAGTCTGAGGTGGGATTTTATATGGGCCCGGTCTTCTGTCTTAAAATGTACGGCGTTACTTTGTTCCAAAATTCTGAGCAAACACTGGAACTTTCACCAGCAAAGTTTCTTGTCTTTTTGTGCTCTAACTCTGCCTGCACGCGTGAATTTTTTTTTTATCTAACTAATTTGTGTTTGCCTCATCTAGCAAATGTGAGCTCGCCCATGGGCCGTGTCCTGAGCCGCGTACTGACACACTTAATAGTATGGTAGGTAAGGCATTTTTATCATACTTTTCTATGTGTTAGTATGCAACTCAGGAGTTGCAGCTTAACACCTCTCTACACACTAGGCAGTGCACATGGAGGGCCACACGCACCCTATTTGACTTGGTACACCACATAGGGCGGAAAGTGACTTTTTCTTAAAATGTTGTGCACTACGCTGGCAATGTTGCACCCTCGCTCCACTCTGCTTTCACACTTGCTTGACTTGGTGCTGTGTTAGAAATGTGGGCAAAATTCTGAGCGTGGAGTGGAACTTTGGTGAGCGAAATATCTTTTCTTCACACGCTCAACTCTGCCTTTCTCATTTATCAGTATCGGTATCAATATCAGCAGATGTAAGTTTGAAAATATCTGATATCGTCATCGGCAAATAATTCCATATCCTATATCTCTAGAAGGACAGACAACTTTTTGCTTTAATTCGCATCTTTTATGAGATTTTCAGCATTCCACATATCACATACGGAAGCAGTATCTTCCTGGAAAAGTTGTACAGATGTTTGTTTATCTTTTTTTGTTGGAATGTCCTGAAATGTGCCGTGCTGTGTGTGTGTGCGTGTGTGTGAGTGTGTACCTGCGTCCAGGTGCCAGGGGTCGGTGGCAGCAGACATGGGTGGGATGGTGAGAGGCGAAGCTCCGCAGTTGGACTCCACCAGCTTGCCCTGGTGTGAGACTGGCGCAGCGTTGAGTGAACGCAGGGCGGCTTTTAAAGGAGCGATGCCGTTAAACTGCACCCGGGACAAGCAGCCCACGAAGCCCGGGGTGTTGTACTTCTCTATCAGCACCGGGTCGATGTAGCCGGTCTCTGAAGTAGGAAATAAGAGCACACAGCAGAGAGAGGAACATAAACAATTAGACTACTGTGACACAAAGGAAGTAAAAGACATCAAGTGTCATCAGTTATATAATGACAACAAGAACTAATATTAGTGGTGGGAATCGAAAACCGGTTCCAACTCAGAATAAGTTCCGACTGATCAATTCCATCAGAATAGAACACCCCCAACGTTATCGATTCTTCTGAGCGATTCTCTCATTTCCCAGCACCACGTTTCCCGCTTTTCCCTAAGTTTTCCGTCGCAGTTCATTACGTCACACTCTCTGTGACTTGACCCTCAAACACGAGGGATCATGACGCATAAATGATATTTTTCATGATGTAAACACACGCTGCATTTGTTAGCGCTCACGACTCTCACAGGGAAGTCCAACATTCACTAAAACCTTCCAGTTCAGTTCAATCTTCCCATTTATTACAGATAAAACTTATATTTTAGCTGATAAATAACAACAACCAGCATTCTACTCACAGTACAGACATTTAATTTATATTTATTTATTCCCGACGCGTGTCTACAGCACTATTGTGCCGCGGCTCTCATATGGAACGCCCTCATGAAAAAAATGTACTGTACTTCTCTTCCAGAAATGAGTCTAAAATGAGTTATAGGCCAAAATGAGTCCAAATGCTCAAAAATTGCCAAAACTTCAGTATTTCTTCATTTTCCATTAATCAGACAATATTTTTTCCCATTCTATAATGTTAGAGAGTAAACAATAAATATAGAAACATGCATGATTTGTTATCAAGTAATTTTATTCTATATCCAGATGGATTCCAAATGGATAAAGAAGTGTTTCCACCTGCACTAACCTTATTGTTCTTCATAGTACTACAAACTTGAATAAAAATAAATTTATACAAACAAGTCTTGGGAACCAATCATTGCCAATGCATTTCTTTATTTCACATAAACCTGAACCTTGCTTAGAGTCTGATACTGATCTCCTAACTAAAGCTAAAGTCTGATCACTCTGTGCAGATCAAGATATTACGATTTTTTATTCATCACATCCCTAATTAAACAAGTACATACGCTGATCATCCCTACAACATTTATTCACTCAGGCATTCATTCATTATCTCAACAGCTTAATCCCAACTGGGGTTGCGGGGGGGGGCGCAAGGCCAACACACCGCAGGGCACACACACACACTTACACAATCACACTCCCAGTCACACCTTACGGGGTCAATTTAGAGTTGACAATTAATCTATAGTGCATGCTTTTGGACTGTGGGAGGAAACCGGAGCACACGGAGGAAACCCACGCCAACACGGGGAGAGCATGCAAACTCCACACAGAAAGACCTCACGACAGACCCAGGGATCGAACCCAGGACCTTCTCGCGGTGAGGCGGCAGTGCTAACCACTGCGCCACCGTGCCGGCCCTTTCCTACAACAGTGCAAATTAAAACAGAAATGAGAAATTAGCAACCGTTTATGACCATATGTGACCCCGCCTGTGAAAACCCGGCTAAAATCGCCAAATCTAAATATGAAATAAAGAGCGTCAAAGTAGTCATAGAGAGAAAAATGTCAACAATATGCCATATGAGTTTATTGCAGTAAATGATAGATTATGTTCTGAGGTTTTCAGATGTAATGTTTGAAATGTAATTTCTAACAGGATAAATAGCGAAATTCGTGATTTTATTCACCTTACGTTTCCATTTTCCACCGGAAAATACCGGAGGTTGGCTTCGTAAACATTGCTTTTCTAACGTCTTTGGGATTACTTTATGTGCAAAAACAACTGGTGATTTGGGTGTTATTCGGTTTAGGAACTACTGTTCTATCATTATGAAGTGCATACAGACATTAAGATCGATGTGTATCCGCGGCAGTCACGTCAGGTAAAGAGGAGGTAGAAAAATTGCGACTTTAGCTGGGTTATCATAGGCAGGGTCACATATGACAGACATTGTTGCATAAGGATATTGTCGCATGATGATGATATTGTCGCATGATGATGTATCAGTTCTTCTTCAATAGTCTTAAATAACGTACATTTTCTGCATTCATAAAGAAGAACATTGACACACATTTTTAAGCTCTGTATTTTCATATAAACAGCTGAACATCTCGTTTCCATCACTGCACATACTGGTATATGAAATGATACACTATTATTATAGGGTAAAAATGTGTAGCTCTTTATCTAGCATACTCACCTTGATAATGCACTATGATATAATACAATATAAAATATACCAGACCCGGCTGAGGACAGTGTGAAATAACAAATTAAACATAAAAATAAAACATGAGTAGTGTACTTTATGCACAGCATTCAACTGCATTGGTTTTAAGGTGAAAAATTGTCAAAAATAAAATTATATAAAGATATAATATGTCCCGCTCTGCTCTTTCATAGCTTAACCGTAACATCTAGTATTAACAGTAGGAGTTAATCAAAACCAGACAATTTTCTGTTTTTTAAATGAAGTTCAGTTGAGCAGAGTTGATTACAGTCTATTGTTTCGGCCCTCCATGTCAATTCAAATTTGTCATGTGGCCCCTTGGGAAAATTAATTGCCCACCCCTGCAATATACAATATAATTATTGCTGGAAAAATAGTCAACATTTGCTGAAGTTATATCAGTCCCTCCAGGATTTCGTGGGCCTTCTTTGAGAATGTTGCAGTCTAAAATGCAGGATTTTGCGGCAGCTTTTCTATAGAATTGTGATGAAAGTTGCAGTGGTTTTAGGCGTTTTCGTTGCAATAAAGCTGCGGGAGCAAGTCAAAGTTTCGATTTTGTCCCCCTTTACAGTATAGTGATTCTTTAACAGTTAATTAAAATGAAGGGAACAAAACCACAATTATTTTTTATTAAGCATTAATATTTGTAAAATATTTTTAATATAACCGTTATTTTTGAAGGTAAACGTGAGGCATTTTTTATCACACGTTTCTCGTGTCTTCTAAGCGTAACAAGGAAGTGAGTCCGCTGACGTATGGCTCAAGGTTTTGCGGGAACTGGTCAAAAGCAGTGGTAATTGGTCAAAGTTGCACGGTAGTAATGAATTTGCGGGGATTGGCTGAACTTGCGTTAATAGTTGCGATTGCAACATTGCAAAATCCTGAAGGATTTGTTATAGGCAAGGGTTTCTGGTTCACAGTGTAGAATGTTATATTAAATATGAATGATTTCTTTCAAATTATAGATACATGTTTAATCTATCAACATTTTCCAGAGTTACAGGCAAAGTTACAGTGGTACCTTTTTGCCTCACAGTGTATAAGAGGACAGTGAATTACAATGTTAGTCTGAAAAGTTTATATCAGTACCTCATATTTCCAGTGTTGAGGATTAGCTGCCCAAGCACTGCTCCCCGGGAGCATAGAACTACTCAAATTTATTTCAGTACTCCTGCACCTACCACTTGCCTGATAGCTACACCGTGCACTGTCTAAATAAAGCTCTGTACATGCAGCTAAAGGCTGACGGCTCTCCTATAGCCGGGGGCAAAGCAGACCTATACACACCTCGCTCACAAAAACACATCAACCGTGTTATAAGAACCCACACTGTATGATCTGCAATGCAGCAGAGGGGAAAATAACAGCAACTTTGCTTTTTAGTAACTCAGTTTTCTGAGATTTCAGATAAGGCACAGCTTGCAAGATCTAAAAACTGCAGTAGTGAAATGCAACTTGATTAATTCCTAAAACTGCAAATTAAAACTGAATTTATTAAGCAGATTAAGCTAAAGAAACGTTATGAGAAATTAAATCTAAAAAATAAATAATAAGTCAACGATAAGTCAACATCCTAGAACTGGTAAAGGTACCACTGAGGTACTCATGAGCAAGGTACCGAATGAAATGAAAACGATACCTTCCATGTGTTTAATAAAAGGATATGATACGCTAGTCCGCACAAAGCTTGGATTAAAAAGTTATACTGTGATGAAAAATACCGTGATAATTTTAGGTCCATATTCCCACCCCTAATGAGGAGTAAAGCAGGTGCACGTTTCTATTCTTTTAAGTTTTACTTTTCTCATCTAACAGTTTCTTTTGCGGTTCAGGATCTTGCAACACCACAGGTCCGTCCTCTTAAACAGATTCCACGACGCAGTATCTTCTGAACATTTTCCCACTTTTGCTTTCAGACCAAAAAACAAGGAAGCAACGTCACGACTGCAGATCCATATCAAATCCAGCTTCGCAATTACTGGATACGGTGTGGTTTTTTTATGCTCTGCGTTCTATATTTACTCTGGATGATATTTCATAGCAGCTGCAGAATGAATTTCGCCGGCTACTTTAAGGCTCTACAGACGCAGTGATGATGGCATCTGGTTCAATTTCCGCTGATTTCCAGGAAATGGACCTCGTGTCCAAACTAGATCTGTAATATTGGGTTCCTTTTTAGGATTCGGCTCCCTCTGAGTCACTCACTAAACTGATCCGGGTGTGCGAGTCGCTTGAGTCAGTGTTGCCAAATCCCAGCTGAATCATTTGTTTTTCACAGAAGAAAGTATATGTGGCTTGTGATGAGAACGCACTTCCGAATAAATGTCAAAGTATCAGGACAAGGCAACCAGAGCGGCAAATGTTTATTTTCAAATGTATGTGGTTTGGGGAGCGCTAACCCGCTCATGTAACACCCACACCTGCAACTAATCTTATTTATCTTCATAGCACTAAGCCATAAAATATCTCTACATAATAAACTCTGCAATCCAATAAAACAGACACTGTCCTTATGTTCTAAACACAACAACATAAGGCATGTATGACTAACTTCTACACAAACACTATAATACCCCTAAAAACAAAGGTACAGACAAACACCCCAAATTCTCTTAGGGCTGTTAATATTTTTGGGGAAAAAATAGTATCAGATCGGTACTCTGGATCGGCCGATACCCAAAGGCCAATTAACGGCATCGGTACCAGAACTGAAAAAGTTGGATCGGTGCATCTCTACTCATGAGTACCTCAGTGGTACTTTATCGCTTCGGTACTTTATCACTTGAAACGGTGACTTTTGGATCACTGGGTCAACTTCCTAACGGTTACATTATACAATTTGCCCGTAAAGCGTCATTGGTGATGGGACGGACCAGTGGTGTTGGCGATTTCATGTATTTGTCTGTGTTAAAGGGGACCGTTTTGAACTTCATTCATTTTCCAAACCGCTTCATCCCAACTGGGGTCGCGGGGGGACCGGAGCCTATTCCGGGAATTGACGGGCGCGAGGCGGGGACACACTGCAGGGCACACACGCTCACACAAACACACTCGCATTCACACATTACAGGGCCAATTTAGAGTCACCAATCAACGTGCATTACATGCCATTGTACTGCGGGAGGAAACCGGAGCACCCGGAGAAAACGCCCCGAACCCAGGACCTTCTCACTGTGCCACTGTGCCGCCTCCTTTATAACTCCTCAATAACGTAACAGCAAAAACCAGATAACGGTACTCATGAGCAAGGTACTGTCCCCAAGCACTGCCCACGTCAGCTGCACACTGCTCCTTCACGGATGGGTCAAATGCAGAGCTCACATTTTGTTGCGGTGCACTGTGTGCTGTGGTGTGTTCACAATGACAAATAATCACTCACTTTCAAATGTGAAATAATACTGAAGGTTCTTATTGCGCTGTTGAACACACTTTACTCTTCACACACCCACAGCTGCTGTCTCTGTGCAGAAACATGGCCAGCACGTTGAAGCATCCACACCTACACACTTCAATACCTGAGTAATCTGTATGCGAGGCATATGATAGGCTCGAGAGCAGACCTTCCCCCCACACACACTCAACTCACACAGCTTGCAGAAATAATCACACACACACACACACAAAACCCACCCCCATTCCCATTACTCGGGTGCGTGTTATACTGAACAGAATTCCCAATTCCTTTATCCTCGCGTCCTTCCAATAACATTGCTCTTACGCCGGGAGCAGCTACGAATACCAACGCTCAGCTTTCCAGTCCAAACTCAGCTGTAATTCAAACAGATGAGTTTCACCAAAAGCATCGTAGCACCATCAGCATGATCTGCCGTTCTGCCGCCAACTGCCCCTTTGATTTGAGAATCTACAAATGCAGAATGCCAACGAGAATTTACGAACACGTTTTAAAAAATTACTGTTCATAATCATTTTTTCAAAGCATCTTCATTTGAAAAAATACAATACATATATACACGCAAACTGCGATAAGTGGGGTCCAAGCAAAAGTCGCAAAAAGCAGCACATAAGCAGCTACGTTCACACCAAGAGCTACTAAAGCTCTAAAATCACTGAAGACACTCAAAAAGCATTGCTGTCAAAATATTTTTTGCACCCAAGTCAGTCAAGATGTCATTTGTACGCTCGATCTTGTTTAAAGGAACCGTACGCTTGTAGCCTGTACAACAGCAAGTAGTGCTGGAGGTCAGGACAAGCAGAGGCTAATCCATCAAATTGCGATCCCTTTGCAGGAAAAAATTAAATAATAATGAAATAAAGAAAAAATTGAACAGTTACAAGTGTAATAACACTGGCTCACATTTGTGATAAATACTTTAAAAAACACGTTTTTTCATTTAGAGTCTGGTGGCTCTGCTATCTTTAATATTATGTTTAGGCATTTTCTGTCAATGTCCAAATTAAATGTGTGTGCGTGGCCTCTCAGTCTCAAAACCCGTTTTTGGGGGACTTGTGGGCCATTTACCTGCGGCAATTAAGAACAACCTCAATTTACGATGACTGGAGGATTCATCATTATAAGAACAAACTTGGAAACAATTTGCCAGTTTAACGTCACAAATCGCCATTTTCTTAGCAACCTCCTTAGGAACAAATTTAAGAAAGAACTCAGTGTTTCTAATTCCAAGTGCATACGGATGTCTGAATCAGGCGTTTTTCTGGCGTTGGTGACATCAGGTGAGCGCGGACTGAACACCCACGTTTTTCTGCTCATTGGAGTGAATAAGAGCATCCACATGGGCGTTCGTGACCTGGGTTTGATCGGCTGCGCATTCGGATGCCGTCAAATTAATGCTGCACGCATTTCCTCTGTGCCAATTTTACTGAAATCCAAACAAACGCTAAAGAAAACGCTGCTATAGCGCTATATGGCGTAGCTGATGTCCTGGAGGACTGAATATATCCAGATTCTGTTAAGTTATTTATTATTCCTATTATGCACTTCTAGGGTTAGGTGCCAGAAATGTTTTTTTATTTCCTCTTTTATATTTGTATATATTTTATATATTTTATTTTTATATTTCCAGCACACAGGTTAACGCTTTGGACGGCCTGATTACTGCCCCCACAGGTAAACACACGAAATCACAAATTGCGCTGCAGGTTGATGTTAAACAGCGTCAAACGAATGTCGATATAACGCTCCACTGAAGTCAATCAAGAGCCACAAAAATGCAACAACAACACGTAGGGGATTCAGAGGCACTTACTTATCCAAGATTCAAAACCCGTAAATAGAGCCTAATAATGAGATGCTGTTTGTGTCATGCTTTTGTGGATCTTGCTGTAGGACTTCTACTCCAGACACAAAGCTTATTCATGCTCTAATTTTCTTCACGTTATTCAGAGGAAGGTTCATAAACATGTGTCGGCTTTGTGGGGAAAGAATAAAAGACTCCTCCACTATCTGCTGCAGCTCTGTTTGGCGATTGAAAAGCCAGACAATCTGATTGGAGCGTCTCTGTTTGCTCTCGGTCTCTGAGAGGGGCTCCGGGGCGGTGCTGAGGCATGCTGAGGGAATTAAGCATCAAGATGCTCTTTAATCAGATTCCAATTCGAAAGTGGCCTGGAGATGAGTCTGTACATCTGCGCCACTGCCCCGAAAATGTATGCTGGCAATGCCAGGCTCAATTAGCTGTGTCTAAATTATGGTTTGTAGCTTTGCCCATAACTTATAATAGTCAAAATTCTGCCAAATATATAAACACACACACTTTAAATATAATTTAATACTTAGATATTTAAATATAATAATAAAATTAAAATAATCTGTGGCTTGCACTCTGAAATTCGACAGGCCCGTCCCGCCTCCTGGTTGAGATTATGGTTCAGGTAATGAATTAATAAATGAAAGTTTAAGTCAAGTTATGGCCAACAAGAACTATCTGTTTTTTGACAATTACAAGTTAGAACAAGAAATGTTCAACCTTTCTCACAAACCAATAACAATTTTAACAATTTCTGGGTTTTGTGAGGCATTTAAAGCGTGGTGGGCAATATGTCATCTCTTTGCTAGTAATTACATTTTGAATGCAACAGCGAAATACTTATGAAAATTACTTGCCAAAATTAAAACATTTTTGACTCATGGTGTATATTCATATTATTCTGCTTATAAAGAATAAAACAAATTACATTGCCTTGAATATTTTTTTGTAATCGAATTATCTGAGTCATTCAAATAATTGTTTCAGCTCTAATCTAATGTTCCATTTTCCATATATATTGAGATATATACTATATGTATCTCTCTCTCTCTGTCTATATATATATATATATATACACACACACACACACACACACAAAAATATGGCACTATTTAGCTATTCAATCCATAAGCTCCATTAATTATACGTATTATAGTTCTCTCAACTGCCATCAAAAATATGCCATCTGATGAACTTATTTTTGGAGGTTCAGACTAAATTAATGCTATTTATTTAAGGAAGGGTGTGTTTTATGGACGCACAAGATGGAAACTGAGATGAATATTTTTTTGCCTCCAGCCCCACCCATTTCTCTGCACTACAGCAAGAACAAAAGCCGCCTACAGTCTCCTGCTTTACTGGAGCAGAGAGCATCTTCTCGCCTGAGAGCCTGTCAACTTTTAACAAGGGCAGGAAACTTCCCCAGAATAAACGTGCCGACTTCCCTTAATCCAGAAGGATTCTCTTATAAAATCCGGATCCAAACAATCCAGCCAAAAATTTCCTCGACGTGGTGCTGATTGGGAAGATCACAACTTAAAGCTAAACAGCAACTTTCTGACACACTCAGCTGCACATTCCAGTCTCCGCTAACCCAAACCCAATCAATGAAAAATTTTAACAAGCTCGTTAACCACTCTGTGGCACAAAGCACCGGAGATAAATGAGTACAAGATATGAAGATGGTGACGTGACGGTGATACTGCGCTGGTTAATATCAAATATCAACAATAACACAACAACAGCTCCACATTTACCAGTGGACAACAGTGGACAATAATAAACAATCTATTAATTAGTGACATGCAGATAAACACTGTGATAGTCAAAGAGAGAGAGAGAGCGAAGGAAAGAAGGGGGAAAAAGAGGAGAGATGGAAAAACAGATAGACAGACAGACAGAGACGGATAGATAGATAGATAGATAGATAGATAGATAGATAGATAGATAGATAGATAGATAGTGTAAAATGATGGACAGACAGACAGACAGACAGACAGACAGATAGATAGATAGATAGATAGATAGATAGATAGATAGATAGATAGATAGATAGATAGACTGACAGATAGATAAAGAAATGAGAGAATAGAGAGGGACAATGGGAAAACAAAGGGGATAAACAGATGGCATAAAGATAGACAGAAAGTGAGAAAGAAAGTAAAAGATAGAGGCAGAAAAGGAAGAAGACAGGAGGAAAACAAGATGAGAGAGATGGTATATACGAGAGAGAGAGAGAGAGAGAGAGAGAGAGAGAGGAAGAGGAGAGAGAGAGAGAGAGAGAGAGAGAGAGAGTGAAATGAAGAGACTAAAGGAGAAAGATGGATGGATGGATGAGGGACGAGTGTAGCCGGACTCATGAAGGGTTTTGCAGCAAAGGGGCTGGATCAAAGGTGTTGCCATGGTAACTAATGGAAGCTAACGGAGAGGAGGAGAGAGAGATCATAAGAAACAGAGCATGGCTATCAGCTCCCTCACCCAAACACACACACACACACACACCTCCCTAACACACACACACGGTGACGGAGGGGGAGGGGCCAATGCGGGACAGAGCCGCATGCTAATGAACCTGACCACCAGACACTGCAGCAACACTATCACACTATCATCACATCAAACAGAGAGAGAGAGCGAGAGCGAGAGAGAGAAATGAGAGAGCGAGCGAGAGAGAGAGGGATAGAAAGAAAGAAAGAAAGAAAGATGGAGGAGAACTGATAAGGAGAAGTAGGAGAGATGAACATAAGAGGGACAAAAGCAAAGTTGTACACTCTGACCTCACACTGCAGCTGCTTCCTGTATCACACACACACACACAATTTCTCCTCTACACACACATACACACACACCACAACTTCTCAACAAACACACACACACACCACAACTTCTCAACAAACACACACACACCATGACTTCTCAACAAACACACACACACACCATGACTTCTCAACAAACACACACCCCATAACTTCAAGCAACAAACACACACACACCATGACTTCAACAAACACACACACACACCATGACTTTCAACAAACACACACACCATGCCTAATTTATATCCACACACGACACACACACACACACCATGACTTCAACAAAACACACACACACCATGACTTCTCACAACAAACACACACACACCATGACTTCTCTCAACAAACACACACACACACCACCATAACTTCTCAACAAACACACACACACCATAACTTCTCAACAAACACACACACACACACACCATAACTTCTCAACAAACACACACACACACACCATAACTTCTCAACAAACACACACACACACACACACCTGGCGACTTCTCAACAAACACACACACACACCATGATTTCTCAACAAACACACACACACCATGCCTACTCTATATCCACATACGCACACAGACACACACAACATGTCTACATTACACACACACACTCATACACATACACACACTATGCCTACTCTATACACACACACACAACATGCCTACAATATACACACACACTCACATACATACACACAACATGCCTACAATATACACACACTCTCACGTACACACACACAACATGCCTACATTGCACACACAACATGCTTAATTTAACACACACACACACACAAACACACCATGCCTACTCTATACACACACCATATCTACCTATACACACACACACACCCACACACATGCCCACTCTACACACACACACACCATGCCTACTCTATACACACACATACTAACACACACACCATGTACACACACGCTCTGACACGTCACTCTATACACACACACACACACACAGAATGCCTACTGTATACACACACACACAAACACACAGTCTCCTCTACACACACACACACACACACCATGTCTACTCTATACACACACATACTAACACACACACCATGTACACACACGCCTGGACACGCCACCTATACACACACACACACACACAGAAAATTGCCCACTGTATACACACACACACACACACACAAACACACAGTCTCCTCTACACACACACACACACACATATCGGTGCTTACCTACATTCACACACACACACATTCTACATGCTTCCACTCTATACACACACACATACTAACACACACACTATGCACACACGCTGACATCAAGCTCTACACACACACACACACACGCTATGTGTGTATGTGTGTATCTATGTATTATTATCTTTGTGAGGTCCTTCCATAGACTCCCATAATGACTTAAGTACATAATTTTACACCTACACCTAATCCTAACCCTAACCTTAACCTCAGTAACCAAAAGTACATCTTTTACCTCTTTTAGTTTCTCAAATAAAACAAGCACATTTTCTATAAAGTCATTTCTCCTCATGTGTCTCCGCTCAAATGTCCCCACAAAGCCCAAAAAACAGATAAAAGTGATTATGGGGGACAAAAAGGTCCCCACAATGCAATAAATACATGAACACACACAGACACAGAATGCCTACTGTATACACACAAACACACAGATAAACACGCACAGCTCCCCACACACACACACACACACACATTACCCTACTCTATACACACACACCATGCTTTCATTTATACACACAAACACGCTTATGTCTCTACACACAGACACCAAGCCTACTGACATACACACAACATGCTTACTTTTTATACACACACAACACGCTTTACTCTTACACACACCACCACATATACCATGCTTACTTACACACACACACACACACACACACACACACACCATGCATACTAGTGTACACATACAGACAAACACACTATGTCTCCCCATACACACACACAAATCATGCCTACTCTATACACACACACCATGCTTACTCTATACACACACACATACCATGCCTACTCTATACACACACACACAGACACACACACACACACTGCTTACCTATACACACACAAACACGCACAGTCTCTACACACACACACACACCATGCTTACACACACACCCACCATGCTCAATTTATACACACACACACACCATAGCTTTCTCTACAATGCACCTCCACCATGCCTACTCTATACACACACACACATACCACATGCCTACTCTATACACACAAAACACACACACACCATGCATACTCTATACACACACACAGACACCTCTATATACACACACGTACACACACACACACACACACATCATGCCTCCTCTACACAAAAAAAACATACACACACTATGCCCCCTCCGCACCACACACACACACCATGCCCCCACACACAGACACACACACACACACCACATGCCCCTCTACACCACACACACACACCATGCCCCTTACACACAGAGACACATACACACACACCATGCCCCTCTACACCACACACACACACCATGCCCCTTACACACAGACACACACACACACACACCATGTGCCTCTACACCACACACACACACCATGCCCCTTACACACAGACACATACACACACACCATGCCTCCTCTACACCACACACACACACATCCGGTATTCTTACAGCATCCCTCCTCCTCTGCTGCAATCAATGATCTCTTTACTCTGAGGAGTTGAGAGTCAGATGTGGAACTCTCTCCCTCTCTCTCTCTCTCTCTGCAGGGCTTTCTCTCAACGAGTCCGTTCTTCACTGCACTGTGTGTGTGTGTGTGTGTGTGAGAGAGACTGCAGCTCACAATTGCCCCGGCTCTGTTCTATTCACAAGCAGCAGGGAGGGAAAACCTGGAGTCGGATATGCGATCTGGATTCTGCTGAGCTCGATCAGATGATGTCAGAGAAGCACAATGCAGCATGGCCGGGCACCAAATGCGGGCACTAACGCAGGCACATGGAGTTTTGTGCCCCACCTCAGAGCGCTGGCATAAAAGCTGTTGTAACATTACTGGGGCCATCAGATACTGCAAATATGAAAAGTGCACTTCAGCAAACAACGATCACTTAGTAGATATGGCACACGCCACGTCTTCTGGTTCGACGCATAATGTTGCATTGTTAATATTTTATAGGAAAGGATGAATAAACCAATAAAACAGGCCTGGAGGATCGACAGTGTTCCCGACCAGAAACATCATCAAATAAAACGCTGCAGAAACAGACCGATATTGAACAAGTGTTGATATTGAACTGAAAGTGAGGGATTATTTTCTCATAGTGAACACAGCACGGCACAGCACCCAGTGCACCGAAATCTGACATCTGCGTTGACCCATTGGTGAAGGAGCAGGCCAGCTGACCACCCGAGTACCAGTGGCAAGGCCCCACTGCCCACCAAGAGTACTTCACCCACTGCCCCTACTAACATACTGTACCCTGAATTTAACTTTTGATACTTCATTCTCCTTCCCTCTATCCCGCCTTTTCTTCCACCTTCCTTCATCTCTTTTTATGTCCGCTCATCCATTCTTCTCTCCTCACCCTCCCTCCTTTTAACACCTCCTTCTTTCCATCCGCCTCTCTCCCTCTCTCCCTCCCGCCTCCTTCACTTCCTCTTTATCTCCATCTTTCCTTCTGTCTTTCACTCTTTCCCTCCCTCTTATTTTCTCCTCTTTCTCACTCCATGTCTCCTTCTCTCACTCTCTCCTTCCCTTCTCTCTTTCTTTCCATCTCTCCTTCTCTCTTTCACTCCTTCCCTCCCTTTTACACTCTTTCCTTCCTTTTTTTCCATCTGCCCTTCTCTCTCTCACTCCATCCCTCCCTTTTTCCCTCTCACCTTCCTCTTTTCTCCATCCCTGCTTCTCTCTCTCACTCTTCCCCTCCCTTTTCCCCCCTCCCACCTTCCTCTTTTCTTCATCTCTCCTTCTCTCTCTCACTCCTTCTCTCCCTTTCTCCCTCTCTCCTTCCCTCCCCTCTCATTTTCTCCTCTCTCTCACTCCATCTCTCCTTCATTTCACCCCTTTGCCTCCTCTTTTTCCTCTTCATCTTCCTCCTTTTCATCTCCTTCTCTCACTCCTTCCCTCTTTTCTCCCTTCCCTTCCTTTTCTCCATCTTCTCTCACCCATCCCTTGCTATTTCTCTCCATCCTTCCTTCTGTCTTTCACTCCTTCCCTCCCTCTTTACCTCTCTCCTTCCCTCCCTCTCATTTTCTCCTCTTTCTCACTCCGTCTCCTTCTTCTCAGTCTCTTTCTTCCCTTCCTTCTCTCCAGTCCTCTTCTCATTCGACGCCCACTTTACACTCTGCTCATTCGGCTGGACGCAGATCTCTTGCAGAATGTACTACCAGATGTAACATGTTAGGAATGCAAATAAAAGCATACAAAAGAAGCTGATTGTCGAGGGTTCTGCTTTTTTTCTCCTTTCCCCATGTCAGGCTCTCGAGGGTGAAACTGTCAGCAGTGTGAAGCGCACTTCAAAGCCGCCCTATATTTCCTGCCTGGAATGCAAAGCAGCTTTCGTCTTTTGTAGAATCAAAGTCCGTCCAAAAGACGTCTATAACAAAAAAGGGAACACTCCTTTTGTCAGCGCTTCGTTCCCGGATGAGACGCAAGCGTTGGGACTACTGACATATTCAGGACTTTTGGAAGAAACAAATACGAGAATCTGCACATTTTAGGGATGTTTTATGAGGACTCCAGCGAATAGATTTAAACAAACAAAGACTTGTTATGAACGTCTAAATATTTGGGTCTTGCTTGTGAAGAAAACTGGATTCCAACCACAATGCAAACTCCAAACAACTCCAAACATGCTGATTGTTATTTTATATTATATTTTTAGCTTTTATAATATAGCTTTTATATTAAATGGAAATAGATCAAAAGAATATTGATGACTTTATGATAAAAATTACATAAGGGCTGCACGGTGGCGCAGTGGTTGACGCTGCCGCCTCACAGCGAGAAGGTCGTGGGTTCAACCACCTTACACCGCAGGGCACATACACACCCACACACTCTCACCCACATTCACACCTTACAGGGCCCATTTAGATTTGCCAGTTAACATATAGTGCATGCTTTGGACCGTGGAGAAACTGGAGCATCTGGAGAAAACCCACACGATCATGGGGAACGCATGCAAACTCCACACAGAAAGACCCCACGGCTGACCCGGGGCTCAAACCCAGGACTTTCTAGAGGGTGTTCGCCCTGTGATCAGAAGGTCGCAGGTATGAATCCAGGCCCGGTAAAGTTACCACTGAGGCACTTGTGAGCAAGGTACTGTCCCCAAGCACTGCTTTCCGGGCGCTTGCTAGCTGCCCACCGCTCCTTCACGAATGGTTTAAATGCAGAGGTCACATTTTGTTGTGATGCACTGTGTGCTGTGCTGTGGTGTGTTCACAATGACAAAATAATCACTTTCTTTTTTTACAGTATATTACAGAAAGGTAAATTCGATATTTAGGGGTCCAAGCGCAGACTTGTTATTGCTCAGATTTTGATTTTTAAATGATTACTGTATTACTTTTATTAAAATGTTTACTGTAAGATGTGTCATTTTTTATTATGCCATACTGTGTGACATATTGGATAAGCAACACATTTGCATCTTGCAGGGCTTCAAATTGTGTGTGTGTTTTGTTCATTTTACTTGCCGGTAGTAGTGTTGTGAGAGAGTGTGTGCTGTAGTTCAGAATGAGTCACTATTGGATGAAGTGTGAAGTGTTTTGGTGGTTTTAGTGCATTTTGCACAGAAAGTTAACTGAAGCGTTCAGGTGCACGTTTATAAAGCTCACGGTGTGACGTGTTTTGAAGGTATTGAGATGAGTATGAAAATAATTGTATACATCAGTAGATTCAGTAATTGATTTTCTACATTTTGACACCAATTTTCATTTTTACAGCTGACATATATCGGTTCAAAAATCTTTTTCGTTCTTCTTGATTAGTATAATCAGTATCGCCTTTGAAAAATCAAAAACATATCAAGCCATAGCCCCTAAAGATTATAAATGTGCAGCTATGTCTGTCATCATCATATGCAGGTCCTTTCTTAAACATGACAAACAGCAGCGCTCATATCGGAAGAAGCCGTTTCAGGACAGCAGGGCATTGGCATGAGCATATGGTCTCGAGTGAACATTCTGGAATACAGAGCAGCGTTCATGTCTTTGCTATGACAGAGGACGAGACGTGATGAACGCTGAAATTTGCAGAGACCCCCTGGGCTTTACATGACGAGCCATTCCCCATTTGCCAGAGCACAGAGAACAGAAAAAACGCCCTGAAAACTGAGATTTCTGCTGTGCTCAGCTGTGGTGCGTGCAGACAGCATTTCTTGACGAGCTGGACCTTTAGGACAACAGGGAAATGATTTAGGAGGAGGATGCTTTATAAGCGAGTGCCTTCCACACATAAATTCTGGCATATTCAGGGTGTAATTAATTATCAATACTGATACGTGTATGGGATTTTTATGGTTATGAGTATCCTCACTGAAGCCTGAAGCCAGCACTTTAAACGGTAGTTAAGAATCAAACTTAAATTATGCTCTGATGTCGTCCCCATGGGCGGTAAAGCAGGAGACAGTTTCATTAGCGGACCCGCTTCCTGCAATTAGCATATGTTTCAATTGCATAATGGCTTTATTGCAGACTTAATGTAGTTAGAATGGCTTGTTGCGTAGGACTGCAGTCCCTCAGGGAGTATAATCATCAGCAGCTGAGATTTCTAGTGATGGAACTCAACATTCCTACGATTCCTTTGTTAGTGGATGTGCTTTCCTTTCATCAAGGACTGTCCTATATAAAGGATTTTACATTAGTGTCGTAGCTTTTTACATTAGTGTCGAGCTTTTACATTAGTGCGTCGTGGGTTTTTATAATAGTGTCGGTTTTTATAATTGTGCGTCGCAGCTTTTACATTAGTGTCGTAGCTTATATTAGTGTCGGCTTTTATATCATGTCGAGCTTTTACATTAGTGTCGTAGCTTTTATATTAGTGTCGTAGCTTTTTATATCAGTGTCGTAGCTTTTACATTAGTGTCGTAGCTTTTATATTGCGTTATAGCTTTTACATTGTGCGTCGTAGCTTTTTACATTAGTGTCGAAAGCTTTTTACATTGGTGTGTCGTGAGCTTTTTATATTAGTGTCGCGGGCTTTATATCAGCAAGGTCAGAGCTTTTACATTAGTGTTATAGCTTTTGTTATTAGTGTCGTAGCTTTTTACATTAGTGTCGTAGCTTATATTAGTGTCGTAGCTATGCATTAGTGTCGTAGCTTTTTATATTAGTGTCAGAGCTTTTATATTAGTGTCGCGGGCTTTTATATCAGTGTCGTGGTTTTTACATTAGCATCGTAGAGTTTTATATTAGGCACGAGCTTTACATTAGTGTTATAGCTTACATTAGTGTCGAGCTTTTACATTAGTGTCGTGAGCTTTATATTAGTGTGTCGCAGCTTTTAGTATTAGTGTTATAGCTTACATTAGTGTCGTAGTTTTTTGTTATTAGTGTCGTATCTTTTACATTGGTGTCGTAGCTTTTATATTAGTGTCGTGGCTTTTATATCAGTGTCGTAGCTTTTACATTAGTATCGTAGCTTTTATATTAGTGTCGTAGCTTTTACATTAGTGTCGTAGCTTTTTATATCAGTGTCAGAGTTTCTCACATTGCGTCGAGCTTTTATATTAGTGTTGTAGCTTTTACATTAGCATCGTAGCTTTACATTAGTGTCGTGAGCTTTTACATTAGTGTCGAGTTTTATATTAGGCGTAGCTTTTACATTATGCGTGAGCTTTTTACATTAGTGTCGAGCTTTTATTTTAGTGTCGTAGCTTTTACATTAGTGTCGTAGCTTTTACATTAGTGTCGTAGCTTTTATTTTAGTGTCGTAGCTTTTACATTAGTGTCGTAGCTTTTACATTAGTGTTGTAGCTTTTATATTAGTGTCGTGGCTTTTATATAGTGTCGTAGCTTTTACATTAGTGTCGTGGCTTTTACTTTAGTGTCGTAGCTTTTACATTAGTGTCGTTGCTTTTATTTTAGTGTCGTTTGCTTTTATTTTTTAGTGTGTCGTATTTTACATTAGTGTCGTGGCTTTACTTTTTTAGTAAGTGTTGTAGCTTTTTACATTAGTGTCGTAGCTTTTATTTTAGTGTTGTAGCTTTTATATTAGTGTCGTGGCTTTTATATTAGGGTCGTGGCTTTTACATTAGTGTCGTGGCTTTTACATTAGTGTTGTAGCTTACATTAGTGTTGTAGTTTCACATTAGTGTTGGTAGTTTTTACATTAGTGCCGTGGCTTTTATATTAGTGCCGTGGCTTTATATTAGTGTTGTGAAATAAATTTTCTTTTTATGTCTTTTGCATTAAGGTTCTGGTTTTGGTATTAATGTTGCAGCTTTTTCATTTCTGTTGAGCTTTTGCATTTCTGCTGCCAGTTTTGCATTTGTGTTGTAGCTTTTACATTCATGTTGTTGATCTTTTATATTCGTGTTGTGGCTTTTGCTGTATTTTTGTGGTTTTAAGTTTGCATTGTGGCTTTTGCATGTGTGTTATAATCAGTGTTGGGCACATTACTTTAAAGAAGTAATTAGTTATAGTTACTAGTTACTTCTTCCAAAAAGTAACTGAGTTAGTAACTGAGTTACATATTAATAAAAAGTAACTAGTTACTAGGAAAGTAATGTACATTTAAAAAAAAATGTTCAAATATGTCAAAAATGGATCCCCTCAATGGAAATTTAGCTGTATGTTCAATTATTTGTAATAACACTGACTATTAAATATGTGTAAACACTAAATAGACACAAATAAATAAAAGTCTTAATATAAATAAATAATATTTTTTTCACAGAAAAATATTGTACACAAATCTACACTTTTCTATCGCCAGGGACAACAATGAGACAAGACACCTATCAAATTTAATATATCGCTGTAGATTTGGTCATTACTATGTATATAATAGTAGAATGATAAAAACACAATAGATGTTTTTTTTTTTTTTTTTTATATTTCACTCTACCTTAGCCAATAATATCATCCTCCCTTATGCGGTTAAGGTTCTCATTTCTCACCAAAGAAAAAGAAAAAGCTTGCCGCCTCCTGTAGCTGAGAGCTTGGTCGATAGAAAACAGCTTAATAACAGTAACGTCAGCATGTTATTGTCAATAACGGTAATAGTGTTGTAACGATGGAAACAGTAATTGGGTAGATTACGCATTACTGAAAAATGACTTTTTTTCAGTAACGCCGTTATTCCCATCACTGATTACAAGTCTTGGTGTTTCTAACTGGAACCTCAATTAAAAGACTAAAAAGCTCATGTAATTTCATTTTAAAAAGCCACACATAAAAATTCCAGAAGTGAGAACTGTGAGTAAGGTTTTTAAAACCATAAATCCATTAGGTCCTGTTCTAAAAAATGTGGTGTAAAATTGATGTAAATGTGAGATTCTGATTAAAAGTTAGGACCAGTCAAGGCCTTTTCCCTCAGCCACGTTTGTCCTGCGTTGAGCAGAAGACCTTGTGCTGTCATAGAGGAATAAATGCTGTTATTGATCCGACTGGCTCCTGTGAAACTAATCGATTGACTCCGGAGGTGAAGATGCTGAATGAAAGAGAGAAAGAGAAAGATAGAGAAAGAGAGAGAGACCCAGATCCATGTGACTCTTCTGTCTTTCTAGTCTTACTGTCTCACCAGCAGCCATCAAACACTCGTATCACTACACAGAGAACAAACATGGTCTAACACACACACACACACACACTTACTACATTACAGCCTATTCTATAAATGCAATTGCGGATAAATTACCAATAAACTGAAACTAGAGAGTAAAAGGCAACGTGGATTCTGGTAAAACTGAATAAAAAATAGCTCACGACTAACTCTGTTTGTGCAGATTTTTCCTTTCCAAGGCCAGATCAAATGCATTAGCTGCTGCTCAGGTCTTATAATCAACAGATGGTAAGATAATTAATATGATAATTTTTCATGTCGATGACCCAACTATGTCTCTCTTTTTCCCCTTTAAAGGGAACTGTGCCCATCTAATTATCGATGAAATATGTAAGTGATGCACAATAAGGGAATTATTGGGCAATGCCGATATTAGATGTTTTTCAAGATTATATCCACTGGTGCCATACCGGTACCGATAAATGAGGAAAGCAGAATCGAGCAGGTGAAGACAAGATATTTTGCTCGCCAAAGTTCGACTGCACGCTCAGAATTTTGGCACAAAAATAGCGCCATAACTAACACTGCGCCAAATCAAGTGAGCAGGAAAGCAGAGTGGAGCGTGGGTGGAACATTTCGACCGTAGTGCACAACATTTTAAGAAAATCTCACTTGCCGCCCTATGTGGTGCAAATAGAGTGCTTGTGACCCTCCATGTGCACTACCTACTGTGTAGAGACCCGGCCATTTTCTGAGATGCATACTACCACATAGAAAAGTATGATAAGAGTGCCTTTCCTACCATACTTTTAAGTGCGGCAGTACTCGGCTCGGGACACAGCATGTGGGTGAGCTCACATTCGCTGAATGAGGCAAGCAGTTTAGTTTAAATTTCCGTGTGTGCAGGCAGAGTTGAGTGTGTAAAGGCAAGAGATTTTGCTCACAAATGTTTCACTGCGTGCTCAGAATTTTGGCACAAAATAACACCATACATTTTAAGACAGAAGGCACAGGCTGTACAAAATCCCACCTCGGACTTTGAACATGCCTGGCACAAGAGCTACCTTTCCAGCGCACGATAAATGTAGCATCAGTTCGATGCCAATGACTTCAAAAAAGCAATTATTGTGTGATTCTGATATGATTCTGATATTATCGTGCATCAATAAAACATATGAGTCTTAATTAGGATTTTAAGATAACTTTCAGTTGCATGGGAGCCGACAGAAATTCACTAGAAAACAGGAAACTATTAATAATTATGCAATGATCAATAATCAGCATATTGATTACTGCAAATCTGAACAGAAAAACATCATTAGGAAACATTTAAGACCTAACAAAACTCATTTGGGCCCAAGGAACAGGAAGAACTACGAAAAAGCCCGTGGCATAACTGATCTAATGTGATGGGATAGTTGGTAGTGTGAATGGTCAGGGCATTCCGCCGGTCACCTGTTCGAATCCCAGGACTGGTAAAGGTACCACTGAGGTACTCATGAGCAAGGTATCGCCCCAAGCACTGATCTCCAAAGGCCCACAAGTCAGAACTGTACTGCTCCTTCACGGAGGTGCTGTGCTGTGTTCACAATGACAAATAAATACTTATATTTGACTTAAATTAGCCAAAGATACAGAGCTCCCTTTTTTGACTCGGTGTGTTTTCCTTTTGTTCTGTTTATTTATCCTGCATGTGTTTTTAGGAACTGCAGTTGGTCCGTATAAAGGCTGCCAGTAAGTCTGATATCAGCGTAACAAGCGGATGGAGAAAGGAGTGTTTGTGCTGTGAAAGCACTTCAGCAGTGATTAATCAGACGGACAGTGAGTCTATCTGCTGGAGACTTTCTGCTGAGCTCGTCTTCTCAACCACCTCCTGCGCACTGTGGAAAGAGTTCTGATCCCTGTAGTAGAGAGACGGTAAAGTAGGCGCTTCCTTCCTCCAGAATCTCATTTAATAACCGTCTGAACATGTTGTATTACTTTTGCATACTTTGACTGTGAAAAAAAGGAAAAATGAAGAGCAGAAAACAAGTTCATTCTGGTGAAAATACAGCCGTCCTCAGAGGCATGAAAACTTTTCTAAAGCAAACAACTAGAACTGGGTAATTAATCAAAACTGACGTTCTGAACCTCTAATCACTGTGTTCTTACTCACTCAACTAACATTATTTAAATTCTTTAAAAAAAATCTATCTATCTATCATTTTTATCTACCTATCTATCTATCTATCTATCTGTCTGTCTGTCTGTCTGTCTGGCCTTTACCTGTCTGTTCACTCATTCATCTATCTACATCTATCTATCTATTCATCTATCTATCTATCTATCTGTCTGCCTGTCTGTCTGTCCGTCTACCTGTCTGTTCATCTATCTATCTGTATTCATCTATCTATTCATCTGCATTCATCTATCTATCTATCCATTCATTCCATTCATCTATCTATCATTTTACTCAACTCCATCTGTCTATCTATCTATCTATCTATCTATCTATCTATCTATCTATCTACATTCATCTATCTATCTATCTATCTGTCTGCTCCTGTCTGTCTGTCTGTCTATCATTTCCACTCTTTCATCTATCTATCTATCTATCTATCATTTTACCATATCTATCTATCTATCTATCTATCATTTTACTCTATCTATCTATCTATCTATCTATCTATCTGTCTGTCTGTCTGTCTGTCTGTCTGCCTGTCTGTGTGTTAAAGTTGAGATGTTTTTCTAGTGGAAGAATGCATTCAAAGTAAATATCCTGCATATGAACCTCAGTGGTACTTGCTATCAAACTTCCTTCTGCTCTTCAATATCTCTGATACAAGAGAAAGAGTTTTTACTTCCTCCAGCTTTTATTCATAGCACAAAGACCAGGGAAGGTGACCTGAGAATGATGCAGGATATTCTCCCACTTCGCCTAAGAAGTCTGAGCACGCTATCTGGATTCCTAACTGCTTTGGCGAGACGCGGAGACCTAGGAGGAGGAAAAAATCTAGTTTAGTCCGCGGTTGTACCAAAAGGAAACAGAATCGATTAGGTTCCGGGGAGGAGTGGAGACTTATCAGAAGATCTGGGTCTCTAAAGCTGTCTTATTAGAGCAGAGAGAAGGACAGGACGAGTTATGCTGCTGCAGCCAGATGAGGACAGCACTTGGGAAGTCGCAAATCTCCGAGGTGTACAGACACTTACTGTCAAATTGAACTGTTATTAAGTACAAATAAAAAGTCGTAACACAACGCGCTTTCTCTCGTAATCCTCCCCTGCAGACCCACGCACACACATCACTTAATACGTTTATTTTATTATTTATAGTGTAATAGGCGTGTATGCTAATGACACAAATAATTATAATCTAAAATAACAAGCCTTGAACAGCAGTAAACAACAGTGGTGGTGAAAAGGAAGAACAGAGAGTAGACTTTTAAAAATGTAGTAAAGTAAAATGTCTTCCCAAACAGAATACCACATTTTAGTAGAACAAATACCACTGCAGTACCTTTACTGGTCCGGGACTTGAAGTGGCAACCTTGCAATCACAGGTTTAACTCCCTAACCATTACACCACCAACTTTGTTACTGTTAACCAGAGATATTTAAGTGAATTAAAGTGAGTGATTATTTGTCATTGTGAATACAGCACGTATCACACCACAATGAAATGTTGGTCGCAGACAAAATGAGCCTAGGGACAGTGTCAGAACGGTATTCTTTTGCTTGTGAGTGCCCCCAGTAATACCTTTTACTGGTCCCTGATGACTCTCTGAATCCAACTCTTACACTAGCAAATTGTCCCAATACTTTGCTAATACACTGGATTGTGCATGTTGTGATCATAAAGGTTTATCACCTTTCAACATACTCCTCTTTTCATGGAGCACCATGCTGTTGCCTGGAAGATCAACAATTAAAATTGTGTAAATTATACTTTTAAGTCATTTATGACGTTTACAATGGGATGTGAGGTTTAGGAGACTTGTCTATAGAGAAAAAGTGATTTTAAAAGTAAGTAAAATCACCAACAAAATATAAAAACACCTCTCACTCTCACCTCTGCAACTGAAACAATCAAAAACTTACTTATATGGACGCTTGTATAGTGGTATATAACATTATAGGTTATGGTGTTTGTATAACATTAGATCCTTGGAACCTTGGATCCTAAACTTGGAACATTAGATCTTAAACTTGGAATCTTAGATCCCAAATTTGGAATCTAGATCCCAAATCCTGATCCTAAACTTGGAACATTAGATCCCAAACTTGGAATCTAGATCCTAAACTTGGAAAAAAATTAGATCCCAAATTTGGAATCTTATATCCTAAACTTGGATCCTAAACTTGGAATCTTAGATCCAAACTTGATCCTAATCATGGAATCTAGATCCCAAACTAAATATTAGATCCTAAACTTGGAATCTTAGATCCCAACTGGAACATTAGATCCCAAACTGGAACATTAGATCCTAAACTTGGAATCTTAGATCCCAAACTCAGAACATTACATCCCAAACTTGGAATCTTAGATCCCAAACTTGGAACATTAGATCCCAAACTTGGAATCTTAGGATCCTAAATTTGGGAATCTTAGATCTCTAAACTTCTGGATCCTAAACTTGGAATCTTAGATCCTAAACTTGGAACATTAGAGATCCCAAACTTCTGGAACATTAGATCGTGAACTTGGAACATTATATCTCAAACTTGGAATCTTAGATCCTAAACATGGAACATTAGATACTAAGCTTTCTTGGAACATTAGATCCTAAAACTTGGGAACATTAGATCTCAAACTTCAAATCTTAGCTCCTAAATTTAGAACTTTAGATCCTCAACTTGGAATCTTAGATCCTAAACTTGGAAAATTAGATCCTAAACTTGGAACATTAGGATCCTAAACTTAGAATCTTAGATCCTAAACTTGGAATCTTAGATCCTAAACTTGGAACATTAGATACTAAACTTGGAACATTAGATCCTAAACTTGGAATCTTAGATCCCAAACTTGGAATCTTAGACCCCGAACTTGGAATCTTAGACCCTGAACTTGGAACATTATATCTCTAAACTTGGAATTCAGATCCCAAACTTGGGAATCTTTTAGATCCCAAACTTGGAATCTTAGACCCCAACTGGGAATCTTAGATCCTAAACTTCCTAGAATCTTAGATCCCAACCTGAATCTTAGATCCCAAACTTCAACATTAGATCTCAAAACTTAGAATCTAGATCCTAAACTTGGGAATCTTAGATCCTAAACTTCTGGAACATTAGATACTAAACTTGGAACATTAGATTCCTAAATCCAAATCTTAGATCCTAAACTTGGGAATCTTAGATCTCAAACTTGAATCTTAGCTCTAAACGGGAACATTATCCCAAACTTGGAATCTTAGATCCCAAATTGGAATCTTAGATCCTAAACTTGGAATCTTAGATCCTATACTTGGAACATTATATCCTAAACTTGGAATCTTAGATGATAAAAAACTTGGAATCTTAGGTCCTAAACTTGGAACATTAGATCCTAAGCTTGGAACATTAGATCCTAAACTTGGAACATTAGATCCTAAGCTTGGAACATTAGATCCTAAGCTTGGAACATTAGATCCTAAACTTGATTTTAGATCTTAATCCTGAATTTTTAGATTCTAAACACAAACCTCTTGGATCCTAAATGTGGAATCTTAGAACCTAAACTAGAAGTCCCACATGCTCTAATTCCACATCTAGAGGTCTTTTTAGTACTAAACGGATAAGCCTCCTTCTTTCCACAACCTGCCTGGTTTTTGCAGTTAGTACAGCTGTATTATGTTGTGGTGTGTTTATTCCATGAGCAGAAGGCTCTGGTGCGTAAATCATCGATGTGACAGGGGCGCGGCGGTCACAACGCAGCTCACATGCCACACAGTCGGCCATGAATCAGTGAGAAAAGACTCTGGAGATGCTGCATCGTCATGGTGACCGCATCACCTTAGCCACGGGTTTGAAGGTCAAACGGACTGGGGACTGTGCTCTTTAAGAAGTTGGGCATGATGTTTCACAGCAAAATATGACAATACGTGATCTAGGGGTTGTACGCAATATTTCACACTGCAAAATATGCAATATGCAAAATTTACTTAGTGAGCGTAAATAACATACACATGACATGACAACGTGTTTTATTACAGCAAACTCAAAACGTGATGCAGACGAATTAAATTTGATTAAGTTGATTATCACAGCTCTCATGGAAGTTAAAAGTCTAATCATTTTCATTTCACAGCAGATGCAATGATGGAAGTTAAATGCTAAGTTTGGATTTTTATTTTTGCTTTTGAGTCTGTGAAGTTGTATGATGAAAAGCCACAAAAATGCTTTTCCAAGCCTTCTGTTGCTGTGCTCCTTCATTCACTTGAATACGCTGCAAAAGAGGATTCTGACGGCACGTTTGACTGCTGCTGTTAAAACTATTTTGAAATTGTCCTTAGGCTCAGTCAGTCATTGTAAAAGTACGTTTTTGTTATTTTTTTCTGGATATTTTGGTATTGGAACGCTTGACAACTAAGTTGCATTGTGCAACTACTCCAACGATAAACTCCTGAGACTAATGCTATTTCATTCATTAAAAATGGCTCCTTAAAGGCGTATGCCCCTGTTTTGTGTTGTTTGGTCTGTGTGCCTAGTTTGAAGGTCCAATAAAACATTGTTCAAAAAGTGATATATGTTTTGAAAAGAAATTAAATGTTCATTTCATTAAAAGGGATTATTATAATATGAAGGGTAGATATGGGAGAAAAACTACTAAACAGTTTGAAAATGGAAGTAAAACCTAAAAAGACTAAACCTCCGACCAGCAGGACACGCTTAAATGTATTGATTTGAACCCAGACTAAGGGAGTTTTCACACTTGGTCCATTTCTGGCCTTAAAGCAAACTCAGAACGATCTTCTGAAACGAACCGAACTGAGAGCACATCGGGAGGTGGTCTCAGTCCGGTTCACTTTAAGTCCGCAGCATGGTTTGGTTAACTCGCGCCTTATGAACGCAAAGCGCTCCTGGTTCGCCTCGACAGTTTTTCTTCAAAGTGAAAACTACCCAGAATGCAAAGCAGTAAAGGTCTGAGAGCTCCATAAGAATTATATATGAACAGAAAAAGGACTGAGGCCCCATCTGAGCTGAAGTGAGCGAAAGAGAACTGAGTCCCCTTTCAAATGAACTCACAGTGTGAACATCAAAAGAACTGAGTTCCCTTTCTGTTGGTCCACTTTTTGGACCACTGAGTTTGGTTCCTTTAAAGAGCACTATATGTGAAAAAGACCCTAAGAGTCTCAGCTGACCGGAGCCAACAAATGTTCTACCACCACCTAGTGGCAAAACTCATGCATTACAATTAATACGAGACTGGAGAAACAACCGAGCAAAATTACCAGCATCACTAACAAAAGTACAGCATTTTCTACCAAACTCATATAAATAAAGTCTGCTAATTATTTTCTACACCATTTTCACAGCTGCAGGGAAACCTAGTAACACTGAGAATAGCATTATCACCGTAGATCATCTCTGTGCTCAGTCTTGATCAGCATTAAATCATAAAAATCTGACTAAAAAGACCCAAATTAGATGCAGGAGAGGAAGAAAACCCATGCATTAAATATTGCTTGACTCTACACTCAATAAAATATGTGTATTATATATATTATATTTTTTATTATTATTTTTTTATGTGTGACAAAAAAAAAAAGAATCTTGATTCTCTGTAGTTATGATCAAAGCAGCAGAGCAGCAGTAGAATGTCAGTTCAGCTTCATTAGAGCCTCAAGCGCTAATTATAAACGTATAAACACTTACCGAAGACTTTTCCCAGAAACAGCGTCTTCACCTGGTTGAACTGAATGTCTGATGCCTCGGGCAGAGTGTAGCTGACGGACGGATAGTGGTCCAACTGCAGGAAGGAAAAATCATGTAATTTTATAAAAAACTACTTGAAATGCTAAAAAAACATGGTAAAAATAACAATATTCAAGCGCTAAACAATTCAAAAAGAATTCATAAAGAAAGGCAATGCGAAGAGCTGACAATTCAAAATAATAACTAGAGGCATTTGGGCAAGAAAACACAAATGTGATTACTTTTTTGCAGCAAGAGATGGGTTAGAGATAGGGTTAGAGTTATCCCATAATGAAGCAATCACATTACGATGCAAATGGCAGCGTTCATATTGCACTCAGCAAACACTAAGGTGTTTTTATAATGGGAAAAGGAAAAATGGACAGAGCTTGTGAACGAGTGCACAAAGAAAAAACGTGGATAAAAGCACACTATACTGCTATAGCCCAAACGTTGTAGAGTTGGTGTTTCTAGTGCAAAAACTGTAGGAGGAGTAGCAGCGCCAAAAAGTGGGTGGAATAATAATAATAATAATAATAATAATAATAATAATAATAATAATAATAATAATGTCATTATTATACAACGAAGAACAATATGTGATGCAATCACATAATATAATTGAATAAAATAATGAAAAAGATGAACTAAGACACAACAAAAAACACATTTACACTCCAGAAATACTAAGTAATAATTAAGTAAATAAGTACTACATAGTATGGCTCATTCCTGGTGTATGTGGAGGAAAAGCGTTGAAAAATGTAAAAAGGAGAAATAATAAAGTTTAATTAAATAAAGTTATAGTTAATATTATAGTTAATATTTACGTATTTGTCCCCTTGTGGCCAAAATGAGGAATTATTACAAATAACAGTCTTCAGAAGGAGTTAAAGGTGCAAAAAGTAGTAGTAATAATAATAATAATAATAAGAAGAAGAAGATAAACAAGAAGGAAAAAATACATTCTGATTATTATTTTTTTAAACTGTGAATGACGGTGAGAATGTGATATGAGCCAGCGTTATACCAATTTCTGTGACCAAGACATTTTATGACGTGGTTGCAAGACCTTTAATTCTTTATAACTTAGGTATTTCATAACACAGTATATGAGCGTAAACAGTGCCATTTATTCGAAAAGTGTCATTTATTCTTCGGTTATCTATAAGACAGTGCAGAAGGACAGGAGATGTGACGTGGATTTGCTGGCCCTCAGTCCGACTTGCTTTACATAATTTCCCCCTTGGGGAGCACTGCTCTACACTCAACATCACTCATTACTGTCAAATGTCTCCACCTGGTGGCTGAACACTCACATTACACTTGGGATCCACCTCCTGTACACACACACACACACACACACACAAACACACACACACACATACACATACACACACACACACATACACACACACACACACACACCAAATTTCACCAAATTGCTTATCCTTCTGTAGGACGCCATCCGATGCCAACAAGAGAGAGATATAGGGAGAGAAGGAAACAGAGAACAAGAGAGGGGGATAGAGAGAGAGAGAGAGAGAGAGATAGGGAGTGGGAGAAGTGGGGAGAGAGAGGGACTGGATGAGAGACAATGAGGGAGGGGGGAATGATAGGAACACTACCCACTCTTTCATCACGTTTCCGAGGTGATGCTCCTCCCCTCCACCAGCTTTGATGCCAACTCCAACTAACAAGGTGGCCCAATCCCGAGAGCCTTCATTACACACATCAACAACGCAGCGTCCCTTTAAACACCCCTCCTTCTGAAATTTGGGAGTTTCCCAGGACGGAGCGAGCAGATTATTCAGCTTGGAAAACCTCCAGCCCAAAACAGTTTACCACAATCGATAGGCAATTTATTTATTTATGATAATTTATTTTTTCCACACAAAGTGGTTTGGTGATTTTAAATCTGACATGATCTTCAAAATTCAAAACTATGTAATATATACACAGACGTCCCCGAGTTACGATGGTTTGTCTTATGATTTTTTGATCTTACGATAGCAACAGAGATACATAGAGTTGGGGACAAGACCACCTAAATTGAGGCCGAGAAAAGACCAAGACTCTGAAGGGCCGAGACCGAGATCAGGCCGAGACCAGAGTGTGTCGAGACCCAGAAAACACCAAGACTCTGAAGGGCCGAGACCCAGACCAGAGTGTGTCAAGACCGGGACAAGACCAAGACTCTGAAGGGCCGAGACCGAGATGAGACCCAGACCAGAGTGTGTCGAGACCCAGAAAACACCAAGACTCTGAAGAACCGAGACGAGACCGAGACCAGAGTGTGTCGAGACCCGGATCAGTTTAGCGAGTGACTCGGACGGCGCCGAATCCTAAAAAGGATCCCAATATTACAGCTCTACCCAAACGCTTGCCTGCTGCGTGAAACGTAAAATATTTGTACAATTTTGTCATATCACTATCATCATTGTAAGATTGAAAAGATGTTAGTCGAACCGTCGTAGCTCGGATAGCATTTTCAAATGTATAACATAGTTAAAAACTATATTTAAAATGAACAAACCTTAGTTTGGCTATAAAGCTGACAAAATACTAGTATTCATCCGAAGTTCATGTCGGATTGTTTTCTAACTGACTGTACAATATCTGCACAAACTTAATCAGACTTGCATGTTATCTCAGACTTTATAAAAGATACTGTTTTATTTCATAGACTGTGTAGAATTTTTTTATATTGCACTGTTACTGACCTCATGCACATTCAGCACATTCACATGCACTTTTTAGTGTAAAACACAACTCCAAAAACATAATTGTAGGCTGAGCACCGCATCCTAATTGTCGTTCTTTCTACTTCTAGTTTAAAGCTTAAAGTCTACATTTATATTCTTCTTCTAGTTTAAAGTGTATATTTTATATTCTATTTATATATTTCAATCTATGTGGTTTATTTGTTCCTTGTTCCTTGTTTGCACTGTTAAAGCTGGAGCCACGTCGTCTCGTCTCTCTGCGTACCTGTACAGTATATAGCAGAGATGTCAATAAAGTTTACTTTGACTTTGATTTAAAATCTCCAAACCACTTTGTGTGATAAAAATAAATAGTCGTAAATAAATGAATTGCCTATCGATTGTGGTAATAATAATTAACCGTACAAATTGCATGAATAGTTAAGCATCAAATTCGAATGTTTGAGCCTCTGACTTTAATGTAAAACTGTTTAAAGCTTATACGTCTTGTTACGTGCCTATAGAAGGCACGTGTGTGTTGTTTTTTTGTTTTTTTTAGGTGCCTCTCCTTGTCGTTGGTGAGGTGATGGTGATTGACGGCATCACTGGCAAATAAGAAGAAACACCGGGGTGGGGGGGCTTGGTGGTCACAGAGAAAAGAGCTGGAACGGCAAGATGGCGGGGCCTGGCTTTTTAGCTATCAGCTACTGATGCGGAGTGGCGTTGTATTTTCATGGACCTGTTAAAGTGGTGGAGTAAGTAGTTAGATTGTGCGCGCACATACGTACACCAGGAATCAACAATCAACAATCTCTCGTATCCAGATTTCTTCATTTCAAATCCGCTGTGGTGTGATTCATATAATTCACATAGAGAGAAACATAACTAACATGGCGTCACTGTTCAAATACGTCTGGATCAAACTTAATACAGTAAAGAAGCAGAAATACTCAAGTACAGACAGCGCTGACACTGCTGTCCAGGCAGAAAGTGAACTTTTTAACGGTCTCATCAGTCTTGACAATTTACACACAGGTAAAAGTAAACACACACACACACACAGCTCTTGCTGGGTCTGTATAGGAAGAAGTAACAGCTTGTGTGTGTGTGTGTGTTTCCGAATTCTCACATCCCATCTTTTACACACCGATGAGACTCAAAAGCAAATGCTGATGACAGGGTTTGGCAAGAAGGGATAAAAGTGTGCGTGTGTGTGTGTGTGTGTGTGTGTGGATGAGTGAGTGATGCAGTAGAACTTTCTTCACAGCAACACCATGCAGAATAGAGAGCAGAGGATGCTTACTCTGCACACACACATACACACACATATTGCTATCTTCGTGAGGTCCTTCCATAGACTCCCATAATGACTAGATGTATATAATTTTACACCTACACCTAATCCTAACCCTAACCTTAACCTCAGTAACCAAAAGCACATCTTTTACCTCTTTTAGTTTCTAAAATAAAACAAGCACATGTTCTATAAAGTCATTTTTCCTCATGGGGACCTCTCAAATGTCCCCACAAAGCCCAAAAAACAGATAAAAGTGATTTTAGGGGACAAAAGGTCAATGCGATAAATACGTGGCCACACACACACATACCACACACACACATCTTACTCTTGCTGTCTTTGTGAACTCGGTCCTATGACTCCCATAATGACTAGATTTATAGTGATTATACTGTAAATGACTAAAAGATGGTGCAATGGAACTTTGCCGAGCAAAATATCTAGGGTTGCACGATATGGGAATTATTGACCGATGCCGATATGCCTTTTTTCCCGCTTATATTAAACGAAGCCGATAAACGAGGAAGGTAGAGTCCAGTGTGAGCGTGGGCGGAGTTGCTCGCGTAAAAATATTTTGTTCGCTACTACGCTCAGAATTTTGGCGCAAAAATAACGCCGTAGCTCTGACACTTCTAACACAGTGCCAAGTCGAGCGAGCGTGAAAGCAGAGTTCTTGTTCGCGAACGTTCAACTGCGTGCTCGAATCTTGGATTAAATGAACGCACTCTGAACGCCTTACATGTTTTTGTTGCACTTGTGGCTGCGCTTGATTGACTTCACTGAGGCGTGACATTGGCTCAAAAAGCCCGTTTGGCGGACACAGGCCCTTGGTTTGCAGCTCAGTTCCGTTTTCTCATTGGTTTGGTCGTTCTGTTTTGACACATCGTTCAGTTCTGCTTACTTATAATCCTGCTTTTGTCGCTCCACCGGTATATTTATCGTGCTTTAGCGCGCGCTGTTTTGGTTTATTTCGAGAAAGAGAGTATTTGAGTTTGTTTTTGGCATCACTCCGTCAGTTTGGTTTTTAACCTGTTAAGCACTGAGAATGTTTTACAGATTTTTGCTCTAAAAAAGATCATCTAAAATAAAATGTGTATATCTCAGTAACCACAATGACTATTTTTATGCTTTTGGTATCATTATAAAGGCAACACTTGTGAGATTACCGTGGAATCAGCAAACATGTTACTGGCTCAGAATAAGGGAAGATGCAGCAGAACATGAAAAAAAAATCATGTTCGCCAAAAAAAATCCATATTATCAGCGTAATTTGGGTTTTGATATGATCTACGGTGTGCATGGTTAGTCGTAGTAGTATAGACTCTACAGCCGTATTTCTTCCACGTTGACCTACGCAGTGTTTTTGTTCCTTGTGTATTTATGTGTTTGGTGTTGGAATTGTGTTACGTTTAGGTGGAATTTGTTTGAGATTTTTACACGAGATTCTATCGGTGATGTCGATGTGCCGCATGCGTATGTTTGTTTACGTTTACCGACTATTTAAAGCCTTCCCGTTTTGGCCCAGGTACCGGGGCGATCGGGCTCAAGCGGTTAAAAAAAACCTGGATCCCGAGCCCCCTCTTTTATTAGGCCACGCCGAGCACAGTTACCCTCGTCCCACCACTCGCCGGGTCATTATGGGAGTCAGTGGAAAGACCTTATAAAGACAGTAAGGTGAATCTGTGTGTGTGTGTGTGTGTGAAATAGTGACACTCTAGTTATCTTCTTCCACACAGGGGAAGGATGATGTAGGGCACTGAAACACAGCTCTGGGACCTGGTGTCAGAGTCTGACAGAAATGAGCGGAGAGAGAGTGTGAAAGAGAAAGAGAGAGCGATAGAGAGAGAGGTGTGTAGATGACAAGGCCACCGTCTCTTTTACCTCCTTTTTATCGTCCACTCCTCAATCTCCTTTCCTCTTTTCAATCTCAGTTTTGGAGTCGCAGACTAAAGCCCGAGCCATTGATAATCGCTAGGTGTGAACACCACAAGGACACGATCAACCAAACCGACCAACTAGTACGCCAGTTTTCAGTACATAGTAAGAGCTCTTGAAGCTTGATTGGAAGACATTTGATATTGATATTTATAATGCTTCTAACTAGGGATGCACCGATTTCTTTTGAGACAGAGTACGAGTACCGATATTTATTTTTGGGTACTCACCGATACTGAGTACCGATATCTGTGTAGGTCTGTTATCAATAACAATGACAATAATAGTAGGATTTTTTTAAGAAGTTTTATTCATTTTTACCAATATCAAATAGTGTAAACTCAAAAAAACACTGTCAAAAACCAAAATCTAAATTAAAGTACACTTGAGCCTTATTATGTCATTTTAGAAAATAAATGGAACTAATTTTTTCGCCATTTATTTGTTCTATAAGTATCAAAACATAAAAAAGCAACAATTAAATAAAATATTAAATATTAAAATATTAGTCTGCTTTGCTGCTGTCATTATCATTTATTTTAAAGTACCTCCAGACGGCTGACATTTTTTATCTCTGCACAGTTTACAGTTTATTTGGCAAGTGTTGTGGCATTTACACTGCCTCCGCGTGGCGATGAACATAACTACATCATATTGTAAGACCCCAGCCCAGACCAAGGGAGGAGTCCGCCTCATCGGACTCCAGTTCCAGACCTTCACAACGACCTCAGCTTACCAGATCAATGTCACCAGAATTTTAGCCTATCATAGCCACGTTACCTGTATTTAAAGACCTTCATTTACAACTGTGCTCCGCGAAGTATTGTTATGCCTAGTGCGACTTCTTCTTCCTCCTCTTTTGACTTTTCCCTTCAGGGGTCGCCACAGCGAATCATCTGTCTCCATTTAGTCCTTTCTTCTGCATCCTCTACCCTCACACCAACTAACTTCATGTCCTCTTTCACCACATCCATAAATCTCCTTTTTGGTCTTCCTCTCAGTCTCCTGCCTGGAGGCTCCAACCTCAGCATCCTTCTACCTATGTACTCATTATCTCTCCTCTGATGCCTAGTGCGACTTACCGAGCGTTATTTGTGTTTGCCTGCCTCCGTTTCGACCCCTGCTTTCTGTTTTTGGATTACCCTTTTGCCTCTGGCGATTTGGATTCGTTTGCTCTGTGGACTGTGTTTTCTGGTTCTGACCTTCCTTTGAATAAACTCACTCAGTTTTGTCAATTTACCCGGTGCCTGCGACCTGGTTCTGTCGACTCTGCGTTTGTGTTCACCCGCCTGCCGTTACACATATCTTCCAATGTGGTATTGGTAGTAGGTATCGGGGAATTTTGAGTAGGAGTAACTGCACGGGGGGTGGTATCGGTACCGGTGCATCCCTACTTCTAACCATAAAATGATGATAAAATAATTTAAAAAACAAATTTAATTTAAATCACCTACAGCCTTGAGTGTTGAAACCTGCGAAGTGCAGAGGTGGAAAGTAACGAATTACATTTACTCACGTTACTGTAATTGAGTAGTTTTTGTGAGTAACTTGTAATTTTTAAAGTAGTTTTTGAAATAGGTCATTTTACTTTTACTCAAGTACATTTTGACCCAAGTATTTTACTTCGCTACATTGGAAAACCCCCTGTTACTGAGGAAAAAATGAAATGCTGGAAAAAAAAAACAATCCGCCTGAACTGAAAGGAAATTGCGTGGGCGTTCGCGCGGCATTCCCACTATATTAATGTAGCCTATCGTTGGATGACGGCCGGTGCCGAGCCAGAGGTAGTTTGCACATTATACCTCTCGACAGGTTGTAAACATGATGCAGTTAATTTGTCAATTATATTTTCTATAAAATTATATTTTCTTTAAAATGTGAGTGTCCCGGACACTTTGAGTTTGGTTCTGCAACTTATGCCACTTGTACTTGAACGTGTTTTATGGGGCGGTCTGAACAAAGTTTGCACAAAGTTTGCCTAAAAGTTAATTAAAAACAACTAGTGCTGGATTGGATTTATGACTAGTCCTTTTTTTACATCAAATAATTGAAAGTAACTAAGTAACTTTTACTCAAAGTAAATTTTAAATTAAGCACTTTTTTACTTTTACTCGAGTAGATTTTTAGATGGGTACTTTTACTTGAGTAGAATTCAAGCAAAGTAAAGATACTTTTACTTAATTACAATTTTTCAGTACTTTTTCCACCTCTGGCGAAGTCTAATCAGAGGACGTCCCGCCCACCGCATGTGATTGGTTGGGGCCTCACAAGCTTCACCAATAAATACACTGAAAGTTGGGCAGTCTGACCCAGGAGCTGGGAACTCCTTGCTTATTTTATGTACAGAACTTGATAAAACTTTCTCAGTATTAAACACCTGCTAAAATATATTAGAATAAAGATTTTCATTACAATTTAAAAATCTGACACCTTCCTAAATAAGTAACAATTGGTAGCGATTTTTTCAGATCTGAGGAACTATAATAGTCAATCTCTAGTTATAATAATATTATTAAAGCTGTTATTATTATCAAAACATTTTTATAAGCGCTACAAGCACATGACACCTTTAATCCACTCCTTTAATGTGGCATCTGATAATCCCCGGGGCTCGTCACATCGACCCCATCGGCTCGCGCCACGCTGAGTGCTGCTCGTTTAGAAAGCTGCAGGAATGTAGAGTGGGGCGCGATCGATACGACTCTAGAGAGACGGCGGAGACACAGGACCATACGGGATAAACTACACACAAACTACACATAAACTACACCGCTGCAGCCTCCACATACCAACAAGCACAGCGTAGTGTAGTTATTTCACGCTCATCAGATATTAGCAACTTTATCTGCTTCTTAACATTTGGGACAATCAATAAAATATTAGAAATTTGTGATTATCTGTCATTTTAATGAGGGATCAACAAATGATCAGGGTTAATATTTATATGTATCATCTGTAAATTCTTTACAGAAATTCAAAAGCCAGGACAAATAAATTATGTGTACTATTATAAAAAGGGTTTATGAGGGACGTCACGGCTCTGGTGTGTGTGTGAGACGGGAGTGTGTGTGTGTGTGTGTGTGGTGACTCTCCTCACCTGGATGTGAATGTCCCTCTCCGTGCGAGTGAGGTTGACGCTGTGCGGTTGTCCATTGGCCAGATTTCGCTGGTCCAGGTCGATGGTGAAGGGCTCCCTCAAACCGCCCAGGTTGTAGCGCAACTGCAGCGTACCTGAGTGTGTTTAGAGAGAGAGAGAGAGTTTGAACCAGCATATTTTTCCCTCAGTTCACCTTGTTAAATGAGCTGTAGCATCATGATGTGAGCTGCAGCAAACCTTCACCCAACTCATGCATCACGAGAGGAAATGGAGTGACATAAAGAAGGCACTGACCTTTAGATACATTATAACTGTACTGCAGTTATAGAGAGTGAGTGAACACACCACAGACACTGTGAACGCACCACAGCGTAGACTTTAATAATATCTAGGCATTGTCCTCAAATAAGACAGTGGGGCAGTTGGTAGTTTAACAGTTAGGGAGATTTAGGTGTCGTGTTGGTGTATTTGTTGTTCCACATTTTCACTCATACTTTCTATATTCTGTTCTACATTTTTCTAGAGGTGTGGTCAAGACCACCTAAACTGAGACCAAGTCCTGATCAAGACCAGAGGGTGCTGAGACCGAGACAAGACCGAGACTCTGAAGAGCCGAGACCGAGACGAGACCGAAATCAAGACCAGAGTGTGTCATGACCGAGACAAGGCCGAGACTCTGAAGGGCTGAGACCGAGACTGAGACAAGACTGAGACCAGAGTGTGTCAGGGCCGAGACAAGACCGAGACTCTGAAAGGCTAAGACCAAGACAAGACTGAGACCAGAGTGTGTCAGGGCCGAGACAAGACCGAGACTCTGAAAGGCTAAGACCAAGACAAGACCGAGACCAGAGTGTGTCGAGGCCGAGACAAGACTGAGACTCTGAAGGGCCGAGACCGATACGAGACCGAGATCAAGACCAGTGTGTGTCAGGAATGAGACAAGTCTGAGACTCTGAAGGGACGAGACCGAGACGAGACCGAGATCGAGACCAGAGTGTGTCAGGACGGAGACAAGACCGAGACCAGAGTGTGTCGAGGCAGAGACAAGACTGAGACTCTGAAGGGCCAAGATGAGACAGAGATCGAGACCAGAGTGTGTCAGGACGGAGACAAGACCGAGACTCTAAAGGGCCGAGATGAGACAGAGATCGAGACCAGAGTGTGTCGAGGCCGAGACAAGACTGAGACTCTGAAGGGCCAAGACTGAGACGAGACTGAGATCAAGACCAGAGTGTGTCAGGACGGAGACAAGACTGAGACTCTAAAGGGCCGAGATGAGAAGGAGATCGAGACCAGAGTGTGTCAGGACGGAGACAAGACCGAGACTCTAAAGGGCCGAGACTGAGATGAGACAGAGATCGAGACCAGAGTGTGTCAGGACAGAGACAAGACCGAGACTCTAAAGAGCCGAGACTGAGATGAGATCGAGACCAGAGTGTGTCAGGACCGAGACAAGACCGAGACTCTAAAGGGCCGAGACGAGACAGAGATCGAGACCAGAGTGTGTAAGGACGGAGACAAGACCGAGACTCTAAAGGGCCGAGATGAGACAGAGATCGAGACCAGAGTGTGTAAGGACGGAGACAAGACCGAGACTCTAAAGGGCCGAGACGAGCCAGAGATTGATACCAGAGTGTGTAAGGACGGAGACAAGACCGAGACTCTAAAGGGCCGAGATGAGACAGAGATCGAGACCAGAGTGTGTAAGGACGGAGAGAAGACCGAGACTCTAAAGGGCCGAGACTGAGACGAGACAGAGCTCGAGACCAGAGTGTGTCAGGACTGAGACAAGAGCGAGACGAGACAGAGAATGGACGAATCTTGTTACTGATCGATAGGCCTGCCACAATTATTACATAATTGCCTGATCGCAATTATATGAGCAGACTGCGATTTTTTAATGCATAATTGTATAATCGTTTCTAAGCATTATAAACATCTGGATAAACAGAAAAGGTATGGCTTTTCGGCTGCAACTCTTCCATGAAGACCACTTCTGGCCAGACTTCTCCGGACAGTAGATGGGTGTACCTGGGTCCCACTGGTTTCTGCCAGTTCTGAGCTGATGGCACTGCTGGACATCTTTCGATTTCGAAGGGTAATAACTATGACTATCGCTGTAGCACTCACAGACGCTTGGTGCGGTCGCGGCTACGTTTGCATTTACGGTAGCCTACGCTGCATTCACAGCAACTGTCTGTCTCAACAGTCAGAAATGTAGTTAGGAAATGGAAGGCCACAGGAACAGTCCTTGTGAAGAAAAGATGTTGTAGGCCAACAAAAATATCTCAAAGACACAGGTGAAGACTGGTTAGAATTGTCACAGACAAACCACAGACCACCTCCAGAGAGCTACAACAACATCTGGCTGCTGATGGTGTCATTATACATCGCTCCACAGTCCAGCGCACTTTGCACCAGGAACAGCTCAGTGGAAGGGTGATGCGCAAAAAGAAGAGCCGCATGAGGTATGCAAAAGAGGATCTGGACAAGCCAGAAATATTCTGGAAAAAAATACTGTGGACAGATGAGACTAAGATAGAGTTATTTGGTCATAACCAGAGGTGCTATGCATGGTGAAAAAAATACACAGCATTCCAGGAGAAGAACTTTGGTGGAGGGTCCATCATGCTATGGGGCTGTGTGGCTAGCACAGGTATTGGAAACCTTGTTAAAGTTGAGGGCCGCATGGATTCCACCCAATATCAGCAGATTCTTGAAAAGAATGTTCTAGAGTCAGTCACAAAGTTGAAGTTACGCCAGGGTTGGATGTTTCAGCACGACAATGATCCAAAGCACCGCTCAAAATCTGCTAAGGAATTTATGCAGAGGCACAAGTACAATGTTCTTGAACGGCCATCCCAGTCCCCAGACCTGAACATCACTGAAAATGTATGGATTGAGTTGAAGCAGGCTGTCCATGCCCGGAAGCCATCGAACCTGACTGAACTGGAGGCATTTTGGAAGAATGGTCCAAAATACCACCAGCCAGAATTCAGGGACTTGTGAGTGGCTATAGGAGGCGTCTACAGGCTGTTATTTCAGCAAAAGGAGGCTCTACCAAATATTAATGGGATTATTCCTTTGGGGTGCCCAAATTTATGCACCTACCTATTTTTGTTTAAATGAGCATTACATTGTTTCTGTTGGCCCAATAAAAAATATTTCACTACTGAATTGTTGCTGTTTCCATAAGTTATCAAATATGTTAAAATTAAGTTGCTGCCTCTCAAGCTTAGCAAGTTATGAATTAATACAGTTATTTTTATCAGGGGTGCCCAAACTTTTGCATAGCACTGGATATACAAACAGTATTTATATTTACACAATCATTGACAGTACCAAGCTACATATATACATCAATGTAGAAAAAGATGATAAAACGGGTGTAACAATACATCAATCTACATCCCTACTTTGACCCAATGATCAACAAACCCATAGTTTCTCACCTCTTTTGTATAAGATAAAAGCTCCTCGTTTAACGTAACGCAACCACTAAGGTGGTTAAGGTTAAAATCGGTGAACGCACCACAAACAGAAGCATTAATACTGACGGCAGTGTGCATAATTACGCACTACGGGCCGTGATTAATGCGCTGATCTTATTTCGGTTTACAAATGAGCTGCAGAAGCCTCATCTCTTTCTGGTCTCGGTGGACCACTTTGACTTCAGTACGAGCAGACACACACACACAGACACACACACAGACACACACACACACACACTCCCTCTCTAACACACACCACACATACACCCACACACAGTCACGACACTATTAAACCAAATGCAAATCTCCTCTTTCAAAACTTCTCCAAGAGTATTACTAACGAAGTGGAACACATTAAGACTCCATTACTGTGTTTCTGCTCGTGTGTGTATGTTTGTTTGTCTGGGGGGAGACAAAGATAAATAAAGAAGAAGAAAGGGTGGGGGGCATCATTAAGCACGGCGTAATTTTGTACCGGATAAACGAGGACGCTAAATAAGATCTGTGTAAAAGTTGGTTTGTCCAGCAAATTAATTAAGAAATAAATAAATGAATGAGAGAAGAGATGCTCGGAGGAAATCTCAATGCCATATTCAAAACACTTGACATATTCATGATTAAAGAACTGATTACTAATAAATATTTGGGATTTTTGGGAAGTTCTAACTATGAACAAACTGTGTAAATTAGCGTAATTAATATAACGGATCTTTCCGGACCTTCGCTTGACCGTCCGCCAACATAACCAGTGTTGAAAATGATTGTAGAAAAGTGTAAACAGCTTTTTTGGTGAGAAATCATCATCATAAATCAGAAATCATGAATAAAGAGTGTGCGCCGGCGTACCGTTGTGTCTCAGCACCAAGGCCATGTAGTCGTGAGTTTTGGAGCTGATGTAGAGGAGGATGCTGGGAGTGCTGGAGGTACTGAAGCTGAAGATCACTTCCTCCCGGGTCAGGTTGGCATCGCTGGGCAACGACTGCATCACGCTTTTACCATCCAAACTGGAGGCCGCTGCCATCACGTCCGGCGCCAGGCTGTACCTGACCAGCGTTCCCGCCTCGAAGAAACCGCCGACGTCTGGCAAACGAGCACAGAATAATCAGTGTCAGCGTTACTGTTTTATTTGGGCATATTTTGGCTATTTAACAGGTTTGACTGGCGTTGCTCAGAGATGGACGAGGTGGGAAAAGATTGTCTCGTTATGACAGTGTCTTGTAAAATGCGATGTACAGATAAAACTTCAACACAGAACACAAGAGGCTGCAGGCACAGCTGGATAATTTAAATCATAGCTGATTACAGCAGGAAAATAAGTGTGAAAATAACAATAATTAAACATTGTCTCCCTCTTAAAATAAGTTATGTTATATAAGTTCATATACTTATATCAGTATATAAATATTTTCAAGTTTTTCTTAATAAAATGCTCTAATTCACACTCTTGACATAGGGCATTATTCTACAGGGGTAGGATCACATGATCTGTTCAACTGAAGATTTTACCAGCGGTGATCAGCATCATGAAGAGCTGATTGAGGCAAAGAATTAATTTTTGTCAAATTATTTTAAGAAAGTGAAAATATACTGTATAACAGATGATATAATGAATTATTCACATTAATTGAAATTATTATGTTATGCTTTATTTTACATGTGATTAAGAATTATACTTATTAATTAAGCATTATAATATGTGACCCTCCATGGCAAAAGCAGTCGCTTCTCTCAAATTTTCAAAATTGAGTTACTGAGTTTTTTTCATAAAAGGGCATAAATCAAGCTTCAAAACGATACCTATATGGAATGAATCAGACGACACATGACTGAGATATCAACATTCAAAGGAGTCGGGTTTCTCCTGTCACGCCAAGTGAGAAACGGAGGAACAGACGCTTGGTGCGGTCGCGGCTACATTTGTATTTACGGTAGCCTACGCTGCATTCACAGCCACACGGATAGCCTAACGGCAGAAGTTTAACTGAACTCGAGACGAAGATGGATTCCGGAGAAATATCTTCACGCTTAGTCAACCAGTGGACGAAGGAATATTGAAGAGAGCGTCAAACAGAAATTTTAACATTCTGCTGGAATTCGAATTCTCACCTCGTTATGAAAGTCACGTTTTAGGATGGAAAGGTAAGTTTTTCAGCTAAATTTATCTCAACAGTATGCAGTATAGACCTTCCACTGTTTCAAAACACTAAAATGCAATCCAAAATTTACACCACGCAATATAAACGCCGTTTTTCTCGAGCGACTGGTTTTGCCGTGGAGGGTCACAAATATGATAATAAATAATAATAAAATAACAGGTATAGTTTATATATAAATCATATATGTATATATTTATATATATACCAACACCTCAGTCAGTATTCACCAGAAGAAAGATTCTATGTTTCTACAAATGAAATCTGCGTCATTACAGCACTTCTAACATTTTGTACAAAAATTAACCTCCTGTTCAATATGCACGAGGTCTGATCTAGAGGCTGACATTCTTCTGGGAATCAAGGGAATACGGGAAACAAAATCACTATAATAACGTGATTGGGACGGACTGGAAAAATGTAAGCGGGAGAATCGAATCGTATTAACACTATGCGATAACTTTACACAGAAATATACCTTTTAAATAAATAAACTAATTTTGAACTCAATACTAGTTGTCCTGTCTCTTTATGCTCTCCTCCTGTTTGTTTTGGTAGCCGGTTATGAATGGCGCGGTTTCACACACTCCGCAATAGTTGTGCTTATAGTCCCAACCACCTACAATGTAAGAGAAGAAGTAGGCTTCTTCAATGCACTTTTTAGCTTTAAAAATCATAACCAAAAATGGAGGCAGACGGAAATACGCTGCAACGACCACGGTCTGGTAATAATATTGTTGTGTCACCGGATATTTCTGGTCAGTCTGAAATAATTCAAAAGATGGCGCGGAAAACGCACACGCCAGCTGCAAGACTTGTAGACAACTGATTACAATTATTCATAACCCAACATGAAACACACACTGTGCATTGTTAAGGACTTTTCAGTTCAATAAAAATAACAAATTACATTTTGGATTTTTTATTCAACCAAGCTGGGCATGCTGTGATCTGTACTTCATTTTTTTTTTACTGTAACTGACAGATTCCAGCCAAAAAACAACAACAACACGGGAGTGGGAGGGAATGGGAGTCATTCTTCTGGGATTGGGATGGGACGGGATTTTCCCCCAGTTTTTTAATGAGATTGGGATGGGATGGAATTTTTTTTGTGGGAGTGGGACGGGAGAGGTTTAAAAATTCACTCCCGTGTCACCCTCCAGTCTGATCAACGCTTTCATTTTCTATCGATGCTATGTGCTTGTGGATAATTGAGTCGATGTGTTGATGTAGAACGATGTACCGTTACGCCCCTGGCAGAATCCTGGAAATTTACGTAAGGAATGGAAATCTGTAGAAATCTTATTTTTGTGTAAATGTCTTAAAGTACATCCCCATTGAGGTGTAACGCTTTGTTGGTTCAAGTGGTATCATAGCATCGATTCCTCCGCGTGCTCCGGTTTCCTCCCACAGTCCAAAAGCATGCACTATAGGTTAATTGGTGACTCCAAATTGGCCCCGTGTGAGTGTGTGTGCCCTGCGGTGTGTTGGGTTCAGGTGTCCAGGGTTGGTCCCCGCCTTGCGCCTGTAGTCCTGGGATAGGTTCCAGTCCCCGCGAATAAATAACATTAACGCTGCTCAGCGTTCGCTTTAACGCTATGGAGCTAAATGATGAATTCGTTGCTCCTCCAAAGCTTTTAAAGCTAGAGCTGGGTTCCTTCATCCCGTCCTGCAGGGGGCGGTAGAGTCCTTCACCTTCTCCCTACGTACAGGGTTGATCTGAGCAGAACCAGAATGGTGTAATCGCCCCTCCTCCTCCTCCTCCTCCATCGCTCTGGTCCCTGCAATCACTCTTATTCAGCCTTCGCCAAACACGCTGTTCTACACCGAGGCCAAAACGTCCTCACTAACACGCTTCCTTGGCATATGGTAAAAAGCACAGGACCAGATACCCGAGTCCCTCTCACACACACACACACAGAACACACACACCGAGAACACACATTTAAATTCCAGTCTTTTCCTGACTTATTTTTAGGAGAAATATGGAAAAAATCTGTCATGTTGTCATGGTTACTCCTCCCACACTGACCTCCGGATTTAAAATGCAGGACAAATGGCTGCCCTGGACAGGACATGCAAATTTCAGTCCAAATTCAGGGACATTCTGGCTTATACAGGACTAGTGCGTGTGCACGCACACACACACACACACCTGAACGGTGCATTTCTTTCTACTTTGCAATTCTGCACATTTGCACTTTTTCCAAATAAAGCCAAATCAAATTATTTATATTTGCCACAAGGTGTCACGTTCCCCGGGATGCCCTTTGTGAGAGAGTACGCAAGTGCAGAACTTATTCGCAGAAGTCCAAACAAAACATGCACACACACACACACACAGCTCCAAGCTTAGACTCGCCCATCTTTTAAAGTCAAGTTAGCACTGCAGGTCTGACGTGATCACACGATAGTCTTGCGCTCCACGGCCTCGCAGCAGCAGCCAAACCTAATGAAAGCAGAACGACAGCGGAATACGGAGATGAAAATGAAAGTGAGTGATTTGTCATTGTAAATGTGTGTTGATGGCCTAGTGGTAGGACACTCGCCTTTGGACCAAGAGGTTGTGGGTTCGAATCCCACCTCAGGCATTACCATGACTGGGTCCCTGAGCAAGACCCTTAACCCTAAGTTGCTCTCAGGGGAACTGGCCCTGAAATTAGGAAATGTAAGTCGCTCTGGATAAGAGTGTCTGCTAAATGCTGTAAGTGTAAATGAACACAGCACAGCACACCGTGGCCCATGAAGTGAAACGTGACCTCTGCATTTGACTCATCTGTGAAGGAGCCGTGGGCGGCACCCGGGGAGCAGTGTGTGTGGACGGTGCCTTGCTCATGAGTACCTCAGTGGTACCTTTACTAGCCTGGGATTTAATCAGGCAACGTTCCGATCATCGGGTGAACTCCCTATGCTACTTATTGCTCCTTGGTGTTTTCATGTTTTGTCCCTTTTGAAAACAAATGATGCACCCGTTCGCTAGAGAAAATATTGCAGGTTTAACAGTTGAGCTTTACAGTGGAGCAGAGAACTGTGAGTGCAAGAAAACAAGCCAAAAAGATGTTTGAGGTCAAATCGCTTAGTCCTAGTGCACTGTTAAAAATGATTTGATCAACAAGTTAACATATGTCAACATACTAATTATTATTTTGTTAATCAATTAATCTGCCAATTATTTTTTCAACTAATCGGTTATTAATCAGATTAAAAAGAGGAAAAAACTCTCTAACATTATAAAATGGGGGGAAAAATCTGATTAATTAAAAATGAAGAAATATTGAAGTTTTGGACATTTTTATTCAATTTGGACTCATTTTGGCCTATAATTAATTTCTGACTCATTTCTGGGAGAGAACTACATTTTTGTGCAAGACAGCGTTCCACATGAGAGTCACATCACAACGTGGTGGACACGCGTCGTAATAATCACTGAAAATATCAAGTAAATGTCTGTATTGGGAGTAGAACGCTGGTTGTTGTTTTTCAGCTAAACATGAGTTTTGTCTGTAATAAATGGGGAGATTTGACTGAACTGGACGCTTTAGTGAATGACTTCCCTGAAAGAGTCGTGTTCTAACAAACAGCTCGTGTGTTTACATCACGAAAAATGTCATTCATGTGTTTCTACACAACTACGTCAGTTTTAGTGATGACAAGACTGGTTCTCGTCTCCTTATTCTTCTTTTATGGCGGTCAGCGTCCAGGTTAATGCTGCTTTACTGCCACTGCAGCTTTGGTTGGCTTACTGACCCCACATTAGGGAGTAGCCACTGTACGTATGTGTATAATGATGTAGACCCAACTCATCGATTATTAAACGAGTTGCCAACTATCTTAATAATCAATTTAAATCAATTTAATCGATTAGTTGTTGCAGCCCTACTTAGATTTTTAAATTGGTTCATAGAAACTTGTAACTACGGTGATGTTTGAGAGTGAATGTGTAAATTCACACCAGCATTTGAATTCACTCTTTTGCAGAATTGGTGAATTGGTAAAGTCTCTTATGCTACGTTCACACCAAGAGCTACTAAAGCTGTAAAATCACTGAAGACGCTGAAAATCATCGCTGTGAAATTATTATTTTTTTGACGTCATTTGTACGTTCGATCTTGCTTAAAGGAGCCACATGCTTGTAGCTAGTGCGACAGTAAGCTGTACTGTGCCGTTGCTGAGGTTCTCAAATACAGTACAAGAGGTCTGGACAAGCAGAGGCTAATCCATCAAATTACAGCCAAGAACAGAATTATGTAAATTACGTTAAGTTTTGTAGTTTAGTAAAATTGAAAAATATATTGTGCGCTAATAATAATTCAGTATACAAGGGTGCCCTGCGATCGCCGTGATCAGCTTTTCACGCGTCATTTTAGATCGGAACAAAAGGACAGTAGGAACCAATGTTTCTGAGTACGTTCCCTGGGATATTCACAAGCAAAGAGCGTCTTCATTCCGATTGGTTGCCGGTCATTTACAGTCAAAACGCGTCATAACTAATTCGCATAAAAGTAAGCTGTCTTTAACTTTTTTTGTCGCTCTAGTCGCCCAAACTTTGATGTTCGTCGCTTTTGTCTTTTTTGTCAATAGAAAGTCAATTACTTCCGGCGATTTTACAGCTTTAGCAGCTCTTGGTTCTCTACGAGGACGTCGACTCGAGGAGGACGAGGACGAGGATGAAAAGAGCGAGCGTCGTTCCGGAGCGATACAAACACAAACAAGGCGGGAAAAAGTGTGAACAGGAGGAGCATGGGAAATCAGCAGGATTAATGAAGTGAATCCTGACGGGAATACAGCCGGATAAACGGATGTGACATTGTGGATGGGCTCATTCGGGAACGAGGGAGAGTCATCATGCAATCGCACTGTCTATTTACTCAGACATTTAATCTGCCGGGGTGGGAGGTTGTTAGGGACGAGGAAACTGTATTAAAGTGAGTGATTATTTCTCACTGTGAACACATCACAGCATGACCTCTGCATTTGATCCATCCGTGAAGGAGCAGCGTTTGGAAACAATACCTGGCTCATGAATACCTCAGTGGTACCTTTACCGGTCCGGGACTTGAACCGGCGACTTTCCCTAACAGTTAACACTACCAACTGGAGCCACATCGTCTCATCTCTCTCGTTAGCCTGCAGAATTGGTGAATATTGTCTGTATTTTTAGTAGCACGACTCTACTTGACTGCATTTGTGATGATGCTTTTGCTCTATGACAGTGGTCACCAGCACAAGATCCCTGACCTCAGCCCTGGTGAAAGACAAGATCTAGCTATTGAAGCACTGAGAGGAAAAGACAGCAAAAACAGAGCAGAAGATATTTTGGTCAAATTGAGATGGATATTTGTGACTCTGCATGGCAAAAGCAGTCGCTTGTTGCAAATTTTCAAAATTGAGTTATTATGTTTTCGTGAAAGGGCATAAATCAAGCTTCAAAACGATACCTATATGGAATGAATCTGACGACATATGACTGAGATATCAACATTCAAAGGAGTCGGGTTTCTCCTGTCACGCCAAGTGAGAAACAGAGAAATCTGCCTTTGAAGTTGACTATCGCCGTAGCACTCACAGACGCTTGGTGCGGTCCCGACTACGTTTGCATTTACGGTAGCCTACGCTGCATTCACAGCCACACGGATAGCCTACCTGCGTTAGGTGTGTGTATAGTTTATATATAAATCGTATATGTATATATTTATATATGTACCAACACCTCTCTCAGTCAGTATTCACCGGAAGAAAGATTCTATGTTTCTACAAATGAAATCTGCGTCATTACAGCACTTCTAACATTTTGTACAAAAATTAACCTCCTGTTCAATATGCACGAGGTCTGATCAACACTTTCATTTTCTATCGATGTACCGTTACGCCCCTGGCAGAATCCTGGAAATTTACCTTCCACTGTTTCAAAACACTAAAAACACAGATATACAACTTACAAATAAAATAGAATGTGGTTGTTAACGTGTTTATTACCTGCTACTTATCACACACATGTTAATATAGGTTTAATACAGACATCACAAGTCTACCACATGTTGGTAGCAGCTCCTGATGCCCGCAAATGAGATCAAATCTCCCGGAATCTAGAGCGAGGAGTGAACAAGAACGCACAACACACGCAAAACTGAGCCAAAACAAATTCCTCATATGTAACAATGTTCTTGGCAATAAACTTCAACTTCATTCTGATTCTAAAATAGTGTTGCACAAGTTGTCGTAGAAACGTACTTGACGCTAAGGATCAGTGTAAATTGTAGCATAAGAATGTTTGTTTTCATGTAAAGCTTTAAACCAGAGAAACACTGCATATGCATTACATTTAGTAAACTACATTTGTTTCAGTTTACAAGCTCTGAAAGTCACTCGTCCGAACTCGAACTGACCCCTGCCTACAGAAAATCCCATTCACCAGCGTAATCCAAGCAGATTGTAACTGCTAAAACCATGAAGCGGTTATTAAGGTCTTATTAGCATGTGTTAATGCATATTCCACTGTTTAATGTAAATTTAGTTAGATATGGCATTTTAATTAAATCAGGACGTGGGACAAATTGAATTTATTATGTGAAAGTCTGCGCTGAGCCCTCTGGGTAATATGAAATGTAAATGAATGTGTTTAATAGCCAGTGGAGAGAGAGTAATTTGACCCCTAGTTTTGACCAGATCTGAGGTCACTGTGACGCTCCTTATGCAACCATCAACATCTGTTAAAATTATATTTTAATAAAGAAGTTGTCTTACCTAGAAGTGTATTTTATGATACAAGATTAATTTACTGCTCCTCTACATCAACTAGTGCTGAGAATCGATCAAAAATTAAGCACGTTAATTAAAGCAATTAATGACCTCTACATTTGACCCATGCAGTGGGCAGCTAAAATGGGCAGCGGTGCCTTTCTCATGAGTACCTCAGAGGTACCTTTCCCGGTCTGCCCAACTGTTACGCCACCAAATGCTCTATGGGCAGTGCCTGGAGAGTAGTGCTTAGGGATGGTACCTTGCTTATGAGTACCTCAGTGGTACCTTTACCAGTCTGGGATTGAAACCGGCGACCTTCTGATCATGGGGCAAACTTCCTAAGACATCCTAATATAGACAGAAAAGTGGTAAGGGGCGGGGCTAATCACATGGAACAAACCAATCAGGAGAACTAAACACTAACTGGATATGCAAACAGAAAACGAGGGGTAAAGCAAGGCAGACTAAACCCAAACAGCTGGGATAACGGACCAGTTGGAAACGGGAAAGACAAGGTGGAACCACAAATTGATTGACAGACAAGAAACAAGACGTGAGCAAACACAAAACTCGGCAGCATCTGGTGGCCGCCAAAACTAAAGGCTGGGGGGATCTGTGACAATATGTATATTCTGTGTGCCTTATTGTACTCTGTAGAAACTGGAGACGTGTTGTCTCGTCTGTCTTTATATTTCTATATAGGCAACTATAAAATTTACTTTGACTGTAATACATTTGGGACACGTTTATATTTATGGCATTTAGCAGAGTGACTTTCATTTCCTAATTTCAGGGACAGTCCCCCTGAGAGCAACTTGGGGTTAAGAGTCTTGCTCAGGGACCCAGTGAAAGTAAGGCCAGAGGTTGGACTCGAACCCATGACCTCTTGGTCCAGAGATGAGCATCCTAACCATTAGGCCACCACCACCACAAGTGCTGTAGACTGATGAAATCAGAATCAAAGTCAACCTTTCTGGCCATAAGGTGCCAAGGGGGCAACTTCCAAAAATTACTTCTCTATTTTTGTGATCACTGATTTCACTGTAAAAGACATTTTTTAGCAATGCTGCCCACACCTAGAGACCATCTAAACCGAGACCGAGACCAGACCAAGACCAGAGTGTGTCGAGACCGAGACCAGACCAAGACCAGAGTGTGTCGAGACTGAGACAAGACCGAGACTGGGCCAATGCAGGTGTTACACCACATGACAAACAAGTGAAAGATGCAAAGCCTAAGCAACATTAAAGATGTTTATTGAATATTTCTCTCTTCCATATCTATAATGAGGAAATCACTTCTCTGGAAGCAGTTATCCAAACTGATCACAACACTGTTAAACTGTTAAACTCAACAAACCACAGTGAACACTCCTCAAGACCAAACTCACTGTTTTATTGGCTGCAGAGTTATTATTATTATTCAGAGACATTCTACGGCTTAGTGCTGTGAAGAAGATATACATAAAATAATACATTTTTCTATATTTATTTTCCCTATTGATTATTCTCTAACATTATAAAATGGGAAAAAAATATTTTCTGATCAATTGAAAATGAAGAAATATTAAAGTTTTGGGTAATTTTGAGCCAATTTGGACTCATTTTGTTCTATAAAATGAGCTCCTTTTGACCTTTCTGGAAAAGAACTACATTTTTGCGCATGATGGTGTTCCATATGAGAGTCCTGAGTGCTAACATCGCAAATAATGTAATTAATGCTTTTTACGCAATTACTTCACTTTTTGTGCACGGAATTACTCAGAAATAATTTCACATTTCACATAATTTCACAGAGAAATGAACATAATGTTGGTATGTTGAAAGTCTTGTGATTGTGACTGTATGTGTGTAGTTTCTGTAAGTTATTAGTTATTCTGAGTTATTAAAACACTCATTAATAAACAACACAAAATGCCTGCGTCGGTCTCAAAGAGTTTTAATAGTAATATTCTCAGAGTTGTGGTCTCGGCTGGTCTCAAAACTTTCATTTTCAAACTCTTTTTAAGCCCTGCATATTAACATTATATTTTGGAACGGCGCTAATGAGAAAGTATGAGCTACAAATCCATCATGAGTCTGGACACCAAATGTCTCCCAGTTGACAGACTGTATTAGAGCTAAGTTGCCAGTCAGTGTAAATGAGATTTTTTAAAAGAAGCCAGAGCAAAGAAATAATTTGCTGGAGGAGGAACTGTGTTTGTTAAAAGAATCGGGACTGTGATAATGAAATGAGGCGCGAGAACAGAACGGTCTTGTTAAGTGGCAGGGGAGATGCATTATTGAACTTTAAAAACATGAAAAAATACATTCGGCGAGGCCCAGAGGCGGCGAAGGCGACAGAGCGGTTTGATGACTGTTACACCCGCGGCAGGACACGTAAATGTGTATAAAATGGAAATGTGCACCAAACTCCTCGCATTTATACCCCGCTTGTGTGTATTTTTTCGGGGAGGGCTTTTAAACAAAGACCCAGAGGTGTTTTGATGGAGGGTTCGACAGACAACTGCTAATTTGCCCTGGCTTTCTCTTATGTTTAGAACAGACTTTAAGGTCCTTCAAGGCCCTACTTTGCTAACACTGTTGTTGGCTATGTGTCTAGAACGACACTGAGATCATCATCTCCTGGGTTACTACAAACTTTTTGCTAACAATCAGAGGTAAACTACAGATGCAGCTTTTGTCGATTATGCGCCAAAATTATGGAACACTCATGCCGAATCCCATTTCACTCCTTGGCACGAACCCTAGCCGCTTTGCTCTTGGCATGGAGTGGTAAGGGGCAGGGGTAGAAATCTACTAGGGTTGCACGATTCAGAAAATCTTACGATTTGATTTGATTTCGAGTCCGATTCTTGGACTCATGATGCGATTCAAAATCGATTCACGATTCATGAGTGATCCATGATTCATGAGCGATTCACAATTCATGAGCGATTCACAATTCATGAGCAGTTCACGATTCATAAGCAATTCATGATTCATGAGCAGTTCTCGATTCATAAGTGATTTACGATTCATGAGCGGGTCACGATTCATGAGCAATTCACGATTCATAAGCGATTCACGATTAACAAGCGATTCACGATTCATGAGCAGTTCACGATTCATAAGTGATTCACTATTCATGAGCGATTCACAATTCATGAGCAGTTCACGATTCATAAGCAATTCACAATTCATGAGCAGTTCTCGATTCATAAGTGATTCACGATTCATGAGCAGTTCACGATTCATAAGCGATTCACAATTCATAAGCGATTCACAATTCATGAGCGATTCACGATACATGAGCAGTTCACGATTCATAAGCGATTTGCAATTCACAATTCATGAGCAGTTCACGATTCATAAGTGATTCACAATTCATAAGGGGTTCACGATTCATGAGTGATTTACGGTTCATTAGCAGTTCATGATTCATAAGCGATTCACGATTCAATACATGGATGTTTCCAGATTGCTATTTTGAGTTACTTTTCCCATTTGACTGCAGCAGATCAACAACATCACACTGAGTCAAATGTAGTTTACTAAATGTAATTCATATCAAAGTCAAAGTAAAGTTTGTTGTCATCGCTGCAATATACTGTACAGTTATACAGAGAGACGAGACGACGTGGCTCCAATTTTAACAGTGCAAAGAACAAAGGACAAATAAGGCACACAGAATTAACAATATATAAATAGAATATAATATATACACTTTAAACCAGAAGTAGAATATAAAATGTAAACATACTGTAAACATAAGCATAACATAACATGAGCATACAGTATGCATACTGACTGCATTTCCTTCATGCTCAAGCCAAGGAGGTCTATCTGGGCAGATTCCGTTTCGAATCAATTTTTTGCACACACCTAAAATCTACCCCTACGAAATGGGACACCCCTTGAAGAGTGTCTCTGGTAAATTTTACGTAGGCAGACAGGACTGTTGCCATTTGGGATTCAATGGGATTCAGCCATAGTTATAAGATGCAGATATCATAGAAGATCATAAAATACTTCAAAAGAAAGTGTTCATTCATTCATTCATTCAACTCACCTTTAGTGCAGAAAGGCCCGTCGTAAGCGGTGGCGCTGCAGTCGCACGAGTAGCCGTTGTATTTCTCCACGCACTTTCCTCCGTTACGGCAGTACATCCCGAAACTGGTGCAGTGACCCGAACAGCCGGGTTTTACCCCCGGAGTGACCTTCGCCCTCTCCTCCAGGTCAAGAGTGACACCGTTCATCTTCAGCGAGCGAATGCATCCCAGAAATCCTCTCTGACCTCCCGCTGCACCTACGCCGTCCACACACACACAAAAAATGATTTCAATTTGCTTGAATTGTAAGTAATAATCGATGCAGTGACGGGTCAAAAGGAGAACTTTCTCATCACACAAGAATCGTCTGGTGTAATAGCCTCTGTAGTTCGATTAACATAAAGCCCCGAATGCTGACCATAAAGCGGCCACAATGAGGAGGGCCGGGGTTAAAAATGAGAAACATTACCGCTCTTTTCCCCTCCTCTATAGCCGATATTCCGTCCGCAGAAATGAGAACGACTCGAACCACATCAGCGCTTTGCTTTAAGCTAAAAAAATAATTACCGTCTAATAACGGCCCAGATTGCATTAAAGGATATTTCCAACAGCACAGGTTTGCGTGTGTGTGTGAGCTTACAAAGATAAAGTAATTATTGTAATTAATAGTGAATAATAAAGTGAGGAGAAAGTCAGAAGTGAATACAGCTCCATATCTTCGCTCATAACTTTAGCAAATATTCACCAGTTTTCAAATTTCTCCATTCGGAATTAACTCTGCAACAAAGTGATTATTAATATCCACCACATTTGAGCGTGTACCTACAATATCTTACAAAACCCCAAAAATGGTCTGGAGCAAAACATCCATGACCGAAACTATCGACCGGTGGCATTGGAGACTTCATGCACATCTCTTGCAAAAACAGATGATTGCAAAGCAAGAAAATCATATTAACTATGTGATAGTGAGTGATTATTTGTCTTTGTGAACACAGCACAGCACTGCACACAGTACACCACAACCAAATGTGACCGCTGCATCTGTGACCCATCTGTGAAGGAACAGTGGGCAGCTAACTCGAGGAGCAGTGCTTGGGGATGGTACCTTGCTGATGAGTACCTCAGTGGTACCTTTACTGGTCCCGGGATTTGAACCGGCGATCTTCCGATCACAGGACGAACACCCTGTTGATTGGCTATTGCTTGTGTAATATACGACCAATCAGAGATTTTGGTGTGGGTGGGGCATTAAATGAAGCAGCGAATCGAGAGCAAAAGGCACAGAGAGAAGAGACGGCAGAGGAGCCACAGTAGCGCACCTTGTAATTACTTAATATCGGTGATGATGAAACTTAAACACTGTGTAACAGTCGCAGTTGTGTGGTGTCTCTTTAAAAAAAGTGATTTCAGTATTGAAATAGATCACCTGCAATGCCGGCGTGGACCACTAGGGGGTCGATTGAAAACCCTGATATGATTTGATAGAATTGTCCATGTCCGATCGTGATGCATCGATTATGTGATTCATTTCAACACCCCTACTACATGCTGTAAATGTAAATGTAGAGGAAAACTACTTCCAAAGAGTTTCATGTTCTCCTCGTTAAATTAGCTGCTGGCCGTGTTCTGTTCCAGAGCTCTGATGTTCACACTCTGACCTTCTGGCCATTCAGAGTTATTAAACACAGCAACTACGGCCACTTTTAATAGAGCCGGGACAAAGCAGTGCAGTAAATACAGCATTAATGTCATGATGGCACTATTAAGGAGTTGACACGCCATTATTCTCTCTTTTATACACACATACACTACATCCTTTTGGGGACTTTGCATAGAAATAATGAAGTTTATAGCTGAATAACCCCTAAATAATGAGAAAATAGAAATCACAGCGTAGAAATATACCTGCTGTTCACCATATACTGCACGTACATCTTGGGTATACTTTATTCTTGGCGTCATTTTGTGTGCACATTCTCAAATTTTAACGCAACGCACAGGTAGATGCAATACCAGCATGATTTAAAGGGGGCAGTGTTGAGTGAAACTGAACCAACTGCTGAACAATGCCGGCCACTAGGGGTGCACGAGTCAGAAAATCTCACGATTCGATTCGATTCCAATTCTTGGGCTCACGATTCGATTCAAAATCAATTCATGATTCATAAATGATTCACAATTCAGTACATGTATGAATTTGTTTCTAGATTGTTGTTTTGAGTTACTTTTCCCATTTGACTTGCAGATCAACAACATATTCATTCATTCATTCATTATCTGAACCGCTTCATCCCAGCGGGGGTCGCAGGGGCCGGAGCCTATCCCGGGAACTTACGGGCACAAGGTGGAGAACAACCCTAGGCAGGCGCAGGGCACACACACCTTATGGGGCAAATTTAAAGTCGCCAATTAACCTATATTGCATGCTTTTGGACAGTGGGAGTAAACTGGAGCACCCAGAGGAAACCCATGCGTACACGGGGAGAGCATGCAAACTCCACACAAAAAGGCCCTACGGACGACCCAGGGCTCGAACCCAGGACCTTCTTGCCGTGTGGCGGCAGCGCTAACCACTGTGCCACCGTGCCGCCCAACAAAATAATCACACTGAATCAAATGTAGTTTACGAAATGTAGTGCATATGCAGTGTTTCCCTGGTTTACAGCTTTACATTAAAACAAATATTCTCACACTAAAATTTACACTGATCCTCAGCATTAAACGCACGATCACGTAGAAGCAGAGATGACGTGCCGTCGTGTAAATAAGATGAATAACATATGGCTGTTTGTTTAACTCAAGGACAAGGTATAGAGCTGTTCTATAGGAGAGGTGACCTTAAATAACTTCTGTCGTGGACGCGTGTTGGAGGAAAAAATACACTGGTGCCGTTACATTAGTTGAAAAAACATGAATTGATTCTTTGGAATGCATGAATCGATTTTGAATCGGCAGAGAAAGGTTTTTTTCTGCACCCCTACTGCCTACTAGTGGTGTAAATCACAAGTTTCATCACGATTTGATATTATATCGATTCAACGGACAGCGATTCGGTGACTGCACATATCACAAAGTCAGCTATCATACAATATCGATTCAATTCTATTCAGGAGTTGATATGAGACAACATCATATGCTGATTTAATAATCACTTCCATTCGTATCAAATCACAAAAAAGAGCTAAAATATCATTTGACATGTTTATTCCTGATCACAACCAGATATTTAAAAGCAAAACAATCGTCTCTCATAATAAAAACCTCCTTTTCACTATGAAGTAACATTACAGAACACTGACACCTTGTCTCAGGTAGAAGCTCACCAGAATTCACTCACCAGCTATGACGGAAACCCTCCAGCATGTAATGTAATATTCTCATTTTGGAACGATGCTAACCCAACTGGAAGGACACCTCGGTAAAAACACACACTGATTTTCCTAGTCAATGTCGCAAAAAGGAGAAAAAAAATCTTGATTTTCACAATGTGATTGGTTAAGAGCTTGGACGTAACATTTCTGCGATTTTAGTTTTCCATCTTTTGGATCAGCGGTGGTTGTTCAATTGTCCTCAATAAATAAAACTGACTTGATCTTGGATCAAGATTCTTTATAGAAACATTACTAGTATCACTTTGTTTTTCTTGGTTCACTTTTGTTCGGTTGTTTCCTACTGCTTTGTTTTGAATTGAACTTAACTACGGGCACGAGGTGAGGACTAGGGCTGCAAATAACAAATATTTTGTTAATTGATTAATCTGCTGTTTATTTTTACGATTAATCAACTATTAATTGTTTAATAAGAAAAAAAATGTTTCTTTCCAGAATTTTTAAATAAATTTATTTTTACTCTCTAATATTATAAAATGAAAAAAAAAATCTGATTAATTGAAAATGAAGAAATATTGAAGTTTTGGCCATTTTTATTCAATTTGGACTCATTTTGGCCTATAACTAATTTCTGACTCATTTCTGGGAGAGAACTACATTTTTGTGCAAGACGGCTTTCCACATGAGAGTCACGTCACAATAACGAGTTGGACACACGTCGTAATAATCACTGAAAATATCAAGTAAATGTCTGTATTGTGAGTAGAACGCTGGTTGTTGTTTTTCAGCTAAACATGAGTTTTGTCTGTAATAAATGGGAAGATTTGACTGAACTGGACGCTTTAGTGAATGACTTCCCTGAGAGAGTCGTGTTCTAACAAACAGCATGTGTGTTTACATCACAAAAAATGTCATTCATGTGTTTCTACACAATTACTTCAGTTTTAGTGACCGCAAGACACGGCACTGGTTCTCGTCTCCTTCTTATTCTTCTTTTATGGTGGTCGACGTCCAGCTTAATGCTGCTTTACTGCCACTGCGGCTTTGGTTAGCTTACTGACCCCACATTAGGGAGTAGCCACTGTACATATATGTGTAATAACGTAGATCCAACTAATCGATTATTAAGTTAGTTGCCAACTATCTTAATAATTGATTTAATTGATTAGTTGTTGCAGCCCCAGTGATGACCAACCTGTAGTACAGCAAGTAAATAAAAATGAAAAAATTCTGTTTACTTTTCTTACATTCTTTTTAATCTAAAAAATAGCAAAGTTAGATTTCTCAATAGGAGGCACCTGATTTGCAGGTAAGAGTCTGAGAGTCTGCAAAATATGTCTTGAAACACACACACACACACACACACACACACACATACTTCCAGGTTAATTAATATCCCGATGCAGAAATTGAGATTGTTCCTAATTACTCTTTTTGATTTAGGAGCCATTATCACATCCGTCCGTTTACTTAGAATTAAGTCTTCAACTTCGCTAATGTTTCTTTATGAATCGAAGGGCGAGTCGGCCTGAAGAGAACACCTTTAATTGAAAAGGGCTTGAAAATAAGAGACTGAGCACCACGTCCACTTACACCCAGAGAGCCCGAACTAATATGGATCTAATGAAGCCTTAATAAATGGCAATATTGCCTACATTAGAGCGTGTTGCCGGCGGCAACGTGGAGGGGAATCCGTCTGGATTCCTGTATGAACTAATCTAAGCCCGAGATGAGTTAGTTTACGGCAATATTCATCAGTCATGCTGCTACCTGACTGAACTCTTAAAGAGCTTCACAGCCTTAAAAAACTCACTCAAAATATCACTAATGTGGACTAAAATACGAATTAAGCCCCAACTCTCAAGGCCAAATTGGCTGCCTCTAATCTCTTCCAACATCATTAACAAAAGTTTCAACCTGAAATTAGTGACGCTTTGTTAAAGTCGGCTGTGTCCAAAGGGGTTCGAAAAGAAAATTAATCTTATGCAGAATGTAACCGAAAGTCTCTTTCATTTGCTACAAATTTGGCACGGCAGCATAACGGCTAGGGAGTTTTCCCTGTGATCGGAAGGTCGCTGGTTCGAATCCCAAGAAGGGTAAAGGTACCACTGAGGTACTCATGAGTAAGGTACCATCCCCAAGCACTGCTCCCCAGGTGCTGTCCATTAAAGCTGCCCGCTGCTCCTTCATGGATGGGTCAAATGCAGAGGTCACGTTTCGTTTAGTGTACTGTGTGCTGTGCTGTGTTCACAATGACAAATAATCTTGTGTTGTAGTACTCGAGACAGGTCTCGGTTTTTGAAAGCCTCGGTCTTGTCGCGGAATCGGACGTATTTGTACTCGGTCTTGTCATGGACTCGAACAAAGAAGACTAGGGATATTATTTGGAGACCAGCCGAGACCACAACTCTGAGAATAATACTATTATTGAGCTGTTTACTGTCAGTTTGGATAACTTCTCACTTCAAGTGCAAGCAATGTCTTGAGGAGCGTTTTGTCACTCTAGTTTGTTAAGCTTAACACAACTCGTTCTCATCCTGTCCTGGTCTTGGTCTCAGCCCTTCAGAGTCTTGGTCTTGTCTCGGTCTTGACACACTCTGGTCTCAGTCTCATCTAGGTCTCTGCCCTTTAGGGTCTTAGTCTTGTCTCATTCTCGACACTCTGGTCTCTGTCTCGGCCCTTTAGAGTCTTGGTCTTGTCTCGGTCATGCCCTGACCTGGTCTTGGTCTCATCTTGGTCTCGTCTTGGCCCTTCAGAGTCTTTATCTTGTCTCGGTCTCGCCTGCTCTGGTCTTGGTCTCGTCTCAGTCCTTCAGAGTCTTGGTCTTGTCTCGGTCTCGCCCCACCCTGTTCTCTGTCTCATCTTGGCCCTTCAGAGTCTTGGTCTTGTCTTGGTCTTGCCCCACCCTGGTCTCGGTCTCATCTCGGCCCTTCAGAGTCTTGGTCACATCTCGGTCTCGGCCCTTCAGAGTCTTGGTCTTATCTCGCTCTCGTCACTGGTCTCGGCCCTTCAGAGTCCTGGTCTTGTCTCAGTCTCGCCCCACCCTGGTCTCGGTCTTACCTCAGTCTCAGCCCTTCAGTCTTGGTCTTGTCTTAGTCTTGACACTCTGGTCTCAGTCTTGGTCCTTCAGAGTTTTGTTCTTGTCTCGGTTTCACCCTGCCTTGGTCTTGGTTTGGTCTCAGCCCTTCAGAGTTTTGTTCTAGTCTTGGTCTCGACATTCTGGTCTTGTCTTGGTTTCACCCCGCCTGGGTCTCTGTGTCATCTCGGTCTCGGTCTTGGCTCTTCAGAGTCTTGGTCTAGTCTCAGTCTCGACACTCTGGTCTTGGACCTTCAGAGTCTTGGTCTTGTCTTGGTCTCACCCCGCCCTGATCTTGGTCTCATCTTGGTCCCTTCAGAGTCTTGGTTTTGTCTCTGTCAGGACTTGGTCTCGGTTTAGTGGTCTTGACTACAACTCCAACAATCACTCATTTAAATTCACTTATTTTAAAGCATAAACATTTTAATGGGAAATATAAATACTTACTCAAGGAAACAAAGAAAAGCAAAAAACATTTTAATTTGACCACTGGGTAGAACAAAAGAAATCAGGCAATGTAATCATGAAATTAAAATGTAAAAATAATATTCTGGCCCATAATCATCCAAAATGAAAGACATTCCCTTTAATTCCTGTAACAGATTGATTTCTTCTTGATACCACAATAAAAATATGGCTCAGAGTTAGTTTCTGATTTAAGTTTTTGAGTCATAAGGCATGATTGCAATTTCAACAAAACTTTAACTTATCAAATAAGTTTCAATGTTACATCTACATTGATGCACCTGGACAAAGACAAACTTTCTCAACACATTTCTCCAAATAAGTCTGATTACCACAGAGACACTCCAACCTTAATATCAATAAAAGTGAAGTGCTGCCTGACCCTTATAATTGCTGCAGCCTCTTATCATTGCTGCTCTCTTGTTGGACGGAGCATCTGAAATCGGAAATCGAAGCCGAGCTGAACTGTGCACTGATTGGGGGAATCATACTTATAATCAGCAGGTCGAGGACTCACATCCAGGAGCAGAACATTGATGAACTGGAGCCCTTACCCGTGATGTGTTTAATCCCCATTTTAAAAAAGATGGGAAAGTTAAAGTGAGAAAAACATTATCAAGGTCAGATTCATTCAAGGTTCACGATGTATTATTTGCCACATATATAGTTACACAAAAGGAACATGTAGTGAAAAGTAGCACTTGTAGAACTATATGAAAGTAAAAAAGCGAAAGTGAGTGATTATTTGTCATTGTGAACACAGCACAATGCACCACAACCAAGTGTGACCTCTGCATGTGACCCACCTGTGAAGAAAGAGTGGGCAGCTGTTTGGCAGTGCCCGGGAAGCAGTGCTTGGGGACGGTAACTTGCTCATGAGTATCTCAGTGGTACCTTTATTGGTCTGGGATTCAAGCCGACAGCACTGGGCTCATCAATGTCACTTCTCTCTTGCTATCCAATCAAGATTGAGGAAGGGGCGGAACAAATACAGTCAAGAACTTGCTAACAACAATGGTGGCGTATCTGGAGCAGCTGGGAAAGCTAACTAGTTCAAATGCTGCCGCTAATGCCAAGATGTGATTTCTCTCCATTGTAAAGATAATCTCTTTTATGTCAGCTAAACTACCAATCTCAAAGGAAGACGTTACAATGTTTACATGAAATAGGAATAAACATGGAAGTGCCCGATGTAACTTAGCAACAACAAGCGCTGAGAAAGCGTGTTTGTTGGACACAGGCCTTAAAAGAGATTTCCTACAGAGTGTGTGGCTACAGTCATTATGCTACACCACGTCGCCCTCCACTGGATGTAGAATGAACTGCAGTAAACTACATTTTAGCATTTTAGAACGCCAAATCCTACTTCCACAGTTATTTTGGTGAAAGTAACTCAAACATAATGCGGGAGTTGTATAACACATTACAATTCAGAGACAGTAATATTGTAATGTAACCAATTACGTTAAAATAACAGTAACTATAACCTATTATATTTTATTAACTTGTCCGACACTAGATTACAATACTTAATCATTTACAACTTTGACTTTGAAATCTTATATATATATATATATATATATATATATATATATATATATATATATATATATATATATATACAACAAACTATAAATGTAAAGTGCAGTGGCACTTTAGAGATATATACGCATTTATGAATATTACAGTTAAAACCTTGTACATAAAAAGTTACCTACTCTCCTGACAGGCCCAGGATGCTGGCTTCCCTGCAGGACCGAGATGAGAGGCATGCAAAAAAAAAAAAAAACCACACAGGCAGGCAAAAAGAAAGGAAAGAAAGAAGAATGAGAAAACAGCATGACAAATCAACACATTGAAATGTAAAAGTGCGGTTTTATGAAGACAATACAGAAATAAAACAGAAGTTAGAGAACAGAAGCATATAAAAGCATGCAGACGTTTAGCAGTTGTGAAATAATATGATAACAATAATCGTGGAAATTTAATACAAAACGCACAATGGCATATGTTTAAACATGCAGGAAATATAGTGAATATAGAGCCGTGCGTTACAAATGAGCCTGTGACCCAAAATTGCATATAAAAATATACAGTGGTATACATTTTGGAGCACAAATGATTTTTTTGGTCAAATCCGAGCTTAAAGTACAAACAAAATCTTGGATGTTTTATATGGAAAACTGCTAGATTATATTGAGCTCAATATTTCCAACCAAGTCCAACAATTTGTCACTTGAACAGTATTTTCCATCATGAAAGTCAGAATTCCACCATTTATTTTGTACTTCAACCTGACGCCAATTCAACTTGTATGACAAGAACCATCAATTGATTGGCGTCTCTATCGAACCATCTGTTAAGTGTTTGTTCTCTGTTTCTCTGGGTTCACTTTCAGTGTTATTCCTGTGGTGTTTACTCCTCTTGTCTCCTCAGTTAGCCTTAGCTTTCCCTGTTAGCTTGCTCCCCACTTCCGGGTTTCTGTGTCTTCACTTCATGCCTTCGTGAGTAGTTCACTCTCTGTGTAGAGCGCACCCCACTTCCGTGTATGTTGTCTGCACTGCGTGCTCCCTACCTAGTAGGTCAGTGTCTGTTTAGAACACCCCCGTGCTTATTATTACCTTCACCTGTGTCTCGTTTGCCTCGAGTTTGGACTTGGTGCAAGCACTCAATTTGTTGAGTTGTGTGGCTTTATTTAATCCAGTTTGACCCGTGTTTCCCCGAGTCTGTCTCCCTCGTATTTATTTGTGGTGGATTTACGTTTGGTTTAGTTCTTGTCTGGGTGTTGCCCTCTTTCAGCTCTGCTTTTCCCCATGAATATTTTGGATTCTGTTTTGCTCTTCACCTCCCTCTCTTGTGTTTTTCCCTAGGCTCATGTCTCCCGGCAAAATCCCCCATCCGGTCATGCTGCCAAGTTTCTCCAGTGTCTGGATCGCTTTTGTTTAGCCTCGTGGGTCTTAGAGCATCATGAGATTGCTCTTCCTGGTTCCCCATGGAGGAGCCCTCTGGTAGCCGTATCATAAGCTGGGAGCACGAGCCCTGTCTTTCTTTTGATACTTTTGTTCTCGTCCCGTTTTTGCCCAGTGGATGTGTTGGACCTAGCTTTGTTTGGATTTCCCTCACGTCGTTCACCTCCCTCTCTTGTGTTTCTCCCCAGGCTTGTGTCTCCCAGTAAAGCCCTGTCTGATCAGACTGGAGTGTGCCTGGATCGTTTCAGTTTCACCTTGTGGGTCTTAGAGCGTCAGGACATCGCTCTTTCCATTTCCCCACGGAGGATTCTTCTGTTCACCGTAGCATAAGTACTGGGAGCACGAGCCCCATCTTTCATTTGTACTTTGTTCCTGTTTTTTCCCCTGCATTTTTGCCGTGTTTTTTGTGTGTCTTTTTGCCACCATTTGTGTTCACCCTACCGGTCCCCCTTCAATAAATAAAACCTTTGTTCTGCCTGCAACAGTGTCCTCCCACTGCACCATGACACCATCACAAAGTTGCTTTTCATTTCACATGTATTTATACGAAAAATTTTATAAGTGCACAGAGCTACTATTTCCAACGAAATCCAACAATTCAGCCCTCAAATTGTCAAATAATTGTCAAAGTTAAATCATTACTTTTGTAGTAAGACTAGCTGTAAAAACCAGCTTTCATGAGCAGAACCATTCTATATTGATTATTATGGAGAAAATTTACTCACAACTTACCAGTTTTGTGATTTCACACCACCTTCTGGAACAGATTTGCCACTAGTGGTAAATGTATTTGCCAAAACCTTTGATTAGAAATTTGCCAGGTGCATAAGTTTTCTACAAAGTCCACCACAAGTTTGCCCCAAACCTAATTTGCATGTGAATTTATCACTTTGCTGCAGATTTGTGGCAAAGCTGCCAAAGGTTAATGGCAACTGTCTGCCAGAAGCCTAAAATTGTTGTAAGGGTCAACATCAAATCTATGTTAAAATGCTTTTGCTTTTCAAGTAACAGTTTTAATCAAAATTAATACCAGTAAAGCGTGGCAAAACATCTCCACAAAGTGTGCTTCAATACGATTTCAATTAGATCCAATTCAGGATCCAGTGATCGATATGAAACAATATTGTACGCTGATTTAACACCATCGCTTCCATTCATATCACAAAAATCATAATGCAGCCACAAAAGCAAATATTACAAAAAGAGCTATGTCCTGCAGAGTGTATGGCTACAGTCATTATGCTACACCACATCGCCCTCCACTGGATGCAGAATGAACTGCAGTAAACTACATTTTTAAACGCCAAATCCTACTTCCATAGTTATTTTGGTGAAAGCAACTCAAAAGTCAGGAGTCGTGTAACACATTACAATTCAGAGACAGTAATAGGGCTGCACGATTAATCAAATGTCCATTCACAATCTCATTTCTAATTTATGGTGATTCACACTCAGCCCACTTGGTGGCAACTGGCATGAGACAGAAGAAAAGCTAAATGAACACCAATGCGGAGAATGTCGGTTTTAAGTTATTTACTTTTAAGGGTCTAAAATAAGGAAAAGACCATTTTTTGTTACAAGAAACTTTCAGGTGCTGTGTATATTTTTTATTGTTATTTTTTAAACTTTAGTGCAATAAATGTTTTTGCTGAAAGAAGGAGAATCATTTGAGAGAATCGTGAGATCAATTCACATGGAGAAAAATCGTAATTCACATTTTAGCCAGAATAGTCCAGCCCTAGACAGTAATATTGTAATGTAGCAAAATAACAGCAGTAGTAAAATCTATAACCTATTACATTTGGGAAGTATTGTATATAACCAAGATGACAATAAAGATTGACATTTAGCTCATTTGACTCATTTAGCTCATATTAGCTCAATAGCTCATTTGACATTTGAATTCCTGAACTCAAATATATATTAAAATGAAAAACTTCTTATTTAATAAAAATAGATCTTGTGTTCAGTATAAATATTAAAGTTGATAAATTTATCGTTACATCCCTAGCAAAAAGCTGCAGATTTTGGAAATCTGGGTAAATTTCATTAAAAAAATCTGCAGAATTCCACGTTGATCCAAATGGCATCATAATATTGATCGTAAACCAGAACATCGATCAGACATCAGATGTTTTATCACTATATGCACGCCATTTGCACAGCGTCACACGTATTCCGTCCCAAAACCCTCAACACCATTCCCTCCCCCGAAAAGCAGCTGGCTATGACCCCAGATTACCTTCATTCCATCTGATAGGGATTAGAGCACCTCTCGCATTCGTTTGGCAACTGAAGCTCGTTACAGATAAAGCCCCCCGCCCGTCCCGCATTTACGCCCCCCAACCCCCCTAGTTTAACGAGGTCATCAGCATGCGGGTCACGCTTCCCCGCCATATCTAATCTGGGAAAAAATGAAATTTTCAGGAGCTCCAAAGCCGAAATCCTTGATGGCACAGTTACATACAAATGAGGCGGTGATACGTGAAACTGCGGGAAGCTAACGAGCGCCGGGGCTTTTCCTAACGTGTAATTTAGAAGGTTATAGCAGTGACGGAGGGGGCAGTTATTGAGGCTTTAATGTAAAGTTGGAGAGTAGCTAACTAACTTAATTACATTATTCAGTAGCTGATCATGGGGACAACTCCCAAACCGTCCGGCTAAAAACTGCCCCAAATGACAGAGATGTTGTGCAGCAAACCTCTACCGCAGATGGGGTGATTGGAAGGTCGTCCCGGTAATTTTGGAATATTGGGGGGGCTACTTTCAAACTGTAATTTTTAGAGTTACTAGCTACTGCTGATTAAAAGGTATTGAAACTACAGCCAAGCTACTGTTTTAATACAATAGCTAGCTACAATACAAGCTACAGAGAAAAAAGTAGCTCCAATTGATAAACGCAGATTCAAGTGAGTAACTGATGAAAGTGAGTGATTATTTGTCATTCTGAACACACCACAAGCACACAGTGCACCACAACCAAATGTAACCTCATCTGTGAAGGAGCAGCAGACAGCTAACAAGGGGGAACAGTGCTTGGGGATGGTACCTTGCTCATCAGTACCTCAGTGGTACCTTTACTGGACCTGGATTGCAGGTATTAAATTTTTTTATGATAAATTAAAATGAGTTGTTTAAGTTTATTTACACTTTTATGTGCTTGTTTTTAAACTGCGTAAGTCACAATTAAACAACTCACAGTAATTTTTATATAATTTAGAACAATATAATTTTTAGAATAATAGAATATATATCAATTCGAATATTTATTTTAGAACAGAAACTTTGAAAAAGATAAACGAGACAATCCTAGATAATCCGAGATATTAGTGTACTTTAACAGTATCCTACAGCACAAAAGTTAAGTATTAACAGATGAAATAATTGAATGTAGTTAGCTCTCTGTAGTTTGTAGTGTAGTTAACTACTATATTAAAACAGGAGTTTGGACTGGCAAAAGTGGCATCTGATTGGTTCGTCATTTTTGTTTCTCGCATTATATGCGTTGTTGGCAGCTGCGAGATGGATTCGGATGATGGATTCCACCTTGGCCAAGACTGAAGCATGAATTTGTGAATATGAACCCAAAACAGCTTGGATCTAGTTACTTTTTCTTTGTATCTTATTGTGTAACTACTATATTAAAACAGTAACTGTAGTTTAGCTACAATTAACACATTAGCTCGTAGTTTGAAAATCTACCGTTTAATATGAGCTTCTCCAACACTGCTTATATTCCATTATGACGTTTCATTATAAGACGTTAAGACAAACGACTGGAGCGGAACATTTAGAGATGCATTGCTCCTTCAACAATTATTTTGGTCCGGGTTTTAAGAGTGTTCGGATTTACGCTCGTTCTCTGGAGATAAGAGAGCGATTGCGCTTTAGACTTTCTTAATGTGCTTCAGAGCAATTTGCAGGAAGAAAAAACTGAACGAGGAACAGCGAGGAACAAAACAGTACAAGAGAAATGTGAAGCCATTCCGTTTCAGGGATAATTACCTTACGCGAGACTAAAACTTTGTGCTTTCTAAGCCGTAATTCTTTTCCTGAAGAATTCTCAAATGTACTTATTTTTCTTGCTGTGTGGAGCTACAGTGTAGAGCATTAACAAAAGAAAAACTCAGTTTTATGATCCATAAAGGATTTCTGTTATGACGGTGCTCATTACTTTGAGCAGTAATGCTACGGAATCCCAACGAGCTGGCTTGGCACTGTGCAAAACTCTGCTTCCCAAAAGAGTTCTGACTTCTGTGGATGACTGTGGAGGATTAATCAGACAAACCAAATTTTACATGCATTTATGAAGGATTTTAATTATAGTTTTCAGACCACAATTGAGTTAAATTTTTTAGAAAAAGATAACATTTGGTCCACAAAAATGAATCATTTAGTTATTTTTGAAGGTAAATGTGAGGCATTTTTTAATCACAAACGTTCCCTGCATCTTCTAAACATAACAAGGAAGTGAGTTCGCTGATATATGACTCAACGTTTTGCGTGAAATGACAATGATTGGTAAAAATTGCAGAAAAGTTGCAGTAATTGGCCAAAATTGAAAATATATATGGGGGTTGAGAAATCTGGACCTCAAGCATGAAAGTTGCCCATAACCTGACCATATTTGCTCAAAAATGCTGTCAAACGAGATCGACTGCATAGATTACAACTCATCTATAACTGCTACACGGGGAAACAGAATTCGAATCTGCCACCGGGAGCATCGGACCGCGACCACAGCATTAAGTACAGAGGATGGAGTGAGTTTCACGCAGAAAAACACATACAAAAACGCAATGCTGAGTTCAGAAGCTGGCGACGCAGCATTTCTCACCTCACCTCGCCGAGTGAAGTCAAGACAGTCAACACTACAGGGCCAAAAAATATAAATAAAAGTGTCCAGCCTCAGGGACCTGATGGTGCTTCAAGGCATCAAAGTTTTTACAATCTAATTGGTGCAAACACTTACAGTAGTGAAAAAGACACAGTAAAGGAGTTATTCTTTGCTGAGAGGTAGAATTTGAGGAAAACTGAATCAGCAGGAAAGTTTTTGGCTCTTAGATGGAGATCAGGAGTCCGTACTGTCCCTAACTGACGAGAGGAAGACTTTGACAATGAGAAAATAGTGGCTGAGGGGTTAAGCAGTCCCTCCAGGATTTCACAGGCCTTTTTTGAGACTGTTACAGCCTAAAATGCCTGGTTTTGTGACAGCTTTTAAAAAAAATTGTGATGAACGTTGCTGTGTTTTTAGGCGTTTTGTTGCAATAAAGTTGCGAGAGCAAGTCAAAGTTGCAGAAAAATTAGCGATTATTTTCCCTCTTTATAATGAATCTTTAGCAATTAATTAAACTGAAGGGAATAAAACCACTTATTCTTATTAACCATTAATCATTTAGTTATTTTTGAAGGTAAATGTGAGGCATTTTTATCACACAGGTCTATGCTGTCTAAACATAAGGAAGAGGGTTTGCTGACGTATGGCTAAACGTACTGCGGGAAATGACAACGATTGGTCAAAAATTGTAGAAAAGTTGCTGTAATTGGTCAAAATTGCACAGCAGTAATGAATTTGTGGAGACTGGTTGAATTTGAATTAATAGTTGTGATCGCAACATCACGAGGAGTCTGGTTAAAGAGATGGACTGCTATTATGCTCTGATCTTCGAATGCAAGGTTCGAATCCCATCAGTATTTACAAATTCGGTGGCCTAATGGTGGGATTCTAGCCAAAAAGATGACTATGGCTGTTAAAAGTGCTTGTTGTTGCACAGTTTGTCCACTAGAGGGCAACTAGAGTTAGATTTTTTGTGTTTTTATACACTTGTAAATCATGAAAATGTATTGTTTTACTTGTTCAACATTATACTTATGGAACTTTTAAAAAACATCTAAAAACAGCTGGTTCAACAATTCCACAAGTATTTTTGTATTTTTTACTGGATCAAATCACATTTTTTATTCCTTCCCAGTATCCGATTCAGTGATTTGGACAGACTTGGAGAATATTAATACTGGCGCGTCTCCGGTGCTTACCCACGTAGAGCTGGCTGTAGAGCTCGAGGCGAGTGTGTCCCTGCGCTGGAGCGGGCCTGACCTCCCTGTAGCGCTGGTCCAGCATCAGCACCGCCTCCTTTACGTTGCGCTCGGCGCTGACACGATGCCACTGGTCGTCGCTTAGCGGCGTTGGCGAGTGAACGCTCAACTCCACCGGCCCGTTTCCCACGTCGAACGAGAACGACACCACCGTCGGAGCTGAGCAAAGACACAAACACAAAAACACACACACACACACACTGTAAACACCAGTACAAAGGCTTCAGGAAAATGTATCCCTACTGAGATGGCTCATTTTATTGTGCATTACTTTATGCACTTTCATATGATCTTTTCCCTAAATCTGTGGAGCAAGATGACTGAATTCACAGCACACAGAACTTCAGTTAGAGCTCAACCGATAACTCGATTTGCAGATATTATCGGTTGATATGATCTAATTGTCAATTAACTTATCTGTGATAATAAGTGATGATTAAAAAGGAAACAGAGAGAAGAAAGATAGATTGCTCAACCAGGTTATGAGTGGTAACATTGCTTAGTTAGACCACTAGAGGGCAAACTATTGCTGTGATTGCGGTGATACGTGCACTCATTCGCGAGTTCTGTCCATTTTTTTCATTTCTGTTGTTTTTCCCCATAGACTCAAATTTCAACGCTTTACTGCACAGCCGCCGTTCTTCACAAAGCCACCAAATTTGATGTGATTTGAGGGCTGATTTGGTATCTGTCACCGTCATGACCTGCACTCGTCTTTTTCATTCTTTTATTCTGTCATTTGTTCCCCATAGGAACCCATTTGTTTTCTTCTATTGAGAATACACGTGATTTGAGGCTTGAAAGCTTTCCTTCACCTGTTTTTTGCACGACAGTCAACACGGTTCTTATGTCACCCCAGACCACCACCTCACTGAACACACATCTTCATCTGCTTTACCCGCACTCATCTTTTTAAAACTTTTTATCATCCCTCGTTCTTTCTCCATTAACTTCAATGCATTTTAATCAAAGTTTTCCTACTCACCATCAGCCCTCATCACCCAACACCTCATGATCACCATCTTGACCCACACTCCTCTTTTTCATGATTTTTCCATCTCTCATTCTTGCCCCATTCACCTGGCAACCACCTAGCAACACTTCAGCAAGTTATATTACATTTCACTGCGTTTATACCTGTATAACTATGTGTGTGAAAAATAAAGTCATGAATCTTGAAAAACCTAGCAATACCATAGCAGCCACTATAATATCCTAGCAACCACCTAGCAACACCTTAGCAACCTCCTTTGTAACCATCTTAGCAACCACCTTGCAACCCCTTAGCAACCACCAAGCAATGCCATAGTAACCACTATAATAAACTTAGCAACCACTGAACAACACCTTAGCAACCACCTACCAACACCTTGGCAACCACATTGCAGCCCCTTAGCAACCACCTAGCAATACCATAGCAGCCACTATAATAACCTAGCAACCACTTAGCAACACCTTAGCAACCACCTACCAACACCTCAGCAACCACCTTGCAATCCCTTAGCAATCACCTAGCAATACAATAGCAACCACTATAATAACCTAGCAACCACTTAGCAACACCTTAGCGAACACCTTTCAACACCTTAGCAACCACCTTGCAACCCCATAGCCACCACCTACCAACACGGTAGCAACCACCTTGGAACCCCTTAGCATCCACCTAGCCTAGCAATACAACAGCAACCACTATAATAATCTAGCCTAGCAACCACTTAGCAACCACCTTCCATCCACCTACTAACACCGTTTGTACTTTGTCTGCTACAACACTTCACTGTTCACTGCTGTGCAGCTGCACTCTGCACTTTAAAAACAGTCTCATGGTTATCTGTCTTTAGAATAATTTTGTAAACTGAGGTTAAACTACATATTTTTATTCATACACACTTGTACCCGGCACTTGGGTCTTAAATTAAATTGTACTCCATGCCTTCTGTACACATGTACATAGTTTTATTGTAATATAAGAAACAGTTTATTTTATTTTTTATCTTTATTTTCCTTTACCTCCTTTTTTAAGTTTGTATTTGTATCTCTATTTTATATTTTTATTTTTGCCTAAATTGCATGGTCAAAAGAGCGGATCAGGATACATTTCACTGCGTGTTGTACCTGTATAATTTGCATGTGACAAATATAGAATCTTGAATTTTGACCAGCACACATCTTTTTCTTACTTTTATCATCCCTCATTCTTGACCCATTAGCAACCACCTAGCAACACTTTAGTGACCACCTAGCAAAACCATAACAACCACTATAATAACCTAGCAACGATTTAGAAACACCTTAGCAACCTCCTACCAACCACCTACCAGCACCTTAGCAACCACCTTGTAACAACTTAGCAACCACCTTGCAAAAGCTTAGCAACTGCAAAGGAGCAATCACATGCATCTCTAGTTACAACTACTCACATTGTTAAAGTAAATGTGTGGTTACTTGTAATTATATGTAGTATATGTGACCACGGCAAAACCAGTAGCTTGTTGCAACGGAGGTTTCCAAGAAAAATGACCGTTTATGTTGGGTAAAATTTTGGATTTTTAGTTTTTAGTGTTTTGAAACAGTGGAAGGTCTATACTGTACTGTTGTGAATAAATTTAACTGAAAAACTTACCCCTTTCCATCCTAAAAACGTGACTTTCTTGAGGTGAGGAATTCAATTCCAGCAGAATGTTAAAAGTTTCTGTTTTGACCGCTCTACTCCAATATTTACGGTAAATCCACTGGTTGACTAGCGTGAAGATATTTCTCTGGAATCCATCTTCGTCTCCCGAGTTCAGTTAACCTAACGCAGGTAGGCTATCCGTGTGGCTGTGAATGCAGCGTAGGCTACCGTAAATGCAAACGTAGCCGCGACCGCACCAAGCGTCTGTGAGTGCTACGGCGATAGTCAACTTCAAAGGCAGATTTCTCCGTTTCTCACTTGGCGTGACAGGAGAAACCCGACTCCTTTGAATGTTGATATCTCAGTCATATGTCGTCTGATTCATTCAATATAGGTATCATTTTGAAGCTTGATTCATGCCATTTTTCATGAAAACATAATAACTCAATTTTGAAAATTTGCAACAAGCGACTGGTTTTGCCGTGGAGGGTCACATATTCTTAAGTTCTACTTGTCCTACTTGAATACAGACTAAAGTAAGTAATCTACTTCACTACTTTTACTATCACATTTTGTTACTGAGCATGCCTACAATTTGAATTAATTCTCAGAAGTTTGACTGGCATTTCAGTTTAAAGTTTTGTATAAAAATAAAATAAATAAAATAAATCCAATTGCAAATGAGTAGACTAGACATTAGACTAAAGATTCCTGTATCACACAAAACAATAAGAATAAATCAACTTGAGCGATCACGTTGTGGAAATGCATCTCAAGATTTTAATCTGATATTTACATGTATACTCGCACGTTTCCACTCTCTTATTTTCCTGGCAAGATATAAAGAAATGAGGGCTACAGTATATCAGGGAAAATACATTTAAAAACTCCAACTAAAGTTTAGAGAAACTCAGTTCATCACTGAAGAGTTTTTAATGAGTAACGGTTGAATATTCTCCTTCATCACAACAGCACGACAGATGGAATCCCACAAGTACGTGCAGCAGATGAGGTGGGGTTTGCATGTGTGTGTGTGTGTTGTGGTGTTGTCATTTCCTGCCCTCAGGGTTCAGCCCCTGCAAAAAGACTCCCCTCAGGGCCTCGCTCCTGTAAAGTCCTGATTTAGACTCGTCTGTCTGACATCAGAGAGACGCTCAGCACTTCTGCTCATCACTCTCTCTCACACACACACACACACACCAACACACACAGGAGCAAATATTAATGGGACACTAAAAAAAAATTAAAAATAAAACTTTAATGGGCACTACACACCCATATTTTTGTTCTTAAATTTGTTCTAAAGAAAGATTTTAAAGACCTTTACATAGTATTATATTATACAAAACTCTAATAAACCAATGTTTTGCACAAATAGGCATGCAAAAGCTACACTATATTGCCAAAAGTATTCACTCACCCATCGAAATAATTCAATTCAGGTGTTCAAATCACTTCCATGGCCACAGGTGTATAACTTCAAGCACGTAGGCAAGAGATTTTGGATAATTTCATGCTGCCAACTTTGTGGGACACAGTTTGGGGATGGCCCCTTCCTGTTCCAACATGACTGCGCACCAGTGCATAAAGCAAGGTTCATAAAGACCTGGATGAGCGAGTTTGGTGTGGAAGAACTTGACTGGCCTGCACAGAGTCTTGACCTCAACCCGACAGAACACCTTTGGGATGAATTAGAGCGGAGACTGCGAGCCAGGCCTTCTCGTCCAACATCAGTGTCTGACCTCACCAATGTGCTTCTGGAAGAACGGTCAAAAATTCCCATAAACACACTCCTAAACCTTGTGGAGAGCTTGCCCAGAAGAGTTGAAGCTGTTACAGCTGCAAAGGGTGGGTCAACGTCATATTAAACCCTTTGGATTAAGAATGGGATGTCACTTAAGTTCATATACGTGTAAAGGCAGGTGAGCGAATACTTTTGGCAATATAGTGTATAGAATTAGAGTTCTCTTCAGTGGCATATCTTAATGGGACGCAAAAAAAAAGCTGAAAAAAGTGAATTTTTAAAAATATTTGATATTAAAAAAGTTAAGACATTTAAATTGTGTAATATTATACAACTCCTGAACTGAAGAAAACCAACGAGCTAATGTTTTGCAGTTAAAATAGCATTTCAGCAGTTGCAGATTCTGTTCTTAGCTAGGAAGAAATCTTAAATAAGAAAGCACAGGTGAATGTCTAAATTTTGGTGAAAACTGCGTAAGAATAAATTTCTTCTTAACCACAGTTGCTGAATGAGGCCCAGTGTGCCTAAGAATGAATAAAAACTTTACAGATTCCTAACACGGCAAAACTCTGTTTGACTTGTATACACGTTCATGCATCTGTGAAAAATTACATTCACATAGGAATCATTCTGTCTACCAGTATCGGGTATCGGGTATCGGGTCGATACTTTGTTAAAATACTTGTACTCATATTCGTAAATAATTTGCCGATGCCATGCAGCGATACCACCAATGGTATCTCACTACTTCAAACTGGATGTGGTCGACGGATGTGATTTGCTGTAAAATTCCGTTTAAAATAGCGCAGTCTTAAGAACAAGGATGCATTTCACTACATGTATAGTGAGTAAATTATTGTCATTGAGTGCTTATTTGTCATTGTGAACACAGCACAGCACCACAACCAAATGTGACCTCTGCATTTGACCCCTCCTTGAAGAAGCAGTGGGCAGCTTTTTTGAGCAGAAGTACCTCAGTGGAACCAGCTGCAACCCACCGATCATGGCGCCAATAGCTGTGTAAAGATGAGTGTTACTGTAGGAATGGTGTCCATGCTGGAGTGTTCAGTAGGGGGCGCTGATGCACCGAGCAACACCATGAAGTAGAGATGAGAACCAACGCTCCTGCTGCTCCTCTTTCCCTCTCTTCCACACTATCATTTGGTGTCCTTTCTCTCTCTCTCTCTCTCTCTCTCTCTTTCTCTTCCTCTTTCACGCATTTTCTTTTTCTCTGTCTCTCTTCTTCCCCTTCCACTTTCTGTGAATCATTCTCACTCTCTCTCCACTCTCTTTGCACCCTATTCTGGTCTGTCTCTTTTTCCGTTCTTCCTCATCCA
>JAVGVS010000543.1:0-12500 GCA_032718565.1 Distichodus sexfasciatus | reverse complement strand
GTGAGGAGGTGTGTGAGAGAGAGTGAGTGAGAGAGAGAGAGAGAGAGAGGTGAGAGAGAGAGAGAGAAAGTGAAAGTGGGTGAGAGGGAGAGAGAGTGGAGTGGGTGGTGAGTGGAGTGGGGAGGTGGGGTGGGGGTGTGTGAGGAGAGGTGGTGGAGAGAGAGGGGGGATGAGAGAGTGAGAGAGAGGTCGAGAGGGTTAGTGTGAGGAGAGAGAGAGAGAGGGGGAGTGAGGAAGGGGGGTGTGAGAGGTGGGAGAGATGGGGGTGAGAGAGAGAGAGAGAGAGAGAGAGAGAGTGGGGGTGAAGGTGTGAGAGGTGAGAGATGGAGAATTGGGGGGAGAGAGGGGGGGCAGAGAGAAGGGGGTGTGAGAGGGTGGGGAGAGATGGGGGTGAGAGAGAGGGTGAGTGGGGAGAGGGAGAGGGGGGTGTGAGGAGGCAGTGAGTGGAGAGAGAGAGGGTAGATGGAGAAAAGAAAGTGATGGGTAAGATCTTGTCACTTGTTGAGGTCAGATGTTTGTGGTCCCATTTTGAGGTCAAATCTTTTGTGGTGAAGGACATTTTGGTTGTCACATGTTTTGTATTTCAGAACCTGTCTGATGTCATGTTCTTGTGATTAGAACTGTTAGGTGGTCAGATGTTTGCGATCTTTACCTTTTGTGCTCACATATTTGTGATCAGATGTTTGTAGTTATGTTTTTGTGATCAGACCTGTTTTGAAGTCCAGATGTTTGTAGCAGACCTTGTATTCAAGGTGATTCTGTTGTCCTGTAGCTGAGGTCAGATGTTTTGTTGTCATATTTGTGATCAGACCTCTTTGTGTATACGTTTTTGTTGTCATATTTCTGAGCAAACCTGTTTTAGGTCAGAACATTTGTAGCCAGATGTTTCTGTTGTTACATATTTGTTTTGTTCTCGAACATTTTCTGCGGTTAGATGTCTGCTGGCACATATTTGTGGTCAGACCTATTTGTAGTCATGTTTTGTGATCAAAGACCTTTTTGTGGTCAGATGTTTTTGTTGTCATATTTGTGATCTGACCTGGCCAATGGCGTCAGACCTGTTTTGTGGTCACATTTGTTTTTATAGTTTATATTTTGACAGATGTCAGATCTGACCTGTGACCACAAACAGGTCTGACTACAAACACATCTGACCACAAACGGAGTGTATCCACCATCACTGTGATGTTTTTATAGAACGACATGGTGTACGGAGTGAAAATGCCGTGAATGTTGTTGCCTGGAATGTGGAAAAAATCGGGCTCTATTGCTCACACATAAATGTGTGTGTAGGTGTGTGTGTTGGTGTGTGCGTGTGTTGATGTGTAGGTGTGTGTGTGTGTGTAGGTGTGTGTGAGTGTGTGTGTGTGCGTGTAGGTGCGTGCGTATGTGTGTGTGGTGTGTGTGTGTGTAGGGGTGTGTGTGTGTGTGTGTGTGTGTGTAGGTGTGTGTGTGATGGTGTGTGTGAGGTAAACAGGAGCTGGAGGGCAGGAAGGATGAAGCAACATCGCTTATGCAAAATGTCAGAAGAACAGTAGAGCATAAATCAGGAGACGCTTACATTAGACATGCGTTATTGGCCAGCGTGAGCGAGGAAGAGGAGGGGGGGAGGTGGAGAGAGGCGGAGAGAGAGAGAGAGAGAGAGAGAGAGAATGAAAAGGTATTTTCTCTTCTCCACTGTGTGAAATGATGGATTGGTTACAGGTTTCTCTCTCCCTCTGCTTTCTGCTCGGAGCGTAACATGGAGAGATGGAGGCTGAACGACAGCAGAGTCAACTCTCTCTCTCTCTCCTCTCCCTCGCTCTCTCATTGCTTTATTATTTTTCTTTTTATTTCTCTCACATTTGCTCAATCTTCTTTTTATTGTTCCTTCTCTCTCTCTCTCTCTCTCTCTCTCTCTCTCTCTCTCTCTCTCACACACACACACACACACACACAAACTTGTACAGCTATTTTTGTGGGGACTTTCCACCATAGACTCCCATAATGACTATATGTATGTAATTCTACACCTAAACCCTAACCCTAACCTCAGAAACCAAGTGCACATCTTTTACCTCTTTTACTTTCTCTAATATTTTCTATAAAGTCATTTTCTATAAAGTGATTTTGGGCAACGAAAGACCCAAAAAGGTTCCCACAACACACAAAAACATGGAACACACACACAAACACCGCCCTGCGGCTTGGCTCCACTGAACATTCATCCCGATTCCAAGGCGTAACCCAGTGTAATGGGTTCTTTTGCAACGGAAATTATTTATTCTGTATTCTCCCGTTTTTCCGAATCCGGCCTCTCCCTCGTCCTCGCTCCGGGAAAGCCCTGCGTCCCATCGGAAGCACAAACCGCAACACCACAAGACAACGTGCTCATTTCACTGTCATGTGATCTCCAGAATGTGTTTAAAATGTACACAATCAAGGTTGTTTCTGGTTCTGAAGTCACGCCGACACTGTGTGAGGTGAAGCACAGCTTAAATCTGCCGCTATTAAAGATGTTTGAAATAAAATGCTTCAACTTCGATGAGTGAAATTAAATGAGTGATTATTTGTCATTCTGAATACACCACAGCCCAGCACTGCTTGGGGACAGTACCTTGCTCATGAGTACCTCAGTGGTAACTTTACCGGCCCTGGATTTGAACCTGCGACCTTCTGATCACGTGGCGAACACCCTACCCTACGCCACCAACTGCCCAAACTGTCGCCTTATAATTTTTTTTTTGCTTTAGAATTGGAAATGCAAACCAGGTCCTGAAATCTGAGTTACTGATTCTAAAACACAAAAAAGGAAAAACAGAGAGAGAGAGAGAGAGAGAGAGACAGAGTTGAGTTTCAACAAATCTTTATTACAATATTCTTTAAAAAAATGCACTTAAGACATATTAATGTTCATATTCATAGTTACAATAAACAATCGACAAATTTTAAAGCATTGTCATCCAACGTGAATAAAGCGCTACTATAGTCCCACACCTGCCGAAACCCCTCCAGATCCCCCACAAATGCGTGCTCTAACCAGTGCTTTAAAAATGTTGCCGGCGTTCTAACATGTGCTTTCTACTGAAATATATAGCCATCTTTGCCTCCCCTAAAACATAGTTAATAAATTGGCATTTCTTCCTCTTCTCTGTCAATATGGAAAACCAAAAATAAACACCGTAGAACTGAAAACTTCACCCAAAGATCCGAACAAGCCGCTCAAGATTGCAAACAGTGGTACTAGCCGGTAACAATATACAAAACAATGAAAGATGGTCTCTCTACAATCACAAAATGGACACTTGTCACTACTCATAGGCTGTATCACTGACACAAATGCATTGACTGCAATGATACCTTGCAAGATTCCCACCCCAATGCCCAATTAAAACACCAGTGCTTAATCCCCAATCTACTTTTGCAGAAGACAGGGTTCTAAAATCCGCAGAGATGTTTACTAACATACTCACATCATCACTATCTGACACCCCTACAACAACGTCATCAGCGTAAGCTGAAAGATAAAAAGGTGGAATCCCTTCAGCAAGTTTTATGCCTTTAATTCTTTTCTAAAACGAATAAGCAACGGTTCAATAGCAGGTATAACATACCTGAAAGTGAACACCCCTGCCTTGAATACCCCTCCCCACCTTAAACGGAGCACTCAAACCACCACTGACCTTCAGAATCCTCACAATGTCACAATACAACACCTTCATCATATCAATAAACCCAGAAGAAAAACCAAAGGCCCGAAAGGTTGTCCAGAGATGTTGGTGTTCGACTGTCAAATGCCTTCTCTTGGTCCATTGAGACAAGACCAAATTGTGAGTGGCAAATTTTCACAAAATATCCAAAACATCCCTGACCAGAGATATGTTGTCCATTGTAGAGTGCCTGGCACACAGTAAGATTGATCTACATGAATGACCTTATGGATAACACTTTTCACTCTATTTGCGAGCACCTTCGAGAGCAGCTTATCATCAGCACACAGCAAACTCACTGACCTCCAGTTCCGTATTTCACTTAAGTCCCCATTTTTGGGCAGCAGGGTCCGGACTGCTCTCCTGCGGCTCAATGGCAGCAGCCCTCCGTCCAAACTCCGATTGAGAACTTCGAGCAAATCCTCCCCTACTATGTCCCAAAAAGACTTATAGAAATCCACAGGCAAACCATCTATTCCTGGAACTTTTCCACTAGCCATACCACCTAGGGCCCCCCGCAATTCCTGCATCGTCACCGGGCCTCCAGCTCATCATTAGCCTCTGGCGGCAGCTGTGGAAGGTCCTCACAGAATCCACCCGCTGCTTGCTGTGTCTCTAAGCACTCGCTTGTATAGAGCTGTGAAAAGAAACCGACAGCCCTCTGTCTGATCTGTGAGGTCTCCGTAAGCTCCACACCATCCGTCGACCGAAGACTGTGTATATACCTACTTTGACCAATCTTTCTGTCCAGCGAGAAAAAGAAGTGCTCATAATTACACCTGCCCAATGTATCAGACAACCTCCCCAAAAAACAACGCCTCTCTGAAGGTGCCGCCGGCGCATACACACACATAAATAAAAGGGTAATATTTCCATATGTTGCCTCAACTTTTAGTAACCGACCTGGAACAATTTCTTCACATTTGTGTGCGAGTGGTACAGTAGAACCTTTTTTGAAAATAAAATAGCTCCACCCGCACGAGTGGGCCCTTTATGGCTCAGAACTGCTAACCTTCCTATTCTCTTTGCCAATCAACCGTATTCAACCCGTCACATGTGTTTCCTGAAGGAATGCCACATCTATGTTTTGTGTACATTACATTTCGAAAACCATTACTCTCTTTTTTGCATCCCTTGCCCCATTCAAATTAAAACTACTCATGACAATCAGGCACGAAAGCAAGAGGCCTACTATTACTATATTTCCTGACTCCTCCCATCTTCCACGCCATTCCACAAAATCTGGGCCTTTACCTTTTGAAAGTGCAAGTGAGTGATTATTTGTCATTGTGAACAGACCACAGCACAGAACACAGTGCACCACAACCAAATGTGACCTCTGCATTTAACCCATCCGTGAAGGAGCTAACAAGCGCCCGGGGAGCAGTGCTTGGGGACGGTACCTTGCTCATGAGTACCACAGTGGTAACTTTACCGGCCCTGGATTCGAACCAGCGACCTTCTGATCACGGGACGAACGCCATACCGTTACGCCACCAACCGCAATTGTACCATTTTCTTATGGCGATACACTTCTGGATCGCCCAGGCCTTCATCCCCTGTCTGCTTAAGCCAATGCTGAGCAGACTCAACAAACAAGGCCTGATTTGGGGAAAACTCATCCACTCTTACATTTCTTTTTCCTTTTGTCACCTGCAGAAAATTACGTATCTCTTCTTAACTAAACTTACTTTCAACTACAGCCTGACTCCTCACTGCAGACGAATCAGAAGACTCCCGCTCACTATCTGATAAAGAGGAAACTTCCCACTAACCCATTCGGCCTCCGCTTCTGTGTGTGTTAAATTTGAACTTTTTGTCACCTTGACGTGTTTTCCCTTTCTACTAAACTTGCGTTTAGCTGCCGGCCTCTTAAAACTGTCCTCTGTTACCTGCACAACACTTCCATTCCCACCTGCAGTGCCTAATCCCTCTAAAAAACATTTGTGGGGTGCCCTCTTTCGGGAGGTTTTGGGCACCACTGACCATCAAGCCTGGCTCAACCTCAGCATTCACTTCGCCTCCATCTGAACTAGGCCTGACACCTGGTGATACCTCATTTCTCTCCTGTTTGTCAGCTTCTGATACTCTCCGCGGCCCACCACCTTCTGCCCGAGCCAGATTTTCCTGCTCCAGGCAGTCTAAGTGCCCCTCTTTATTACACCTGAAGCATCTCATCACCTCAGTGGAAGCAAACACCACATAGTCAAAGCCATCCAAGCAATATTAAGATCAGTATTGTCGTTCTTTAATACCATATAACCCTGTCTCCTAAAAGAAAGCACGTGTTTTAATAGGGGGGATTTACACCCTAGCAGGATTTTTTTCATTGTCGACACCATTTGACCGTGTCTCGACAGCTCTCGCACTAATGCAGTATCGCTAATGAAGGGGGGGACATTAGATAAAGCAACTTTTCTGGATGGGTTAACGAGGGGAAAAAACGCCGTCTGCGCGCTGTTAATCACTATCTCTTCTTCGACTAGCATATTAACTTTTTCAATTGAATCCAGAAACAGAACTACAGCACTGTTCATTTGTGAGGCAGACAGAATACTGCCATGCCCCACTGCTGCTCCCACTGCCAAACTGGACTCCACGCCGACCGGCACCTTAACTCCATGCCGGCGCATCAGCGCGCCCAGCTCCATTGTGGTTGTGCTTTGCCGACACTAACGACCAGCACTAAGCTAAGTTGAAAAATTGACTCCTGGCAAAACACTTTTTCTCAGCACTTAAAACCAAAGAACTCACCCCAAAGAGCACCAGAAAGTAGGAAAAGTGAAGAGAAACCGCGCCACCCGCTCAGGCCACACTCCACACTCAGCTGCCCCCCCAACACTCACGCCACACACACCACACACACCACACACACCACGCACACGCAGAGAGAGAGAGAGAGATGTGGAGAAGTGGGAAAAGAGAGAGGAGAGACAGATTGAGAGCAAGAGAGAAATAGAGATGGGTAAAGAGTGAGAGGTAGAGAGGGAGAGAGAAAGAGAGTGAGAGAAGGAGAAGGAAGGACGTAAGGAATGAAGAAAGGCAGACATATAAAGAGTGGGAAGGATAGAGAAATAGAGGGATGGGGGAAGGGGAAGAGAGGGAGGGAAGACAGAAGAGAGAGAGGAGAGAGAGCTGAAGAGAGAGAATAAGAGAGAAACAGAGAGAGGGAGAAAACAAAAGAAAAAGAGTGATAGCAAGAGAGAGATATAGACAGAAAGAAAGAAAAAAGAAAGAAAGAAAGAAAGAGCAGAAGAAAGAAACTATAATAGAGAGAAAGAAGAGAAAGAGAAAAGAAAGAGGGATATAAAGAAAGAAAAAAGAATGAAGAACAAGAGAGAGAATAAGAAAAGGGGAGAGAGATAGTAAGAAACAGAAAGAGCAAGAAAAAGAAACAAAAGAAATAGAGGGAGGGAAAGAAAGCAAAAGAAAGAGTGGTATATATGAAGAAATAGAGAGAGAAAGAAAAATAAAGAAGGAAGGAATAGAGAGAGAGAGAGAGAGAGAGAGAGAGAGAAAGCGATATAAAGAAAGAACAAAATATATAGAGAAAGAAGCAGAAAGCAAGAGAAGGAGACAAAACAGAGAGCGAGGGAGAGAAAGAAAGAAAAAGAGCGAGAAAGAGAGCAGAAGTAATAAACATCAGAGAGAGGAAAACGACAAAAGAGGGAAAGAAAGAGTGATATAACCAAAGAAAGAATAATATAAACAAGGAAAAAGTGATAGAAAGGAAGAACGAGAGAGAGAGCAGACTGAGAGAGAAAGATAATGAGAAAGGGAGTAACAGAAGTAGAGAATAACAGAGAGGAAGAGAAAGAGAGAGGAGGAGTTGAAAGAAGGTTTAAAACACTGATGAGAGAGAGAGAAAACGAGAGAAAGAGAGAGAGAGAGAGAGAGAGAGAGAGATCACACAGGGAGAGAGAGAGAATGAAAGGATGGAGACCTGGTATGAAAGCCCCAAACTCCTCCTCCTCGTCCATCACATCCCTCTCTCCCTCTCTCTATTTCTCTTCACCTCTCTCTCTCCAGCCGAGGCACCTTCTTATTTCACACTAGAGGAGAGGAGAGGATTTGGCTGCCACGGTAACGGCTGGTCCGGAGTCGGAGTCGGAGTCGGTGTGGAAATCGATGAGTGGTAATGGATGAGCCGGAAAAAAAGATGGAGGGCCTCAATTTCATAACTGATCTTCTGACTCGGGATAAAACTCGGCCCCCCCACCGCACACACTTTAACACACACACACACACACACTCTCACACACACTTTCACACACTTGTGTGTGTGTGTGATGCCAGTGTGAATACACTCCTAATCTCCAGCAGAGGCCTGCAGCTGGAAAAGATTACGCATCACTCAGAAGGACTCACACCACCAGTAAATATCCAGTTTCAAAGATGGAGACGGTTGGGGCTAAACGGACAAACACACACACACACACACACACACACACTTTCAGGGGGAAGAGAGTGAACACAGCTTGGACAAAATCAGGGCTTGAAATGCTGTTTGGCGAGTTAGAGGATATTAGAATATATGGGAAGTCAAGAGAGTGCATTAGTGAAGTTCTGACGTTGAACATAAACACGTGTGTGTGAAAATGAGTGACTATTTCTTATTGTGAACGCAGCACAGCCCACATAAACCACAACTAAATGTGAGCTCTGCATTTGACCCGTCTTTGAAGGAGCAGTGGGCAGCTGACATGGGCAGCACCCAGGGAGCAGTACTTGGAGACGGTACCTTGCTCATGAATACTTCAGTGGTACCTTTACTGGTCCAGGATTCGAATCAGCAAGATTCTGATCATGCGACGAACACCCTAAACGTTATGCTACCAACTGTCAACTGTTACAACCCTGAACACTTGGTCACTGGTTCAAGTCCAGGTCTGATAAAGGTACCACTGAGGTACTCATGAGCAAGTTACCGTCCCCAAGAACTGCTCCCTGGGCGTAGCTCGGTGCTACTTCACGGATGGGTCAAATGCAGAGGTCACATCTTGTTGTGGTGCACTGTGTGCCATGTGTGTTCACAATGACTCACTTAAATATTCCGTTTTGGTGAAAAAAGTGAAATTCACAGACAAAAAAGACTGAACATATTTTATTTATTTATACTAGCACCCTGGGGGCAGTTGGTAGCGTAACGGTAGCGTGTTCACTCCATGATCAGAAGGTCACAGGTTCGAATCTAGGACTGGTAAAGTTACCACTGAGGTACTCATGAGCAACGCAATGCTCCCCGGGCGCTGCTCTTGTTAGCCGCCCACTGCTCCTTCACGGATGGGTCAAATGCAGAGATCTCATTTGGTTGTGGTATGTTCACAATGACAAATAATAATCCCACGCTTTCTTTTTTTCACTTTCTATTCAAAAATTCTATTTTATCCAAACTGTCTTAACCCCAACCACCAAAGCGGATTATTTCTATGTGACATCGTACTTGGCAATAAACAAGAAACTAAACTTTCTGATTCTCATTAAACTCAACAGAATTCAGTTTCACGGTTGTGTTGAGTTCAACTCTCTGCGCTTTGTGTTCTTGAGAACTGGAACTGAACTTGGTCTGTGGACGGTGACGTCAAACATGGAGAATAGCACACAAACTGACGAGACGCCTGATGATTCACTCTGACACCTTTAGTGTGAACTCAGCTTCCGGCACATTCGTCTCATGACTTCTTGCTCATTTTGTGACCTATTCAGGTAAATACTCTGACTGACTGTGGGCTTCCACTCTCTGCAAATATATCTATTTAGTTATAATTTTTAGATAATTTAGTTATATACAAATGCTACAATATCTGAACGCTTAAGGGCCTGTGTCCACCAAACACGGTCAAAACCTCAAATCCAGAACACTTTCTCTGCACTTCTCTCAGCGCTTGTTGTTGCTCAGTTACGAAAAGCATCACCAGGCACTTCCGCGTTCGTTCCTATTTCATATGAACATTGTAACGTGTTCCTTTGAGATCGGTAGTTTAGGCGACATAAGCAGCATTTGAACTAGTTAGCTACTCCAGCTGCTCCAGATACGCCGCAATTGTTGTTAGCAAGTTCTCGACTGTATGTCCCGCCTCTTCCTCTCTTTTGATTGGCTAGCAAGAGAGAAGTGACAGTGACGAGCCAAGCGCTGTTCTAAAAGTTGAATGGATTTCAGCTTGAAGCGCTCTGAACACTGCAGTAAAATCACGTATCCACCTGCATTTTTTTCCCCGCTGGAGGCGCTTAGCGCTCTGAACGCTGAAGCCAATTGGATGTGTATTAAAAATAGGCGCTGCCAGTGGAAAAACCACTTTTGGTGGACACAGGCCCTAAAAGAACAACTTATATGCTGGCATTCATGGAACTCACTACAATCTCTTATCCAGAGTGATTTACATTCTCCTAATTAGAGGGACATTCTCCTCAGAGCAACTTGGGGTTAAGGATCTTGCTCAGGGGTCCAGGGATATTTTTAACTTGACTTTCTCACGACAACAAACTGATATTCTGATATTTTTAGGGTCATCTGTGTTGGACATTATTCATTCATTCACTATCCGAACTACTTAATCCCGACCCTGGGTGGGGGCTGGACCGGAACCTATCCCAGGAACTATGGGCGCAAGGCGGTGACCAACCCTTGGCAGATGCCAACACTCACATTCACACTTTATCAGGTCAATTTAGATTCACCAATGAACCTATATTGCATGCTTTGGACTGTGGGAGAAAAACGCAGCACCCAGAGGAAACCCAAGCGAACACGGGGAGAGCATGCAAACTTCACATGGAAAGGCCCTACGACCGACCTGGGGGATTGAACCCAAGACCCTCTCGCTGTGAGGCGGCAGCGCTAACCACTGCGTCACCGTGCCGCCCCACACGCCCATATGTATATGCTAAATTATTTATTATTAAAATAACATCTCAAAAATGATTTATTTAAAGTTTAAACACAGTTGTGTAATTTAGTGACGCTGCCTAATCCTGCGGCGCTAAAACCATCAGGAACACGGAGATTGTGGGTGAGAGCTGGTGTTGTTAAGGAAATTAAAAGTATGATGGAGTGATTTGCTTTTGGGGTTGTAGTGTGTTGTGTTGTTTGTTCTGCTCATTGTCATATCAATATGTAGGAATTATCGTGAATGTTGAACAATAAACCAGCTTTACCGCAGTAACACTTCCAATGCAGAACCAGTCAAGGTTGTGCACATTTACAGATCGGCTCCATAGATCAGCCCAATGCCACCGATACCTGATCCAGCTATTTGAGTCGTTATCGGACCGATATCTTATCCATATATCGGATCGGTCCCTTCTCTAGTTTTTATGAGCTACACATGAAATAAAGTCAAAAAGCCAAAATAGTCTACGAAGTACAAAAAGAGTAACATCTCAACCCTGGTCTTAATTATTTAGTGTTTGTTATATTTGTGCTGAACTTGTATCCAAGGTCAGGCTGAAATTCTTGGTGTGATCTTACATATGAACGTCCACATCTCACATGGATATTTTTTATTTCTGGCCCAAACCACTTTTGAGAGGTTCGAGCAGGACATAATTATATATTTCAAGCATTGTTTTTCAAGGTTGCGATATTTTTGAGCTGGTTCAGGACTCAGGATGTGATGTTTATTCAAGGTATAGTTCTCTCACACAAACACACATCGTTGAATATTATATAGGAATACTCAGACATATACACACACTGACTTTTCCTTCTACCTCCCATGTGTGTGTGTGTGTGTGAGTAGATTTTGTTCTCCAAAGTAAGTCTTTTAACCCTACAAACATCTATCGCTATTTTATTCTTCAGAGATCTCCACAATCCTCTACTCTTCTTCCCAACACACACACTCACATAGGCACACACACAATCTTCACCACTTTATCAATGGACAAGAAAACAAGGAAGCATTCTCTTTCTCCTCATTCGTATTCAAGGGATTCTTCTTTCTGACTTTTCCCTCGTTTCCGTTCTCAGATCCAATTTCTCCATCGGATTCAACCTCTCGAGTGTCTCTGGAATGAAGTGCATGAACCACACTGACCTTAAACCTAATCTCCAGCGTATAAAATGCCACACAATTTACAGGAGGACTCAAGGTTTCTTAGGTAAAAGGTTCCTACACATTTTCCATTTCAAAATTCCAGATTTTTCAATACTCAAATGTTTCCCTTTGGTAGGGTAAGGGCCGGGATATACTTAACACTCAGAACGCTTATGCGCACACATCATGGCTGCCACTAGAGTTGGGATCAAGACCACCTAAACCGAACCTGAGACCTGACCAAGACCAAAGTGTGTCGAGACGGAGACAAGACCAGGACTCTGAAGGGCCGAGACCGAGTCGAGACCAAGACTGGACCAATGTAGGTGTTACACCACATGACAAATAAGTGGAAGATGCAAAGCCTAAGCAACATTAAAGATGATTATTGAATATTTCTCTCTTCCATATCTATGATGAGGAAATCACTTCACTGGAAGCAGTTATCAACACTGATCACATCATACGTTAAACTCAACAAACCACAGTGAACACTCCTCAACACCAAACTCACTGTTTTATTGGCTGCAGAGTTGTTATTATGCAGAGATATTCTATGGCTTAATGCTGTGAAGAAAAATAAGGTTAGTGCAGGTGGCAACACTTCTTTATTCATTTGGTTTCTATCTGGATACAGAATAAAATGATTTGATGAACAATACATTTTTCTATATTTATTTTTCCCTATTAATTATTCTCTAACATTATAAAATGGAAAAATATTTTCTGATCAATTGAAAATGAAGAAATACTAAAGTTTTGGGTAATTTTGAGC
>JAVGVS010000542.1:106575-228425 GCA_032718565.1 Distichodus sexfasciatus | reverse complement strand
AGGGTTTAAGAGAAAGTACTGATTCCAGAATGAAATATGAGTTGCATGTGATAAAAAATGAAGAGAATATGAAAGGAAAGAACCCGGATTCTTACTTTTAAAAAAAAGCTTGTGTTAATCAATGCGAGGAATATCTAGTGGGCTAAACCAATTTGTATTAGTGTGCCAGATATTTTTACTTTATGGATGGTTGATTAATTAGTGTGAATGTGTTTTGTGTATATTTGGTGCCAGCAAACGTTGCCAACGAAGCGTTTGCACGCGAACATGCTAACTCCTTTATTTGTATGTGACTGCAGATTGTGCAATAATTTTAATAAAAAGCTACCATTAAAAAAAAAAAAGCTTCCCAACACTGATAAATTCTAAATAAATTCAGTTCAATTCTATACACAAACCAAGTCTTTCCAGGTCCGTAGCCAGCCTAGTGCAAGGGGAGGTTATTTTTTTTATTTTTATTTTTTAAAGTGGACCTTTTGTATTTTCATACTCATATTTCATATTTCATTATGAGATTTAAATACTGCATTTTGGTGACATTTTTGCTATAATTTGTGCTGGATATCTTAATCTGTCTGCTCGTATCATAATGTGCACACTTTTGATGCACTAAAAAATATAAAAAAATAAATATAAAAACGTCAGTTGCTGCGCAGTGGGTTGTTATATGTCGCGTGCCGTCAAGGAGAATCACAGAAGTGGTTATTAGGGCTTCAGTTTGGTTTAGATTTATTTATTTTTTATTTTAATTTTTTTGAGGGATTCCAATTATTATGCATCATTATTTAAAAGAATACTTTATTACCAAAAAAAAAAGAAAAACGAACAAATTTGGGACCTTTGGCTGGTGGGGGGAACCACCCGAACCCCCCCTGGCTACGGGCCTGCTTTCTAATGTGGCAAACCTCATAGCACAGATACGTTCAGTCTCAGTAGCAGCACTTTTTTGTGGAAAAGAAGGTCATGTGCTGAACAAACTGGCTAGAGGAGCTCTGCGAGATGTGGAACTAAAGCCCAGCCAGGGGAAGAGCCCTCACGGGGAGTGGGGTGTGGGAAGCAGCCCCGAATCCACCAGCCAGATCCAAGTGCAGCGTGGGAAGGTGGTAACGGGGACCTTTAGTTGAGGAAAAAATAGGAATGAAAGAGAAAACAGCAAATCCTTGAAGTATCTGTTATGCTCTGTGTGTGTGTGTGTGTGTGTGTGTATTTATCGCATTGTGGGGACCTTTTTGTCCCCTAAAATCACTTTTATTTGGGTTTTGTGGGGACATTTGAGAGGTCCCCATGAGGAAAAATGACTTTATAGAAAATGTGCTTGTTTTATTTGAGAAACTAAAACAGGTAAAAGATGTGCCTTTGGTTACTGAGGTTAGGGTTAGGTAGGTGTAAAATTATATACATCTCGTCATTATGGGAGCCTATGGAAAGACCTCACAAAGATAGTAATACAAAGATGTGCATGCGCGTGTGTGAGTGAGTGAGTGAGTGTATGTGTGAGAGACAAGGAGAGATGGACTACTTTAAGGCTGAGTGGATCCGATGTATAAAGCTCTGCTTCAGCAAAAAAAAAAGAAAAAAAGAAAAAGGCTTCCAAGAATTCATTTCATTTTCACAGTCATATCCAGCCTCGTGTTCAGTTGTACAAGCGCCGTGCAGCGAATTAATGAAAGCGTCACAAAGCGACATTTTCACGTGTGATGGAGAAACTGCTTTGAAGGACACCTGTGCAAGATGGTTATACATAAAACTAGCACGGTAGAGAGAAGGTTAAGCATGTTTATTATACAGTATGTAGAATCTAACTGCAAGGTTATATTCAACAACACATTCATAAAGAAATGGCACACAACACATGTTTTTAAGCAATGTAATTTACGAGTATGTTTATGTGTGGTTTTGATTTTGAATTTTGATTTTATTTTCATATATTCTGGCCAATGTTCTGTGTAATTGATTGAATGACACTATCTCCAACATGGATGCTAATAAACATAAATGCACATTAGGAAGAAGGCAAAATCCATGGATTTTTCCTTTGCAATTCATATTTTTCCTGCCTGAGTCTGAACAAACAACTGTAAAACTGCTATAAAGATATTGGGCCTTAAATGTCGTAAAGTTAGGATATTTAAATAGTGTTATACAAATGTAGGACTGGAGAAAATAACCTCATGCAATAAATAACCTCATGCACCAGAGTGCTCTTTAGCAGTTATAGATTCTGTTTTTACTAGAGGTGTGAACCTTCACTGGTCTCTTGACTCGATTGCGATTATCAGGTCAACGTTCTGATGTGATGCGATATCACAATGCATCCCATCAATTTTTCTACATTACTTCACATTGCACGCAGAACGGCCAGCCATAGTCACTCCTGGGATGATCTTTTTAACTAGAATTTTTATGCCATAGCCAGAAAATCACCAAGCAATGTCATGATATAATCCAGGGGTTTTCAACTGGTTCTGTCCCAGGGACCACCATTCAGACTAAGCAGTAGGCTGTGGCTGCATTAAATTCATTATTCTTGAAGATGCTCAAATCATGTGGAAATGCATTGAAAAATAAATTAAATAATTGTTTGCATCGATGCAGAATCATCCGTGTCTGCATCGTGATGCATCGATTATGTGATTCATTTCAACACCCCTAGTTTTTACCTAGGGACAAATCTCAAACGAGAAAAGATTGGTGAATGTTGAAATGGTGAAAACTGTGAAAAGATCAAACTCATCACAGATGGTTCTTAAGCCCCATTGTCGGTTGCAATAATTAAATCGAATTGAACTTCTGCTGATAAAGGCAAGAACTTTGGCCAAACTCTTAATGGAACAGTGACGCGTATACAGACAAAACGCTGATTTTCAGAGCGCTGCCCAATTTGGACAATGACTTGAGTTTCGTCCCGATTCAGGCCTAAATGTGATACTCTCACTCTCTTTCTTTCTCTCCCCAACCCTCCCTCTCTTTCTCGCTCTCTACAGCATCCGCCTCCGAGGCGTGCGATTACAATTCCTTCCTTCCTCTCCACCCCCTCGCTGCCTCATTTTGGAGGGATATCTAATATTCACCACGTAAATAGTTTGTCCTTGTTTCTTTCTGAAGGGCGTACAGGCCTTTGGGAAAACAGTTGGATCCTTAGAACGTGTACAGTTCTTCCAGATGTCGATTAGGCAGAATTATTGATCCGATTTTACAGGACGGCCCGGTTTGACACAGCTAGAAGTTTAGCCGCATTTTGTTTTAGTGGGGTCAGAGCAAAGCAGAATTATTTGAATTAATGGTGAAGTAGTAGGGCACTGACAAATTTTTGAATGAATTCTTACAGGGTTTGGCCTGTTTCGTACAGGTCCTGTAGAGGTGGAAGATTGCAACTGAGCGTCTTCTCGGTGGTGTGCATGATGCACTGCAGTCTGCGCTTGTCCTTGGCAGTGGCAGCAACGTACTGGACGGTGAAGGAAGAAGTGAAGATGAATGCAGGAAGTGAGGATGGATGGTCAAACTTGAAAATGCGACCAGAAAATCATTTTAATAATTCAGTGTTAAATTATGCTGTGCTTTCTGGACGACTTTCCATTATGATGTCTATTCCAACCAGTGGAAGAATCACAGTGTATGAGGTGAAGCTCCATAGGACACGCTGCTCCGTTGTTCTCAGTTCCATGTCTAATGACAAAGCTCATCAAAGTTTATAGCTTTATAGTTACATTTATGCACTTGGATGTAAAAGATCCAGTTTCTTTCTGTATTTTCCACCTCTCGGCTACAACTTCAAGGATCCTTTGATTTTTACTGTCATGCTATTGATACACAGTTATAACTATGCATTGAACCTGATGCCTCTGACTTGGCTAATAATTTGTACGCATGTGTATCGGCTGTAAATGACTGGATGTCCAATAACTTTTTGAAAAATCAATAAAGAAAAAAACCGAGCTGATTATTAAAGACCCCCAGGGAATAAGAGAGAAGGTGAAATCTAGACGTGATTGCTTTGCGACCCAAACTAAATTACACATCGAAAATATTGGTATATGTGGATTTTTGAAAGCCAGCTTTATTCAACTTTGGGAACATAGCAAGACCAAACTCAGAGATTTTTTTGTCAAGGACAAACAACACTGTTAAAGAGTTACAAATTATTTAGAAGATCATGTTACACCACTTTAGTTTGAACTTCATTGGCTACCAGTGTCATTTAAAGAACTAAAAGTCTTTAAAGGTCTGAACATGAATGGATGTAACTTCTTCGACTAGCAGTTCTTGTTTTAAAGCTAAGCAGACAATTTCTCAGTGGACTACAAAGCCCAAATGTACATGCTCTCGAAAAAGGAGCATCATCCAAATGACCTAAATGTAAGTGTAAACCTTTAAAAAAAACCAGCACGATTCATAGAAAAGCTGTTTAATACTCTACATAGACGTAGCTTGAAGTAAAAAAAATGTGACACAACACTGAGGATAAAGGTGGTGAAAAAAACGACTGACAATGTCTGAGCACTCCATCAAGTATGACAGTGCTCATTGTGGATTCTGACAGTAAGCTAGCAGAATGCATACGAGCATAAAGGGAATTCTTTATCTCTGGTGCACAGTCTGTCCTGCTCTCTCAGGTGTGTAGATCCCTATCAATTGCACGAGGCCCCTTCACACGGTTTTGGGATTGAAACGCGTCACCCTTCCTCCCTCTCATCCACCGTCATACGTGGAAGGGTTTTATTTCTTGTCTACGACAGTCTGTCATCCTACCGTCCGCTCTTTCTCTCTCGCTCATCTCTTTGATATGTTTTTCTTTCCTTTCATCCACGTGGTCCAGGCCTTGGCTTTGCACACCATCTAAAGGGGACGATTTGATCTCTTGCAGCGTCTACATGACCTGACCTTGCCAATCCGTGAGTTGTTCATTTATTCATTTTTCCACATTGAAACAAAAAGGCGAAACGTATGGTTTTTTCAATGTTAACTTCAAAACCAGATTTTTTTTTCATTTCGCAATCATTTTTCCCCATCTTTGCCGCCATATTACAGGGAACTAGACACGAGAACGAATCCACCCTTTTGCTAGGTGACAGTTTCTGAGGTGGTTTAATTAGCTGTGATTTAGCTTACAGCACCCAACGTCTGGTTGTAGTGCGAGTCAGAATCCGCCTCTTTTGTCCCCGACTTTTGGGCTGCATTTCTGAGAGAAGCTTTACTTTTTCACGCCTTTGTCCTTATTAACTCCGTATCACGAGAAAATTGGACGACTTCATTACGGCATCGCCCTCCGGCGCAATCCCAAAAATAAAACCGGATCACAGCGAATGGGACTGGAAACGAGACGGAATATTGCCGTTTGATGGCGTTCCCTCTAATTTTATGGAAGGAAGATGACTTATACCTGCTCAGAACTCATTATTAAAATGCGTAATGTGTGTGTGAGTGTGAGTGTGTGTCTGTTCATTTATTACCAGCTCCACCTGACTTAGCAGGACTATAATACTGCGTTTATCCCACGTGTTAGACAATATTTAAAACAATGCGAAAGAGCGGGCCACCCCTGAGTAATCCACCTTGAGCAAATCTGTCCTAATTAAGCCGTGCTTAAGGGCAAGAGTCTGAGATGGGATGTCAACGTGTCTTTATCCGTCTTAAATTCAAAGCAAATAACATTTCTCAGTCAGGGTCGGTGAAGATAGACGCTCAGAGAAGAAGCACGTCTACGCTTCAAAGCACGTCTGAAAGCACGTCAGGAGGGATTCGGTCTCCCGGCACCTGAACCAACAACATCAACAGCCGAAAAGATGTTTACTGCAGCGTACGCCGGTGTTATTAAGTGCACGTCCACGCTTCATCACTTTAAACACATTCTTTCATCGCGCATTGCATTGTTTTAAACATGCATACAAACATCCAGTTATGTTGTGAGGTACTTTCATTGGCTTGCATAATGAGTAGATGTCAATTAAACCACAGCTACACGGTAATCTACACCCGTACATCGTAACTAGGGGTGTAATGATACATCAATCTACATTGGTACATTGTTTCCATGGTCAATGTAGCAACTGTTTGAATCGATTAAAAATAAACACATAAATCAGTTAATACATACAGTCAGTACATATTGCAACGTCCCTTGCCAAACAAGTGCAGAGACGTCAGGTGGTTTTGTCACAACTTTTATGAAAAAAATAAAAAAAGATATGATTAAGAACCTTGATTGTGAAGGGATTTGATACTAATGGAAGTGATTGTGTGAATTGTATGTCCATTGAATCAATATATCGCATCTTGACGGTGCACTGTTGTTGCAGAATTTATGGTAGTATTATTTTTTATTGCACAGCTATTACAATATTTACAGTAACATTATTTTAATACATGGCTATTACAATATTAATAATATTTTTAATGCACAGCTGTTACTGAATTTATGGTTATAATATTATAATATTTACAGTACAAATTTTTGAAACTACAGCTTTTACAGAATTTACGGTAATATATATTTTTTTTTAATGCGCAGCTATTACAGAATTTATGGTTTTTTTATGCATAGGTATTACAATTTTATGGTAATGTAAATTTTGTTGCACAGCTTTTTAAATATTTACGGTAATGTAATGTAATGCGCAGCTATTCCAGAAGTTATAATAATAATAATAGCAGCCATCATTGTGATTTTTATGGTTGTTGTCATGATCATTTTGAAATCCACGCCTCACAATTTGTGTAAACCATCTCCTTCATTCTCCTTCAGGCCTTGAACCACAACACTCGCTTAAGTCTTTCTTTTTAGGTTAGCATACAGTCTACACTACACATTTCATCACCTAAGGCCGGCTACACGCTGCGATGTCAGGCTGTCGCAGACTAGTGATAGCAAGAGATGTGAGGGTATCGAGATAAAATCTTTGATCAGAAGCCCAAATCGGTGGTCTTTGATCGCACTACGAGACACACTCGCTGACAGCCAAAGACTTCCTGCGAAAATATTTCCTCAAGTGTCAGAAACGTCAACACCGCAGCATGCGACCGCTGCTACAACTGACGGCTAAGCATAATATAATAAATAAAATAAATAAAAGTAACACGGACGAGATGACACGTAACATGCAGGCCAAAATAAAAACATAGCAACACAAAAGACGATTAAGAATACGGCGAGAAGAACACAGCACGGTTTTAGTTCTTTAATAGAAAAACTCAAACAGTCAAGACAAAATCTAATGACTTGAAATTAAACAGCTAGATTCAAATGTATCTGATTTTAAATGATTTATTATGTCACCAATTTACCGTAAAAATAAGCACAGCATGTAGAGGCCTTAAGGTAAACCTTACATTTTGCTTTAAATCTTATGATCAAGTGTGTACTGCCTTTTGGGCCAACCTGCAGCTGATCTAAAGCTGTGTTTTCCCAGCAGGTTCCAAACTCCAGGCAGCCAGAAACAATGAATACCTGATGAGGGCTTGATGCTTGGACAGACCAAAAATGTGGGTCATGGGTAATGGAGCAGGATACAGTTCTAAGGCAGTAAACTCGGTACTCAGAACACCATTTCCAGTGCGCACAAACTTAGAAGAATTTGGTTGGGTTTCAGAGCAGCACAACACAATAGAGCACAATGTTTAATATATAAATGGAAGTAACGTGTATAATAGGAATGAAAAATTCACAGAGGTCATAGTGTTTAAACATATTCAAGAAACTCGGTTTACATAAGGGTAATGGACCTCATTTATCAGCTGTTCTTTAGAAGAAATTTGTTCGTAAAACCCACTTTTGCAGTTTTCACAAATTCTGACGTTTTCGGTCTTCTCTTATTTAAGATTCACAATCATTCATTCATTATTTACGACTGCAGACGTGAGGCAGGGCTGGAGCTAACATACCACAGGGCACACACAAACCACATACACACCTAAGAGGGACAATTTAGAGTAACCAATCAACCCGAACTGTATGCTTTTTTCCCCGGAGCACCTGGAGAAAACCCACGAAAACACGGGGGGAGCACACAAACTCCATATAGAAAGAGCCCATAACTGACCCAGGGATCGAACCCAGAACCTTCTTGCTGTGGGGCGCCAGCTCTAACCACCATTTCCATATTTAAGATTTGTCAGGAGGTAAGAACAGAATCTACAGCAGTTCGATTTGTGCAAAACATTGGGTCAGGTCTTCTTCAATTCTACAGTTGTAAAATATTTTACTATTTATTAAATGCCGTAACTTTCTTAAGAACAAATATTTGATTTAAATGCTTTTTGGTGTAAAAATTCATGAAAGAGGCCCATTGTGAGCAAAAAGACTGCAAAGAAGAATTAGAATTAGAAACTACATTTCTAAAAGAATGTGACAATCAAACGCTATATCATTAGAATAAAAATCAACATGATTTCTGCAGTAATCATGAATACATACGAAAAAAGTCTTAAATCATATGGGGAAAGTATTGGAAAAACCCAGAAACTGTACAGCAGCTCTCAGGAACTCCAAGACAAACGACAAATGTGCTTCTACATCTTCTCCAAGGCCTTGCCTTCTGTGCTGATGATGTTGAGCGATTAAGCCTCGGTCCAGCCAGGGCAAGAACAATTAGGCCCAAGCCACAGAGAGCTAATGGATCTTTAGCAGCGCTATGCTTCTTAATAACGGATGTGTTGTCGGGGTCTCCAGGGCCGCGTGAAGCATCACAGCAATATGTCTGTTTATTGCATGGCCAAGAGTGACATGGGGGTAATTTAGAGAGGAGCTTTAGACTGATTGTAGTGTAGAGCCATTTACTTTAGGTGCAGGCCTATTGAGTTTGAAGTTGAGGCAGTTGGCATGTTTTCAGGCTCGCATTAGTCAAGAGCCCTGTGTTATATTATTTTCTGGCAATGACAGAACTTTCCTTTCTCTACAAATCTCTTTATTATGCTTTAGTATGTGAAAGACCAAAAGACACTCCAACCAAAATCATTTCATTTTACACTTAGGGCTTTTAAAAGTCTTCCCGAGTATAATGTAATGGATCGTCATCTAAAAAATTGCTACAAAGGCAAAAGCGGGGGGGCATCTGTAAGTTTGTCCATCACTTGAGTAACTGCAAAATGTTGAGTAAATTTTTTTCACTGTTGACTTCAGAATTACGCATGCAACAAAGCGATTCCTTATATATTGCTCGCCTTTAATATGTATGTACAGTATCTTGCAAAAGGTGGGGGACATTTTAAACATGCATTGTAACATTATTGTTGAATGTGATCATGAATTGACATGGTAATGTTCTCTTTTAAAGTTGACATGAATTGTTCATATGAAAATATTGTTATTGTTGTGATAAGATTCATCAGATGTTCTAGCTACACAATTATGGTTCTACCCTTAATAATTTTTAATTCGGAAAGCAACCGTGTAAGAAGTTTGGAAAGCAGTCATTACCTGACTAAGTTTGGGCAAAATTTTTAATCCTAAAAGCAACAGTGTAAGAAGTTTGAAAAGCAGTCAACATTTGACAAAGTTTTGGGCAACTGACAAAGTTTATGCAATTTGACTGCCAGTGTACAATGTTTTGACTATTTTTCTGCATGTCCCCTCCCGTTTTCCATACAAAACAATGATGACAGATGATTTGTAATCAAACACCAATATTTCAGTAACTTGCCAGTAAAAGTAATTGCGACGAGTATAATGCGTTTTTTTAAAAAAAAAAACTTTTATTTTGAAATATTTCCTAACAGGAAGTAAGTACTTGTAAACACGGGAGCATCCGGTTTAAAGCTGGATCCCAGCGAGTGCGTGACATTTGAGCAGGTAAAGGAGTTAAGACAGAAAACTAACATAAAATTGTGAAGCCCAGACAAAGCTTTTCTGCTGTTTTAAGTTTATTTTCAAATATTTACCGCAAGTGGCTATGTATTTACATGAGATATATTTCCTTCTGAATTGTTACTTTCAAATTTTATAGTGTACCTATTTCTTAATTGCTTATTCGTAATATAATAATGGCAATATGGTATAGTAATATATTAACTAGTGATATATAATGGTTTACATTTTTGGAAGTAGCTTGATCGACACTGCTTATGTAGTATAATGTTCCAATAAAGAAGTCAAGACTTTTTAATTCTGCACATGAAACAGCGCTTCACCAATGCGTGTGCGACAGAATTAAACATTATGAAGTAAATACATAACTATTATTTTCCCCTAATCATTTCTTATATTTACCATACCATACCATCTTTATTTATAAAAGCACTTTAAACCAACCATAGCTGACACAAAGTGCTGTACATCGGAGCAATAAATGCAAATAAGAAAGAAAAATACAAAGATATAGTTAAGACCAAATAACAGACCAAGGTCAGATAGCTAAACAAAACTAAAAGAAAACTAAGTCCTGCAGGTTTTACGACGTGTTTTAAAAGTGGACAGTGAGGAGGCCTCTCTAATGTGCAAAGGCAAGTTATTCCATATTTCCATAATTTACCTTAAAATGAGTCTCATTCTGGTAACCAGTGTTGGGCAAGTTTCTTCAAAAGTGTAATACATTATAGATTACTAGTTACTGTTATTTAAAAGTCATTCGTTACTTTATAATATTAGTGTGTGAATTGTAATGCGTTTACACGATTCTTGCATTACCATTGAGTTACTTTCACCAAAATAACTGCGGAAGTAGGACTTGCCATTATGAAATGCTAATATGTTGTTTACTGCAGTTCATCCTACAACCAGTGGGGGGCGATGTGGTGTAGCATAATGACTGTAGCTATGCACTCCTATGTTTCTCTCGAATTGTTGGTGATTTTTAAAAATAAAAACAAAACAGCACAAAATTTCCTGTTAGCAGTGTGTTATAACACACATTACTGAAATACATACTGAATATAGTATTACAGAAAATTTATTACTGCGCCATACATTACTGTAATTGCGTTACTTTTATCACGCGTTACTCTCAACAACGCTGGTAACACTAATGTTTTCTGTCAGTACTTTGGCCTTTAGATACATGAATGAATATGGTATTTGTCCAGAATGACAAGATGAACTGCATCTGGATTTTTTTGTTTTTTTTGTTCCTTTAGTGAATGTCATTATCAGGGGCAAAAGCAGTAGCTAATTTGTGGAAATAAAGGAAATAATGACGTCCAACAATTCCTTAAAAAAATTATTAAAAAGTTAGGTAATATTAGCTAATTGCTTCACAGTATATTCATGTTAACTGTATAATTTAGTTGAAACTCACCCTGTTGAAAAGTAAATTTGTTGAATTAATTTTTTAACTGAAATTGAAATCAGTTTAAGAACATTCTTTTTATCTCAAAAAAGGCGAAAAAATCAACATTTATAACCAGGATCATTTGTACTAATGGAACTTAATTAGCTTTTAAAATGTGATGACCACAATAGTGTTTTTAGATGCAGTGCCACTTTTAACTTTTAAAGGTTGGTATGGAAGCCTAGGTTTAACTTTAGGTGTATATCTTTAGGTATAAAATTTGTCCCTAACCCATAGATGCACTCGCATGCAGGGATGCAACAATGACGATAGTGAACTTGTCTTTCGCTGCTTGTGGATTTATGGGTATCTACCATCTGGGCGCCGTGAGTGCATTCTTCAAACATGGAGACAAGCTGTTGAAAACCATGAAGGCGTGTGCAGGAGCGTCGGCCGGTTCGTTGGTGGCGGCTGTCGTCATCACCGCACCTGATAAACTGGAGGTAAAACTGGTGCTCCGTTTACTGGGTTACAAAAAGGAATTTTAGAATTTGATACTGTAGCTAGAATTTACAGAGTAAATTATATCCTCCGTAACATCTGCTAGGTATCTGCTGGGGCATTGCAAACAATTATCTTTCCAGAATTCCCATGATATCAGCTATTCTACACATTGCATTTTATTGCTTTACAAATCTGGGGGGCAAAAAGCTTTAGTAAACAGCTGGAATGTAATTGGCATGTAAATAACCCACTGTGCATGGAGCGTTAACCAGCAAATTAGACTCATTTTCTTTCTAAACTCATTGTGATTTATCATAATTTCTTAAACCTTTTAGAATGATGAAGTACATTGCAGGTCTGGAAAAAATATTGCGATATGATGAGCGTCACAATGCCGTTCCTAAAAACATGTCTGCTTTTCTTTCGTGTCTTCTCTTCTTCTCTAGCACTGTAAAGAGTTCGCCTACAGGTTTGCCAGCAGCGTCAGGAGACAGCGGTTTGGTGCGATGACTCCAGGATACAACTTCATGCAAGAGTTGAGGTAACGTTGGCATCCTTTGGCATGAAGCAGGAGAAAAAGAATATTGTCACTTTAAAATATACATATAAATAATTACTTTTTTCAGGCCCTCATCATCGTACATTAAGATTTTAAACGGATACAGCAGGGGCTTGAGGGTATCAAGTCTATATGAGTGGAACAGTAGAAGAGTAAAATAGCGCCAAGAAGTTGAAATCCTTTTTAACTACATTTTTTACCCACAGAGGTGGAAGTCCTTCCAACCATGTTTTCCTTCTACTTGCGCTCTTAACCAGCTGAACTCGGTTATCAGCATCTTGGAGAGTTAAAATTTAAATGGTTAGACCACGTGTAATACCATTTTCTGTTGAATAAAGCGGGATTTTTCCAACAGTGTTGCAGTGATCTCTTCTGCTAGGCCTGTTCAATTATTCCACTCCTCTTACCAGTACAAATTTCTCCTCTCATCTTGAGTGATTTAGGCAACACCTCCGTGGAAATATGCCAGAATGAGTTGTTGTTTTTTTGAAGCGTGATGATCTAGAGCCGGCTCTGCAGTGTTCTGTGCACATTCCACCTCTACAAACCGCTGCATTCCCGCACATTTAAATTTGAATAGTGAAACCGGCGGTGAAACATTTCAGCAAATGCTGTACTGTCTACTAGCTGGCTAAGAAAACTTCAGAGTAAAAGTATTTTGTTTTTTCATTCTGTATTTTCACACTCTCCTTTTTGTTATATATTCTTCCTTTCTCCCTTCCTTTATTTATTTATTAGGGGGCCATGCAGTGGAACTCTGCGTGGAACCCTATTGGAATCGTGCTGATTTTTTTCTGCCTTAAAACGCGTTGTGGAGAAAAAACTGTAAGACCTACAGCTTTGAAATTTGGCAGGTAGGTCCGGTACCCCACCCACTACTCAGGCAAAAAAAATTGCACCAATATAAGCTATTTTGAGTTTTTCCAAAAAAATTTGCATGTTGCCTAATAACTTTTGAACCGTAGCTCCGATTCTCAAAAATCTTATATCATCTTATTCCTTGGATCAAGATGAATCTTTTAGACCCTCGCATCTATTTCTGCCGTATTTTATTTTTCGCTAATTTTTATAATATGCAAAACCATCTCTTGCGAACTAGTCCCTGAATTTTTGTCCAATCTGCATGCAACTGGTATCGTTTGAATCCCTAGACACTCTTCTTTAATTATTATCGAGCACATTTTTAATTTAGCTCTTCATATTTCTGTAATATGCAAATAAATGTGGTGGGCTTGGCATAGGACTGCAACACCACACACTGAGTGTCATAGAAATCCGGCTCTGGGTGGGCTACAGCTTTGAAATTTGGCAGGTAGGTCACGTACCCCATCCACTACTCAGGCAAAAATAATTGCACCACTCTGTCAGTTGGTGCCGCTATAATAAGCTATTTTGTGTTTTGCCCAATAAGTTTTGAACCGTAGCACCCTAGATAAAAGGATGAAACGTGTCATTTTTCAACGTCTGTCCACTTCGATTTGTCAAAAACTGATAAAGCTGCAAACTACATGGCCCCCGTAATCACTGCTTGCAGTTATTATTTATTTATTTATTTATGCAGTCATTCCTTTCTGTCATTTCGTTCCTTCCCTACTTTCTGTCATTTCCTTCCATTCTTTCTTCATTTCTTTCCTTCCTTTCTTTCTTTATTCTCTCCTTTTTTCCTGTCTTGCCTTCTTCCTTCCTTTCTTCCTTATCTCATTTCTTTCTTCTTTTTTTCTTTCTTGTTTCTTTCTTTCTTCTTTCCTTCCTTTCTTTTTTCTTCCTTTCGTCCTTTCTTTCTTCCTTCCTTTCTTCTTCCCTTCTCTCCTTTTTTCTTTCTTTCTTTCTTCATCCATTTTCTCATTCCTTATTTTCACACTCTCCTTTTTGTTATATCTTCTTCCTTTCTCCCTTCCTTCCTTTTTTGTCCATTTTTTCTTTCCTCGTTCCATTCTTTCTTTCTTTCTTTCTTCATTTCTTTCTTCATTTCTTTTTGTTTTTTCTTCCATTCTTCTTTCCTTCCTTTTTTTCTTTCTTCCTTCTCTCCTTTCTTCTTTTTTGTCCATTCTGTCTTTCTTCATTCCTTCCATCTTTCATCTTTTTTTCATATATCAATGCCTGTCCTGTCTGTCCAGAACCCAACAACGCCGCGACATAGATCAACATAGATCCTGAGAAGTGCGTTTGGGCCGAGTGTCATTACTTCAGTGACTCAGCCCAACAGATTGGCTAATTACAGGGCCGCGTTGGGGAAAAGTGGTGCGTCTGGCGAGGTTGTTAATTATGCGAAAAGATGACAAACGAGCATCTGTCTGGATTTTGGACTCCAGGGAGGGACTCGGATACGTCCTCCACCCCAAGGCTCCCAACTTCCAACAAGCACAGCACGTATGTGCTGTGAAATGTGCCTAAAACTCTAAGACTGCGCAAATTAAAACAGGAATTAGAAATGAACAGACGAAGAAACTAAATCTACAAAATGTAAAATATGTTTTTTTCTATTGGTTGTTAATTTTACAAAGATGACAAACAAGCATCTGTCATTTTTTGACCGTAGGGACGGGCTGGAAGACGTTCTGCCCCACAATGCCCACCTGCTGGCCGAGCAGCGCCTCCACGTGTCCGTAACCAACGCCAAGACGGGCAGAAACCACAGCGTGTCCAGCTTCACCTCCAGAGAGCAGCTCATACAGGTGGGTCACGATCCGCTTCCTTCCTCCCTCTCCCTCTTCCATCTGGGCTTTTTTGTATACTGTACAGCTCATGTATGGTTTGTTCTTGAAGGTCCTTTTGGCCAGCAGTTTCGTGCCTTTCTACGCTGGAATGAAGCCAGTCGAATTCCAAGATCAGGTAATGGCCACTAGTGTGTGTCTGTGTGTGTTTGAAAGTGCAAGAGAGAGAGAGATTCATAGCCTATGGCTTGGAAATGGCCCATTCTGGGATGTTTTTCAGAGCTGGGAGCAGTGTGTATGGCCAGTGTGCTTGAGGCGATCAGCTTGTTCGTTCGGCTGACGGAGTGCAGCTGTTAAAATGGCACCAGGGGATGGAGGAGAGGAGGAGGAGGAGGAGAGGAAGGAGGATTTCTCAACATAACTGATGTTTATCTTAAAGTATTGAATCGATATGGGGCTGTTAGTTAAGTTCTATCACGACAGAAGAAGAATCCAGGGCCTCATTCACCAACCATTTTTAATGGAGAAAATTGTTCTTAAAACCCACTGACGCAGTTTTAAAAAAGATTCAGACATTCACCAGCTCTATATTCAAATGTAAATATTTTTGTCATTGTTCATAATTATTATAATATTTTACAAAAGATTATTTCATTATTAAACAACAATTTAAGATATGCTAACTTTTTCTTGGAGTATGAGTCGTCATCATTATAAGAAGTAACTTTCAAACAAGTTGGCATTCTAAGAATACGCCATAAATCTGAGACATTTCTTAGGGTCAGATTTAGGAAAAATCTAAAAGATATTGGTGAATGAAACCCCCTTTTCTGTTTTTTAATTAAGGCTGTAAGCAAGTGGAAATTTGCTTTTTTGCTTTCTTCCACCAGTAGAAATGGATAGACGGAGGTTTTACAGACGGTCTCCCCATCCTCGGCGAAGGACGAACCATAACTGTGTCCCCATTCAGCGGCCAGCACAACGTCTGCCCACGTCACACCGGCCGCAGCAAGATACACCTCAGACTGGCTAACATGAACGTTATAGTGAGCCGGCTCGTCTACCTCACGCCAACATAAGTTACCAACAAAATATACGTCATGTAATATTTTGGTATCGCTTTCGATCCCAGTTGTGATTGCTGGATGCTCTTTCCATTATCATTATTTCTTCTTAACTTCTTCTTCTTCTTCCCACTTTTTGCTCATTCAGCCGCTTCCACAGTTTCGTAGAGACATTGTTCATGGCTTAAAAAATTGCTCATTTAGGAGAACCAGGGTACTGCATCTCTCGTCTCTCAGTCCAGCTGCAACCCTCCTTTTTCCTTCTTTTTTTAGGCGAAATAATTTTTAGTTTCCTCTTTTAGCCATAAGGGGGCATCACAATTAAGTCTCTCATTCCCTCTTTTGGCCACAAGGGCGGCGTCTCGCCATCAAGGCAGACTTGCTATGACTGTTCTTGTAGTTCCTGTTTCTGATGTGAGCTTAACATTAATTCAGCAGTAGATACTTTTAACAGCTTGCTTTATTGTTATAATTTTACATCATAATTACTTTATAGCTATAATTTTACATCCAGTATCTTTATCTCTCAGCTATCTTCAGATATCATCTGGCACGTACTACATTTCTGGTGTTAATATTGTAGAAAGCATTTTTTTCTGAAAATGATTTTTGCTTCTTTGAACTTTCAAGCCTTCACACAACCATGAAAGGGAATGTTGGTATGGGAATGTTTGTTGTGTTGTGGCTGTGCTCATAGAGGCGAGGGCCCTGAACTTTCCACATTCGCTTTGATTCTCCTCTCACAGTTGTCCAAGGAAAACATCAAACGGCTGAACCAGGCCCTCTTCCCTCCGTCCCCGGCCAGAATGCGAGCGATACATCAAGACGGTTATGAGGATGCTCTGCGCTTCCTGAGGACTGAGGGCTGGACGGAGCATTAACTCTCCGCTCTTTATTTTTACTGTTTTCTGATTTGACACTCAAGTCAGGGATTGGATTTCTGATCTGTTAGTCGAAGCTGGAGTGTTTTTATTATTAGGATTTGAAGGATATGTGGCGGTTTTATTCTAAACTGACTAAGTCACTAACTATTGTCTGTTCAATGAGATTTAGGTTTAACAGCCAATTGGTAGAGAAAAACAAACAAGAATTTGCAGGATGTGATTGCTACATTCATGTAGTTGTAAAAAGCATGACAATACATTCAGTAATCCAAAGTATTCAGAATACGTTACTCACATTGAGTAACTTAACGGAATACGTTACAAACTACATTTTGGGGCATGTGTTCTGTAATCTGTAGTGGAATACATTTTAAAAGTAACCTTCCCAACACTGCAAGTTACTTGTGATTAGAAGCAGAGGTGGAAAGAGTACTGAAAATTTGTACTCAAGTACTGTTACATTGGTTAAAATGTACTCAATTACAAGTAAAAGTACTGGTGTTAAAAAAAATACTTGAGTAAAAGTACAAAGTACTCTTCTCAAAACCTACTCAGAGTACTAATTACTTTTTAACAGATGGATGTTTTATTGCGTCGTCAATAGCAGGCATTCTTCGATTCACCAGTATAAAAAAATAGCTACGTTCAAAGCATATTTCAGATGAACAAGGTATAGAAAGGCAATTCGTTTTGTAAATAAATGTAGATATAAAGCAGGAATTTTGTTTGTTAAAACAATGACAAAAATGTTTTTGAACATGCATAGAACAGTTTAAACTTTTCCCAATACACTGCTTAACAACAGCAGCAGGCACACGCCCTCCGCCTTTTCTCCATCATTTTCACGGGTTGACAGTGTTGCTGTCTTTGTCTCCATTTTGGCTTTGTCTCCAAATCTTTCAGTCTGTAATTAGTTTGTACTCCACTCTGTAGTAGCTGCAGACACCTGGGTGCTTGGGCACAAGGCAGCGGAGCTTATTCTTTTGCTTACGTCATAGATTAATTGGCGAGGTCGCGATTGCACAGCCTTATTGGCTGCAAAGAGGCAGATGAAAGGTTTGAATATTAATTCAAATTGTATGCATTTCAGTAGCGACTTTTGATTTTATAAGAAGTTAAGAGATTACATGGTGTAAATTGTACTCAAGTATGAGTAAAATTACACACAAAAATCTACTTAATTACAGTAACGTGAGTATTTGTAATTCGTTACTTCCACCCCTGATTAGAAGTAGCCAAACTACTGCTTGCGTATAGTAATTTTCTACACAAGCTGTTTCGTCTAGAAGAAATACACATATATATATGTATATATATGTGTGTGTGTGTGTGTAGTGTGTGTATATATATATATATATATATATATATATATATGTAACTTATGCGGAGTTATACTCAAATGTGTAAGTTCGCATTGTAAATGTGTAAATTTTGGATCAGCATAGCTACAGACTATTAAGCCCATTATGAACTAAATAAAACTTCTGCTGGAGAATGTCCTTGTATTTCTCGTGACATGATGGATTACATATTAATGTATTTTATGATTTTGCTTTTTCTAATCTAAGTGAAACCGACTATAGCTGATTGCACTGCTGAAAATGCCCAAATTACACAGTGGGCTAAGTATTTAAATTGACAGCTGCATTATTTGTTAGAGGATGCTTTGTGTTGTTCTTGTGTTTCTCTCATCCTTGCAGTATCTAACACAGCAGGGAAGCAACGCTGCACCCTTTATAATAAAACACTTTATAATAAATTTACAAAAAAGAGTGCAGGAGTGTCTGCAGGTCTTTTAGGGCGACTTTGGAGAAGAGGGGTTTCTCAACATGGCTCGGCTGTCGCCAAATCAAGGCCAAAGTAGAACACTCGTTCTAAAAGGCCAGACGTTCAAACGTAACAGTGAGAGAAAAGGAGCCGCCGTGTGAATGTCTGACCTCTGAAAACATACGTTTCTGCTTTGGCCTTGATTTGAGAAAGCATCGAGAAAGGTTTCCAGACAGCCGTGGCTCCAAAGTCGAGAAACGCACTCTTCGCTCTGGGGGAAAGGGCAGAAGATAAGCAGAAGGCCCTGAGGGCTTCTCGTGATCTGGAAAGAGCGAGAGAGGATAAATAAGCTTTTTATAATCGGTTCAAGGAGCCTGCTATAATATAGTTCATTCTAAAAAATCAATGGTGCACTTGGGTAAAAACAGCCCTCAGTGTTTGGGTGGTGATGGTAAAGTCTGATGGTTATAAACAACTTGGGGTGGTAATTAATCGACAGCATGATTAAATTGGGGAGAGGTTTTAAATGTCGATTTCGATACGTTATCCGTTTATTTTGCCTTTATTTGTCATGGGAACACAAGACGCACAGTCCTTTTATGCTTTAGGAGGATACTGCATTTTTTGAAACACAGTACAGAATGCAATGTAATCCAAATAGAAAACTGTGGATAAAACTACAGTTCAACTGGAGTAAAATAGCCTTGATGTTGCACTTAACTCTTTTAAAAACTGAAGTGGGTAATATAGCACGAGTATCAAATATATACTGTATATTTTGAATGTTTTAGTACATTGTTTTAATATACAATTAAATGTACTCACACTCGATGGGAAGAAACTGTGCAATCCACGTCATATTAATTTCAGTAATCACTGTTTACATCGTTACAACGCCGTTGTCTGAAGTTGTGACAGTTTGATTTATTTAATTTCCAAATTCAAAGAGTGAGCTTTTGAGCGAGCGAGCTTGATGGTAAGCACTGCTTAACAAGCAGAATTTAATTCTTGACTTTGGATGGTAAGTTGCACCTGTCGCAGGTGCACCCATCTATTGTGGGTTAACTGTTCTAATATAAAACCATAGGTCGATGATCATATTCACAATAATATATAAATTTGGATTATTATTATCCTACAGCCATATTAAAATGGCGTATATTAGTGAAAAAATGTCCATCAGTAGCCTATTTCATAACGACTCTGTAAAAAATGTGGACATATTACAAAAATGTTTTAGCTATTGTGATCCAAATGATGGTTTATAATAAGAATTGATTTTTTGTGTTTTAGTATTTTGTGTTGACTCATGATCAGTTGAGGGAACATGATAATAAGTCAAAGTCATAAACTTTATTGTCATCTCTTCTATATATCGTTAGATATACAGAGAGACGAGAAGACGCGGGCTCCAGCTGTACAGTAACAAGAAACAGAGAGAACAAAGAAACAGATAGGGCATATGGACAAACAATATATAAATAGGACACAAAATATATGACATTTTAAGCTAGAAGTGAAATTGACTGACAGTTTTCAATATGAAAGATTATTATCCAGTCTATTAATAGAAGTGTATTCTAAGAAGTCTGACTGAATGCAGAAATGGCCATTTTGATCCTTGAACGATGCTGTTTTCAGAGGTGGGCAAAGTAGCTAACTTCACATTTAAGTGAAAGTACATACCACTTCAACAAATGTTACTCCAATACAAGTGAAAGCCTGCAATAGTCAAATTATTTCTGGTTAAAAATACTGAAGTACTTGTTTGAAAAATACTTAAGTATTAAAGTATCGCCTTTCACCACACATTTACATTATTGCCACAACACTCTAGAAACAATTCTAAGGCCTCTGACTAACTTGTAGAAGCTGCAGAATAAGGAATTGTGAATGTTCCTGAATGAAAGACAATCAAACTGATAAAGAAAAACCAGTTAGTTTATTTTTATAAATTATCTGAAGACTACACACACCCCCACAAAACAGCATGGTTCTGACACAGCTCTGGTAGTGTGTGCACACATATATGTGTATGTTAATCAGGAGGACAGTGCAGTAGAAGCAAATGCAGCTCAGAACATGAAAATCAACATTCCAACTCTGCTTAAAAGCCAGGTTTACACCTCTAAAGGCCAAGTGACTTTCCAACAGCAAATAATGTTAATCAAGACGAAACGGAGAACTGTCTGGAGATTGGTTTATAGTTCAGTTCACAGGTGTGATGTAACCCTGATTACTGACAGCAGACTGTCACCTGCCAAACAACCAATCACCTTAGAAAAGGAATAACATCCACTTTATCCCTCATAGATTTGGAAAAGTAACCAGTAGTGAGAATCTTGATAGAAATGTAGTGAAGTAGAAAGTACAGTATTTGTCTTGAAAATGTAGTGAAGTGGAAGTCAGAATTTTCAAAATAAAATCCTACTCAAGTGAAGATTCAAGATTCAAGATTCTTTATTTGTCACGTGCAAGTTATACAGGTACAACAGGCAGTGAAATGTATCCTGATCCGCTCTTTTAATCAGGTAGTAATAGACAAGGAAGATAGAGATTTAATACAAACTGTATAAAACATAAATACTAACTTAAATACTGAGGCTGGGGTAACAGGACAAAAATAAAAACTATATATTATACAATAAGGAACATAAAGTTAAATGTGCAAACCTGAGAATGTAAAATTGTAAATGTGCTAGGGCAGAACAGGTGCAAAGAGATGATTTTTTAAAGTGCCAAGTGTAGCTGCAGCATTGTACATAGCAGAGTAGAGCATGTGACAATGAAGTGCACTGTATAAGTATTAGCAGCATATAATAACATGGACATTTACAGTATAGTTACTGTAACAACTATATGAGGTATGTAATACAGCATGTAATAGCATGGACATTTACAGTATAAGTTATTGTAACAGCGAGGTATGTATTAGCAGCATATAATAACAGAACTGAGACCTAGAAAGCATGTCTGGTTAGCGAAACGGATGGCCTGAGTCTCTACAGGTTTTGGCCATGATGAAAGTGGAACCTCTGCCTGATGGCAGAAGATGAAAAGTCTGTTTCCTGGGTGAGATGAGTCTTTTATAACCCTGATTGCCCTGGTCTTTACAGATAAAGATACTAAAAATCCCCTACTTTTAAGTACCGTACTCTGCTAGTTACTGTCCACCTCTGGCTGTTTTAACCTGTCAGGGTGCCAAACGGCCCAAAACTCGCGGTCTCAGATCCAGTAAGGAGCATCGATTGCGCTTTTTATACCGTAGCAAATTTCCATTAGTCTCCATTAGACACGAGTTGCATCTTATTTTCTTATTGAACGCCATTAAACTGACGCTGACGGATGGATTTGCGCCACGGATCACCGCCGTCGCGTGACATCAACATTAGTCTTAAAACGCACCACGCGGCCGAGTCGAGGCATTAGTCAAGGTCTTTGAGGCGTGAGGCTAATGGAGGCGCACGAGCCGCATTTAGACATTCATCATGCTGGAGTTTGTTCTCAATTCTTTTGTGTTGACTTCATGGTCGAAAGGAGGGAAATGAGGGGAGCTGCGCTGTTAAAAAGCCACCGTTCACCCAGACCTGTAATCAAACTGCAAGTGGGGAACTGGAAGACGCCAATAAAACCATTGTCGCAGTGTATGTTCCCACCTATCTTTGGGTGACCAGACGTCCTCTTTTTTGAGACCTGCACTGCAAAAAAATCAGTGTCAGAAAATTTTTCTCCCTCTCTACCCTTCTTTTCCTTTCTTTCTTTCTTCTTCTTCCCTCTTCTCCCTTCCTTTTCTTTCTTTCTCTCCTCTGTTGCCTTCTCTTATCAACCTTCTTATCCTGTTTAAGTATTTTCTTAATTAATTGGAAAATAAATAAATGAATAAAGTTGACTCTCCTAAGAGGGGTGGTAAAAAAAAAAAAAAAAAAAGGATCATAAGAAAAAAAGTACCAAAATCAAGCAAAATTATCTGCCAATATAGTGAAAAAAAATTATCTTGTGAAGATCTCCTAAAACAATAATAAAAAAAAAAAGTCTTTCCATTTTTCCATGTTTTTAGCTTTAATATTCTTAAAATAAGCAAAGTTGTCATGAATTTCTTAACTCGTAGCGGAGCGCATGAGAACCTGTCCGTCCTCTGAATTAAATTTCTTATTTCATTTTAAGACGTTCTTGTAATCAGTACATTTTTCTTAATAAAATAATTGTAGCCAACGTTTCTTAAAATTAGATTATTTATCTGACACATACAAGTCTAGTCAAGTCAGTTATTCTTAAAATAAAACAAACAAGATCTATTTTTTTCTTTTTAAGATTTTCTGGCTTGTTAAGATTTCATTTTTTGCAGTGTGGAAATTGTGTCCAGTCGGGGTTTTGGAATTGTCCGGGATCTCTAAATGTGAATTACAGGGACGAAGCGTCTATCTTCACACTTCAACACCTTTTTTTGACAATTTAAATCAAATAACTCTAATGGCGGCCACTGGCAGCTCGCAGATCCGGACGCAACCTGTGCGTCGTCTAGGGCTGGGAGTCGCTTTCATAAAGAACCGATTCCTCGATTCAAGGTGGCTAAGAACCAAGAATCGACTCCAGTCAAGTATCTAGCAGTTCACCAAGTTACATTACAAACTAAATTCCCATTTTACCATAAATATTCACATGAAGATACAGTACAGTGTGATGTCTCTCTGCATGACTGTAAAATCATGTAGAACGATATTTTTAATATTCCAGTGCAGTGTAGTTTTCAATTAGTCTCGAATTTAACATGAATAAAGTGAATCAATACTGGTTAGAATATGAAAACATATTCAAGATTAAAAAGTTATTTGTTACATAGTTATACAGGAATAACATAGTAGTGAAAGGTAAACTTGTTCTAGTTTAGTACTGTTCAAGTAATATTTAATTAGGTAAGCACATACATTAAATACAATTAAACGTTGATCTACGTTTCTATGAAAAATACCCCCATACAAAAGTTGTATATAATCAATTTATTAAAGTTATACAAATATAAAATCATGATGACATATAGCATATTTAGTAAATGAATTAACTGGAAACTCTCACATCTACAGTATGTATCATTCGATCACTCGGTTTTCAAAACCCAAATTAAAAAAAGTTTTTTACACTGTGAGCGATGTCCCAAACACTGTGGGACATCGCTCTCCACTGGATGTAGAATGAGGTGCAGTAGCATTTTAGAATGCCATGTCCACAGTTATTTTGGTGAAAGCAACTCAAAAATAATGCAGAAGTGGTGTAAGAGTACCAGTACCAGTGTACCAGTAACATTGTAATGTAACCAATAACTTTGAAATAACAGAAACTAGAAATCTATATTACATTTTGGAAGTAACTAGTAACTTGCCCAAAGTTTCTTTTGACTTTGAATTACAAAATGGGGGAATATACATATATATATATAATTTTGGTTTAAAAAATGTGTTAAAATCGTCTGGGCCCGAAGCTAAGTGCCCTCTTTTTCACAAATTTAAATCACCCTAACCTATCTGTCTGTATAAACAAGTGGTTGGTGATGAAGGTTTATAAGTCAGTAAAACCCTCCTTTGTGTTGGTGATCGTAAAATTAGGGGTTGAGTCCCAGAAGCCTTGGTTGTTCCCCTTAGCAAAACCCTCCAGGAAGACTGTCATGTAATTAGGAAATGGAATTTGCTGTTTAAGAAATATCTTTATTACATTTACAGCCTTTTCCTAATTTCAGTGACAGTCCCCCTAAGAGCAACTTGGTGTGAAGGGTCTTGCTCAGGGACCCAGTGATGGTAGTGCTGGAGGTAGGATTCAAACCCACAACCTTTGGTCCAAACGCGAGTATCCTAACCACTAGACCATCACCATCCCTATTAAAGTAGTTCTGAAGCAGTGAACAACCTTTCATTATGACATTTGTGCTGCCATTGTTGTTTTTGAGCAAAGGTAAGCTCAAACATGACAAATATAAAAACCGTATTAAAAGCACAATGCTCTCTCGTACTTGCAAATCAGATCAAAAAGTTGAGAATACGTTTGGTTAGGGATGAGCTTAACGGTTATTATATAACATCATTTTGGTGAAATCGGTCCTTCTCTAGTAGAAGCTGATGGAAATGTGTATTCTACCATCAGTGTCCCAACTCTTAAGCAGTCTGCAAGTGAATTATAATATAACATCTCTATTAAGTTTCTATGAAATGTGTTGTGGAATGGTGTTTTGGATGAAACACTTGGAAAAAGGTGGTAGTTAATCAGCAAGTTTAAGTTGGAAGAGGTCCCTTGCCCAATTGTATTTGCACACAACGTGAACATCATTATCTGGCTGTTTTGTTTTTGGACTTTTAAACGAGGCCCCCAACCGATGTTTTGCTTCCTCCCCATCTGTGCTCAGTTTGGCCAACTCGTAATTTACGCACCTGGGGCTAGAGGCTCCCTAGCTAACGTCTTTAGCATTCCTCTTTGTTTCCATCGGAGGTAAAAACGCAATATCAGGCAAAGCAGTCGGCCGTTGTTTCTGGAAGCGTCTCAACACTGGGAGCGAGAAGCATAAGGCAAACACTACATCATCATAGAGTCATGAAGTTCTTTTCACTTTGTAGGCAACAATGTCCTATAAAAGGGACTGCTTTCTGGATGGCAACCTCAAAGGGCCAGTTAAGTTGTAATTTAGGTCTCTTTTTGGGAGAATTGAAAGATGGGAATAAAACCATTACAGTATATTCCCTATTTTCACAGCTATCTGTGTAAGTCACTAAAACCCTGTGTTGGTAGTTATAAGTTTGGGGGTTTGAAATCCAGACAAGCCCTTTAAACACCAAGTTGTCCCTGTAATTAGAAAGAGTGTCTGCTAAATCCCATAACTGTCTGTGTTGCAATTAAAGTAATTAACAACCATTCTTCATGACACGTGCTGCCATCGTTATTTTTGAGCAAAGGTAATCTCAAGCATAACTTATAATAGACTTTTGCCTACAATGTTCTAACAATATTTTTGTCACATACTTAAAGCCTCCCCAGAATTTGCTGTTTACCGTATTGGGGAGTAGCTAACTACCACTTGCTTCTGATTGGCGGCATCTGAAATGGTACCGTGCCCAAACAGTGCATGCTTGTGGCATCACAGCACACTCTTGCTCGCTGTGAAATGGAGTCGGAGGATGGAGTCCACGTAAGCCAAGATGGAATCAAGAATCTGTGACAATAGCTTGGATGTATTTAACTACTTTTTCTCTGGAGCTTACGACTGTGGCCTTACCGACCACTAGGTCTCGCCAATGTTCTTATGTTTGCTCTGTCTTGTCTTTTGTCTACCCGTTTCCCCCTCTGTTCTAGCCTCCTGCGATCCTACTGGTCAGTTAGCCCTAATTATCAGTTTCACCTGTCCCTGTTTAGATTGTTTCTTGAGTAATTCAATAACTGATGGAGCTGATCTTAGTGGACTTGGAAAACTTTCATTATGTGAAATATGCAGTCCGCAGACCACCACCTATGAACCCTCAGTATTATGGTCTGCTAGGATGGGGCCAAACTTTCCCCCAAACACTTCACCATGAATAAGAGAAATCCACTTAGTTCCACAGATGTGACTAGGCTGGTGGGAGCAGTGGGTGCTTTGCCAGACATTTAGATACTGAAGCAAGTAGTTAAGTTAGTAGTGTCAATCATTTTAGCAAACACCAAATTTTGGTGGCAGTTGTAGTCTAAAAAATAGTTAAATAAATCTATAATTCGACTGATAAAGAACACAAGTGTATAACCACGATAAATTAAACCAAAGAGATTTAAGCAAGAATGTTCAGTAAACTTATAAAGAGCTGCACACAAATCCATTAAATAGCAAAGTTTGTCTACACATAATAAATAATACATATTACACGTAAAACGGGAATTACTTGGTGGTTTTAAGGGCAGAAAGTTGTTGCTTCCATTTGTGTACTTGTGTGTAAGTGTGCCCAGGTGTGAGTGTATCTGTGCTGCACACACACAGCAGTTTGGCACGTCGTGTCCAGATGAGAGTGTGACTTGACTGCAGTGCCTGCCACCGTTAGCACAGGGGTCATGGCTGGAGATAAACAGCTGGCGCTTACTGCGTCCAAACACACCACTGTGTCCAGCTGACCACACACACACACACACAGAGCATCAAGGCTCCCACACACAATCCGACATAATTACAGCCTGAAAAGCTTTCACATTAAAGGTCATGATGGTTTAGATGCAGAAATAGTTTTACATTTTAGATGCAATATATGTGGTGTAGCTTATTATTTTTAAATACCATAGCTTTATAGTATTTTATAGCTTCACTGTTACAAAAAAAAAAGTAATTTCTCTCTTTTCAAATACTTATTTTCAATGAACAAGATTTTCTGATTAGTGTTGATTTTGCAGAAGTGTTCGTTACATTTTGATATTGACCATAAACACATTTCGCTATATTTTGAGGATCCACGTTAGTCTAAAACCCTGCAGTATACACTACCAGTCAAAAGTTTGGACACACCTTCTCATTCAATGTTTTTTCTTTATTTTCATGACTATTTACATTGGAGATTCTCACTAAAAGCATCAAAACTATGAATGAACTGTGTAAGGGCTATTTGACCCAGACGGAGAGTGCTGCGCCAGACGGCCTGGCCTCCACAGTCACCTGACCAAACCCAATCGAGATGGTTTGGGATGAGATGGACCGCAGAGTGAAGGCAAAAGGGAACTCCTTCAAGACTGTTGGAAAACCATTTCAGGCGACTACCTCATGAAGCTCATCGAGAGAATGCCAAGAGTGTGCAAAGCAGTGATCAAAGCAATGGGTGGTTATTTTCAGGAATCTAAAATGTAAACCATGTTTTGGGTTATTTCACACTTTTTGTTTACTACATAATTCCAAATGTGTTCATTCATAGTGCCTTCAGTGAGAATCTACAATGGAAAGAGTCATGATAATAAAGAATAAAACATTGAATGGGAAGGTGTGTCCAAACTTTTGATTGGTAGTGTATGATATTTGTCAAAATACGGTAATATATTTAAGTTTACATTAAAAGGTTTGGCCAGTTGGACCGACCTAAAACAAGAAATCATATTTTAATGTCATACTGATGACACACAAATAAGTCACAAACAAATAGGGCATTTCACAGAGCAATACCAAGACGTTGCACATAACTCACTCAACCATTTCTCCCACCGCATTTACTCGGGTTAATTACTTTGACACGAAGTCCAGGTTACAGGTAATACAAACTGGCTCAATCAAACCCACTGACAGAACCGCCATCAACAGCTAATTGTTAATTAATAAAGCAAACTGTTTATGAAAACACAGCGTAATTCAATTATTTGCAGACTGGCAAATTGAGCCATTTAGGCAAAAGTTAATCTTTAATTGTAGCCCTTCAGCTGTGAGCAAGAAAAACAACAACAACAACAACAACATCATCAATTTCATTAATAGCTGCCTGGGAGCAACACGTTTTTGTTTGTCTAATGTAGTTTGAGGCAGAGAAGCCAGGTAAAGACATGTGGAAGGAGTGAATGATGTATTCTAAAAGGAAAAAATCATATATTTTATTGTGAATATTTTGGTGAACTTGTGATGTTCTGTCAGTCAGAATTCACTTGTAGATTAGGTTATGGAAAAATGAGAACTGGATTAGATTTAATTTTACAGCAAAAAATAAAAAGTCGGAGCATGACGTGTTTGATTTCATTTGTCTTACTTGACATTGCACGTCCTGGCAATGTGACTGATGTCAGAATGACAAGGCTGAAACAATATACTGTGCTTAGAGACACTGAGAGAGTGGTATGAAAGAGAGAGAGGGAGAGAGATGGAAAACAAAGACACAGACGCAGCAAAGCAAGAGAGACGTGGCTTATGCGAGTAAGAAAACCTGACAGATGGTCATCGACCAAAATGAGTGATGAAAGAAAGACAGAGTGAGAGAGAAAAGAGAGACGTAAGTGTCTCTACTCTTTCAGCAAACCCTCTCCTAAACTGCCAGATGCTCTCTAGTTCTCTCTCCAGCCCATAATTACCTCTTTGCTAAGCATATGTCACAGTCTTATAATTCACAGAATTAACCTCAACGACATTATATCACAATCCAAATCCGAGTCAAGGATACGCCGTGACATAAACCCACTGGGCCTCATTCAACAATATGTTAAATGTTCTTCAATATGCATAAGTGGGTTTTTAGAACAAAATTATCCTCAAGAACTGTCAGTGAATGAGGCATATTGTGCTTTGAAGTTGCCCCTAAACCAGAACACGCCTGGGCATCTCCGGCATCTCCAACCTCAGAACTTTTTGCCACTGTTCCAAAGCCAAAGCGAGAGTGAATAAAGTCAGGTTTGGGCCGGGCTCCTGTCAGACGGCAGCGCGGACGAAGAGCAATGAAAGCCGACACGGCAGCCAGTAAGCCTCTATAAATACAGGAGAGCTGCCAACGCGGAGAGCGGGGGCCAAGGATGGACAATTGAAGTGCCGGTTCTTTGAGGAAAATAGACAGGGGACACAGCGACCCACAGGATGTCTTGGTTAACGGCCTCAGTTGAATGCTGCAAGGCTGACTCCAAGGGAGACAGCCTGAGGGGTCAGGAGCAATCCAAGCTACTGAGAAATCGTGAAAGCGCTAGAGGGATTTCCAAAAAAGCATTTTAAAAATCACTGAAATTCAAACAGAAGACCACCAGAATTCAAGCCTTCCCAGTTTTAATAGTTGAGCATATTTACAGTGTAGACCTTATCAGTGAACTATGGGAACAAAAAAACAAAACCCATAAATACGTATGGGTTTAATAGAGAAGAGATTTTTCAAAAACAGAATAATTACTTCTTAATCATAATCAGAATAAAACTGAATCGCGAAATTGATTCGAGATCGTACCGCCCAGCCCTATTTCGTCTCACTCTCTCAAAGACCCTTTTCTGTTTTCCCACAATCCCCTGTGCGGTGGTCCCGCTGGCAGCTGCACAGCCGAGCGAGGGAGGAGCAGCAGGGCTGCAGCCACGGCTTCCACACCAGGTTTAGGGTCGAGAGCTGGTTGGGGGCCGGCTTCACCCCCTCGGCATGTGCCTTCGCCGCCTCCCTCATCGTCTCCACCACCTGGGAGAAGCCAGGCTCGGAGGCCGGGCTCAGCGGAGAGCTTTCGGACGGGTCCCGGGACAGGTCGAAGAGCAGCGGGGGGTCGTGGGGGGTGACGTAGGGCTTGGTGCAGAAGCAGATGTGCGTGTGGAAGCAGGCCGTCTCGTTTTGGGGGGAAAAGTTAGGGGTGAAGAAAAAAGCCTTCCAGATGGAGGAGCCTGGTAGGAAGAAGTAGTGGAGAAGATCTACAGTTTGATATTAGGAAATATTAGCCTAAAAGTGGATTTCGTTTCTCCTGGGATTTGCTCATTGCCTATTTTTCTAATACAAAATATAATAAGAGGATAAGAAACAAGTATATTTCCAAAGAGAGATATCAGGGACTGCAGTTTGTTTTGGCAGTTGAGTTACTAATTAGATAAAAGCCAAAAGCTAAGTTGGCACTGTTTTCTTCTTCTGTACCTAATAAATTCAAACATGCTCTAAAGTCCACAACACATATCACATTGTGAAATGAAATTAATTGTTACACTTCTAATTTGGGAGTGTGTGTGTATGTGTGTGTGGAAAGGCTCACTGTTCTTTGGATGCCATCTCACAGCGTTTAAATAGGCATTGCAGTAGTGAAAGAGAAACTCATGCTCGGAACGTTCCACTCGACCCTGCAACAAGGGCATGAGATCCCGACCGTCTATTTCCCTGCAACACACGTGCAATCACATTTTTTTTTATCATGCTTTAATTAATCAGATTAATGTTGGTTGCCAAATCTGAAATATGATTCTTGAAAGTTTCTTTCACAACACAGCACGGTGCGTCTGACACTAATCTAACAGAGACTGTTCCCCAAGCGGCCACCAGATGTCGCTAATATTCTGTTTCAGTCTGTCCTGTCTTGTGTGGTATGTCAGTCATTTCCCTCTGTCCTGCGCCGATGTCTCCTGATTGGTTAGTTTAGTCTAATTCTCTGTTACACCCGTGTTAGTTCTTTGTTCCTAGTTTCTTTATGTTTCTTTTATTGGTTTATGGTTTTGGTTTGGTGTTTCCTGTTTTGTTCCCGCCTCCAGTTAACTCATCGTTATTCTGAATCGATTCGCTTATAGTTTGCTGATGTTTCATCTTAGTTAGTCTCCTTTTTAGACGTGTCTCTCTTTTGAGCCCATCAGTCCACTGTAACGCTACCCCACATTGGCGTGCTTCAAGATTTCAAGATTCTTTATTTGTAACATGCATAGTCATACAAGTAAAAGACGCAGTGAAATGTATCCTGAACCGCTGTTTCTTTGTGCAACCACAGAAAAAATATTTACAGGTAAAACACGGAATACGAGTTAAAATAGATATGAAAATGTGCACAGGAAAGTATTAAAAATAAATAAATAACGAAAAAGGCTCAAAGTCTGAACAGAGCGGCCATGTCACTGCCCATGTCAGCTGCCCACTGCTCCTTCACAAATGTCAAATCCAGAGGTGATATTTCATTGTGGTACACTGTGTGCTGTGCTGTGGTATAATCACTCACATTTTTAGTATTTTTTTTTCATTTGAAAAGCAAATGAACCAATGATACTTAAATCTGATCTTCCTCCAAAACCTTCAACATCTAACTCTGTGTTAAAATCTATTTTTCAGCATCCCTATGACAAATCCCAGCAGCAACCCAGATTAGGACGAGCCGTCACCCTGATTGGCAGATGCCAGCTGGGCCGACAGGAAAAATCAGACCAACCTGTCGCGGGGGACGTCCGCTCCTGCTAAATTCACCACGCTGGGGAAGAGGTCCATGTTACTGGTGGGCTCGTCGATGACCCTTCCTTTGGGCACTATTCCGGGCCAGTGCAGGATGCCCGGCACCCGGATCCCTCCTTCCCAATTGGTCGATTTTCCTGCTGCTCGTAGAGAAAAGTCATTAAAGCCCAGTTTAGCATACGGGGCTTGATGTGAAAAGGGCATTTTTCAAAGTAGCATATTTATTGAAGCGTTCCTTTGAATAATTCATGCAAATGAGGATTTTCAGTGAGCACTTGGTATTTAAAGAGAAATACTTGCATATAATGTTAAGCGGCCCGTTCTGGCATACACAAAGCCGTAAAAACTGGACAAAACCTATCTTTTAGGGGACAGCCAGGTCCTCATGACCCCGTAAAATACACAAACACACACATTTAGCACTTTCTCAACTATAAAATGACAGAAACATGGCTGTTCTCCAAAATAAAAAATATCAGCACATATTTATAGCATCATTTTGAGCTCGCAAATGTTCCTCTCACAGCTGGTCACTTCGTCTTAATTTATCACCACGCGCTTTTCAACGCCCTCTGCTTTTTCCCCCAATAAAATGTTATTTTTTTCACCTTTATAAATGCCGTTGAAGCCCCTGTGCACCTCGCCGTGGACGGAAATCTCCTCTAAGTGAGCGCCCTGGTCTGAGGTCAGGTAAACTAACGTCTTCTCTTTGAGATTAAGTCGCTCCAAAGTCTCCATAATCTGACCTGGGGAGAGCAAACACATGAGGGTAAACCTGGTAAAATTTAGACTGATGTTCTAGAAATATTTGGGTGAAATATTTGGTCTAAATATTATAGTTTTGACCATTCTGGCTGTACATTTTACACAACAAGCGGTGAACCGTCTCTTATCTTTACTTTTGGCAATCAAAACTGCTATTTTTGTCTGTCAGTACTGTTAAGCAACGTCAACTTGACCATTTTCATCAAATTTGTGTTCAAAGAGAAATTCTGAAAGTCAAATTTAGTTTTGCCATCGCAAAAATCATTTATAAACATTACATTTCACAAATTCGACCTTTTTGTCAGATATATCCTTTAAAACTGAGACTATTAGAGTATTAATAATAATAAAAACTGATAATAATTGCTTTACACACAGCAGTTGGGAAACTGTCTGGACCTTTGACAGACAGTGCTATCAAATCACTCTAAATGTTTCTGCATCTACTCTGAATTCAAATGACACGTTACACAATTTCAATTATTTCTGCCCTCGCAGCCTTTGATTGTTCCACACGGTCACATAAGAGGACAAGAATCAATTATCCGGCTACTGCGGTCACGCCGACCTCCACCATCAAAACACTTCAACCTATAAAAGCTCCTATGACAAACAAAGTCCAGCTCTGACTCCTCGTGTTCAATCGCAGTCTAATGAAGATCACACAGAAATATTGAGTATCCGCTCCATTTTAGTACTAGGGGTATAAATCTCGAATTTCATTACGATACGATAATATAGCAATTCAAAGGACAAGTAATCGACGTCTGCCGATATCACAAATCGGATGCAATGTGATTTCAATTCAGGAGTCAGCGATCAACCGGCAACCTTCCGATTAAGGGCCAACGGATTATCGGGGGTCGATATAACCATTTTGCTGATTAGCGGTATCCGTGTTTAATTACGACCGTCAGCGATATTAAGTTATTACAAGGGGCGCTACTGTAGCTTCACTGCCATCTCTTCTCGCTGTGCCGTTTGCTCTCGACTCGCTGCTTCGTTTAATTTCCTGCCCACAATGTGGAATACTAAGGCCTCGTCCACACGGACGTTCGAAATGAACGCCCCCTGAACGCCATACGCGCTTTTGCTGCGTTTTGTAGCTGCGTTCGATTGGCTGTGCTGCCAACTAACGTTTAATAACGTCTTGATTTACTAATGAATTGCATCTTGTTTTCGCTTTTCTTTTTTAGCTGTCAAAACGGTACTGACGGACAAGAGATGAAGTTTTCCCTCATGTTTCAAGGTTGTAAAGTCCAGAATCAGTACCTACACTCCAGTCCACCTCCATGACGGCATCGCCGTAAAGACCGTGCCGACTCTTGCCCCGGAAGTGCGGAGAGGCGAAAAGAGCCGTGTGGACTTGGACGAAGGAGAAAAAGAGCAGGAACGGTCTTTCTGAGTTCCTGTACGGAAGCATTAAAAAGCTGACATGTGGCATCATGCTATTGAGGGTGTAGGGTCAGTTTTTGAACTCAAAGCAAATTGCTTAAAGGTCTGCTGGGCAGGAGAGATATTTTTAGGAGGCTGACCAATGAAGCACTAAAAAGAAAAAAAAAAACCCTAACGTTTTTGTCCTCTACAAGATGGCATGACATAACGTTTTATTTGAATAAATCCTTAAATAATAGATTTTTTGAGCAACTAAATGTAGTTGTACTTATTAAAGTCAAAGAGTATAAAAGGGAAAAAACCTGTAGTGGGCGTTAGTATCGAAACTATCGGTCACAGTATCGACAGTATTGTCGAGAAATTATTTTTATCATCAATAAAAAATATTTTTTGAGCTCATATTACTCATTTTTTATACCTATCTGTTTCGCTGATAGACTTGCGGTAAGGCCGGGCAATATACTGAGTACCACAATATGATTGATATTTCATGAAACGTGATATATCAACATTAAATACAACTACGACTAAAGATCCACTTCCTACTTAGTAGTTTTAAAGCCAGAAGCAAAACACAAAATTTGTGAATTTGAGAATGCTTGGCTTTATATAAAGTGTATATTTTTATTTTTATTTATGTACTAAAATAGTTATAGCCCACACTTTTACACCTATTAGGAACTGTCATATAATTGACTTTCATGCATTAATGTTTATAAGTGTTTCTTGTGTTAATTTTGCTTGTTCAAGTACAGTCATTTTTGGGCAATTACATCCAATTAAATTTAGGAGAACAATATCAATTCATGATTTCTTTTCGAGTAAAACTGGACCTAAAAAATTATTGGCACGATATCGATATATTTTGAGTCGTATCGCCCAGTCCTTGACCAACAATGTCCAACTTTTATAACCTGATTTAAAGATCCATTATATCTTTTTAAAATTATTATTAAAGTATTATAAACGTCAGTACCAATTTTTCTGCACTAACTTAATATCGGCCGATAATATCGGCTGACTAGTTTATCATTCGGCCTTTTACGCGCATCTGTTTGACTAATTGGTTGGTAGTAGTCAAATTTTAGGGTTCTGTGATCAGAAATTGACCCCTGATGAATAGACAAATGATGGCATCAATAAAATATATTTTTTTAAAATATACACATTTGTTACAACGTACAATGTAAATTTCTCTGACCTTTCCAGAAACTCCACAGCCTCGCCGGTCATCCTTTGCGTCAAGTTTTCCGACTTGAACGGCTGCTCCACCACTTCCTCCCCTCTCATCAGGATGCAGTTAAAGTTGGGGAACGTGAGCACGAACAAAGCAAACAGAGTCACCAGCAAAAGCAGTGAGGCCACCACGCCCAGTGCAAGTTTCAGAGGAGCGGTCGCAAACCCGGAGGTGTGGAGGAAGAACAGGGTGGCAAGAGCAGCGGCCAGCAAGCCGTAGGGCATGTGGCTGTGGACCTTGTGGAAGACGGAGCCGTGTCCCGGCTGGCAGTCGCGCAGGTTGGTCATGGTGATCCCGTAGAAGTGCTCGAAGCCGTGAGCTCGAGGATGGTGGCAGTGGTCACTGCTGTGGTCACAGTTCAAACCCAGGTGCCATTTGCCTTGGGGGAGGCAAAAGAATTAAGATGAATTTAACAAACCTTCAGCCCAATTCTAAATAATAGTGTCTCCACAATTGGGGGCTGGACGATACGACCGCAAATCAAGATCACGGTTAAATTGAATGTATTACCTCAATTACGATTCATGAACAACTGAAGTCATGCGGCTCTTGTCACATGCTCTCGTTTTTTATGATCAACAATAACCTTTGAGAGTAACCCAATAAAGAAAGGAATGCTGTTTAATTGGAATCCATATTCATAATAACGTCTGCATGCCATATGCAAGATGCCATCACATCTTACTTTATGCTTGTTATTAAAAGTGACTGCCTCGGGTCTAACCTCAACATTAATACTGACTGCTCTTGAATGTATAGCCTCAGGACAAACTGAATAACACGTCCACAGATTTGTTAGCTTCCGTACCGAACGAACACAGCGAGTGAAATGACTTGTGGGAGTTCAGGTTGGTGTGTTATGAGAATGTGAGGCACGTACCAATAAGAGCAGTGGCATAGCCCTGATCTTTCACAATCCTGGCAAACGTCAGTTCCTCTTGAGGAAGACCTCCCGACGCTGCAGACATGATGTACACACCCACTCTTCCATAACTAGCCATTCCTGTGCCAAAGTATCAGCGATATGTAAGGATACACACATGTATACACACAATCCAGTACTATTATGGTATGTTTTTGGGCTGGGCAATATGACTCCAAATCAACATCACGATTAATTGAATATTTTACCTCAATTACGGTTAATGCACAATTACTTTTCTTTGGATTTCCCCTCAGCAACGTTTGTGCTGTAAATATTCTCTTAAAGCTGGGACATTTTCTTCTAATGAAAGAGTGTGTCTTTGTTATTTTTAAATAATCGAAGGAGACACACAGACGTAGTTGCAGAGGGGATTTTATGTCGAATTTGGTGTCTTTGTGAAGAACGACGGCCGCGCACTAAAATTCGAAATTTGAGCTCCATGTTAGAACTCATGAACGAGTGTGCGCATCAAAAACGTATATACAAGCTGTAATACAGTCCCTCCAGGATTTCACAGGCCTTTTTTGAGATTGTTGCAGCCTAAATTTTCAAAAAAATATTGCGATGAAAGTTGCTGTGGTTTTAGGCATTTCGTTGCAATAAAGTTACGGGAAAATTTGCGATTTTGTCTCACTTTGTAATGAAACACAACCAATTTTAGTTTTATTAACCATTAATCATTAAGTGATTTTTGAAGGTAAATGTGAGGCGTTTTTATCACACGTTTCCTGCATCTTCTAAACGTAACAAGGAAGTGAGTTCGCTGACGTATGGCTTAATATTTCGCAGGAAACGACAATGGCTGGTCAAAAATTGCGGAGATAGTTGCGGTAATTGGTCAAAATTGCACGGTAGTAATGAGCTGGCAGGAATTGGCTGAATTTGCGTTAATAGTTGTAATCGCAACATTACAAAATGCTGGAGGGTCTGGCAACAGAGTCAGAAAAAGTGTGTAGAATAAAAAGCGGACAAGAATATGTGCTTGCTCTGTATGTCAGTTTGATTAATTTTTGATTAACTGCCCAGCCCTAGTATTTTATTGCTCCGTGGAGCAACATGGGGTTAAGGGTCTTGTTCAGAGGTGGTGGTAGACACACCTTTGCTTGCACATACACACACATTTTTATTTTTATTTCTACGGATTCTGGAAGTCATTACTTCCAAGGTCAATACCTTTTTGCGACATAATAATATATTATTTAAGGTTCTAACAACCTAATTAACCAGAATGATTAAACCCCTCTCTCTCTCTCTCTCTAGCTCTCTCTTTCCCTTCAGTGAGCTCTATATGGACACACTGAGGACTTAAACTCACACTGAAGCTGATTACTGTACTGAATACCATCTACTGTACACCAATCAGCCAAAACATTATGAACACCCCCCAAATATTAAGTAGGTTTGAGAAGCTGCAAAGCCCCAAATTTAGCCCTTGGTTCAAAGTACTCACAGTGAGAATTCTGGTGCAGAATTTTTCAGATCACAACAAAACAGCTCATTATAAACAGCAAGATTTTTTTTTAAAAGGTTATGTAAGGCTTTGTATAGAACAAACCCTACAAACAAAAATCTTCAAGCACTTCCCCTCCCTATAGGTGGACGGGCCTCAGGCCTGACCTGATCGGATGGGGTATCTGCCCGTGAGGAAGGCGGCCCGGCTGGGGGTGCAGAGCGGCGAGGCGGCTAGGTGTTGGGTCAGTTTCACACCGTCCTGGGCCAGTCTGTCAATGTTGGGGGTCCTGAAACACACACCATACTGTAAACACACTTTTTAAGACAACTACCAGCTGAGATGGCTTGGATCAGCCAACATCAAGGGTCTGAGTCCACACAAAAATATGCTACTGATGAAATGGAAGGAAAATGCGACTTAGAGCAAAACCTAAACGTTAAAAGTCCTCACTTGCATCGAATCATTGTTTGAATAATTCTTAGCATCTATGTAATCTAAAAGTCTCCACTGGCTTTAATACACGGTTATTAGCATCAGCTTCTTTGGGCATTAATTATGTGGCATACACATTCCCCATCTTTGTATTGCACGATCCATAAATGCTTTCTATTAATAAGCAGGTGACTTCAAAGCTTTTCTCTCTTTTCCAAACTGACGAAAAGCGAGCAGATGAAGCACTCGGGCATAAAGCAGGACTGAATCAGATCAGCTTTACAAGAGGCGCAGTATAGAATTCCCATATTTCAATTAGTCATAACCATCTCGCTATATCCACCATTCCTCATCAGCATATCAATACATTTTGTCTCATTTTCGTCAACTGTATAATCACATAATACATATGTAACAAGCACAAATGTGTGCATTGTTGGTATGCCGCTCTCGACTGGGTGTATATGTTTGTCTTTTGAGAATTTGTGAGGACACAACAGTGTGATTTGGCAGATTTGTGTGGCTTTATGAGAATATTTTAACCATGTGAAGACTTTACAGACAGAACTGCTTTTGGTTACTGAGGTTAAAGTTAAGGTAAGGGTTAAAGGTAAGGTAGATGTGGCTGTAGTATTTTCTTCACCTAGACTTTCTGGGAATTAGTGGAAGCACATCACAAAGATGTGGAGAGTGTGTGTGTGTGTTTGAGTGTCACTAGTTTCTTTTCCTATATTTCCTCTCTCACTCCATCCTGCAGGCACTGGTGATCATGCTTCACTATCAAGACAGGGTATGAAAGATGGTCCCTGCACTTTGCGTTAATCTTCAGACGCTGCCGTTCGGGCTTCCCTGGCCACCATCTCCTCCATCAGCGCTCCATTTTCACACTTTAGATAAGACCAGAGTCTCACAATATATTGTTTTAGCAATATATCGAGATGTGTGCATGCGCAGTAGTGACACTGCAGGATGGGGACTATCAAATAAGACAAATTAAAATTAAACACTACTTCAACTTTTATGCTGTTAATTTGCTTTAATGGTTCTAAGACCATTAACAGAGAGTGTTATTATTTCAATACAGATTAGCCATATACATATACATACATATACTATACATCACAAAAAAAATATTGTGCAATGTAATTTTTCAGATGAGAAAGCTCCCTAACCCTAAGAAATAAACAGACTGGAGATATAGGAGACAAAATAGACACCATATATAAAAATCTCTCGGATGACACTCTTGCTTAATCAACTTACCTGCTGACAATCTGTCCCTAAACATGACGTTATTCTAAAACTGACCCAAACTCAGTCTGGGGTTAAAGTACAAAACAGAGGCTGTTATTGACATTGGCCAAACTGCTATAAAGAGCTCTCTGATCCCTAAAATGAGAACCTAGCCTACTTGAGAGTTTTGTTGCCGTAGCATCCGAGGTCTCCGATTCCCAAATCGTCCACCATCATCAGGACGAAATTGGGCCTGGAATAAGCCAGAGCCGAAGAGGAGGAGATGGAGGAGAGCAGCAGGACGAGATGAAATAAAGTCCATGGAGATTCCATTCTACAGGAGGCAAAAATACAAACAAAAACATCAGTAAATCAACATCTCTCTTTTTCCATTTGCTTTCGGGACATTTGGGAAGCTGTTAAAAGTAAAATTCTTCTGCTACTCTCTTGCGTTCTGTCCATCTGCCATTCATGAAGAAAGTCAGTAGAAGTCAAAGTCTACTGATAAGAAAAGGTTTATTTACTTATGCTAATGTTAAAGTAAACACACACAAACTTGTTTATTTCAAGGCCCAAATGTAGATGCAATTACCTGCTAACATATGCATTTATTTATACACTGCGTATGCAAACAACATTTAACAGTTTTATAGCAAAAGTGACTTCCAATTATTAAAACCGAAACTAACCTCGGCCCGGAGCGAGAAGTCGAAACACGGAAGTGCGTGCTGTCACATGACGCACGCACTGGCTTCTGATTGGCCGAGGCGTCACCTCTATTAATAACCTGTCTAAAATCTAATAAACGAAATGTTAATTGCTCTCCCAGATTAATCTCATGAAGTCAGACTGCACCAGGCTAAACGACGACCGATTGTATTAAAATGCAGAATTCATCAGGATTCCACTGGATATGTAATTGTTTACTCTTCATTGACCATAGTGCAATTATCGACGTGGCCTCTGCTTTAATATGCATTTCTGTTTTCCGCCTCCAATTTAAAAGATGCAAGACATTTCTATTGCGTATTACTCTGATCAATTTCTCAGATAATTATGATATTTTTTTCTTTCTAGTTAATATACACCTGGCTTTTGCTCATTTTCTCTACATTTGCCGTCGCCGTGATGTTAGATGACTCAGGTCTGCTGCCGGAATTTTTATATATCTGTTAAACGGGAAAGAAAAGTGAGAATAGGGGGTTTGTGCAGGAAAACAGTGCCCCCTTTTGGTAAATAATAAGACAGGCAATGTTCTTAATAAAACGAGTTTCTTTTTTTTTTTAAAGTGTGTGTGGTGTAGAATAATCTTACCAAGCAACGATTATGTCAAAATACTGGGCATTTAAAAACATCTGTGAATTGATCATTTGTCATGCTACGTATTTGGTATCACATTTAGCACCACTCTCATATCTACTAAATGAGTAGTTTGAGATTCATGACTATTTTTATCATTTAAAAAAACATTTATTTAATGATTATTGTCATTTGTTTGAGAGCAGAACGTCAAGTTAGACTTCTTATGTTACTTTACTTTTGACTCTAATGTTTGAATGGATTGGATGCTGGAGAACCATGTGTTTAGCTTTAATACGCACAACACCTGCCTCTTTTTCACTCTACAATTTCCTCTTAATTCCCTAATTCATCTGTTGGACTTTGGACTTTCCTCAACTCAATGCCCTATGGGGCCGGTTACTGAAATTCTCTCTCTGTCTCTCTCTCTCTTTCTCTCTTAGCCGATCTGTCAGGTCATCAGCTGACCTTGTTTATTTGTAAACGCAGTCAAGATGCAGCTGATGTCGCTGTGTAATTACATAATGCCTTGATTAATTATGTGCTTATAAAACTCCCACCGACCAACTCTCTGCTGAATACGGACCGAGACTGGTCCTCACCCGCCCTGCACTGGAGGCCATTCTCATATGATCAGAACATTTAGAGTTTTAGACAAATGACCTCCGAGGACAAGTGTCTGTCTTGTAAAGGCCCGCTATGAAACACATTCCCCTCTGCGAGTAAACAGAGAAAATAAAACACAAAAGAAATATTAAATCGCAGACATTACAAAGCAAGAAGCCAGTTTATGTTTTGTCACTGTTTATTGTTTGTTCAGCCTGGCAGAAAACCAGAGAAACAAACTGGCAAAACACAGTAACATTATTCTACCTTCTCCTGTTGATTATTTTTGCGTAACCATTTTGTGATGTTCTGGGAAAGCTTCTACGTTTTATAAATCTTCTCAGAACTTAAAAACATTCCCATAAGGGCGAGAAAACTGAAACATACACAAGTTGGTGCATGATGAACATTTGCTGGTTACTGCTGGTTCCAGAAATTTTTACTGGGCATAAGTAAAATATCTCTTTCATGGACCAAGCTAAAAAACTCATAGTCTTCTATAATAGGTTTTCTTTTATCAGTTTCATCTATAAATAGAACAATAACGTCCTCAAAACCTCCCAAAACATTACAGGAATCACACACATTAAGGCTTGAGTCCTAGGTCTCCTTCAGGTATCCAGGAAATTGTGGTTATTAATTTATTGATATGTCTGATCATGCTGTTTTCATTTTTGAGAATAAATCCTCATTTATCAAAAACATAACGTAAATATATTTAGTGAAGCAGGGAAGCAGAATGCTAATACAACAACAACAACAACAATAATAATAATAATAAGTAGTAGTAGTAGTAGTAGTAGATGTTATCCCTCAGATGCCTAATAATAATACATTTAAAAAATAGCCTGTTAGAAATAATCATACGGCATATTTTGAGGAACACAAATAAGCTTATGAGAAGGTAAATCAAAAACTTTTATTTTTTTAAATGTACTTAAAAAAATGTAAACAATATTTTTAGCATAAAACGAATTTCATGTTATTAATATCGGATTATTCAATATTAATATCTAAATTTGCCTCAACACTATTGCCCACCACTAATGTCAACACACACACACACACACATACAGTCATGTATTACTATCTTTGTGAGGTGCTTCCATAGGCTCCCATAATAACTAAAGTACATACTTTTACACCTACACCTAATCCTAACCCTAACCTTAACCTCAGTAACCAAAAGCACATCTTTTACCTCCTTTAGTTTCTCAAATAAAACAAGCACATTTTCTATAAAGTCATTTCTTCTCATGGGGACCTCTCAAATGTCCCCACAAAGCCCCAAAAACAGATAAAAGTGATTTTAGGGGACAAAAGGTCCCCACAATGCGATAAATACATGCATAAATACAAATACACACACACACACACACATAGGCCACTGAATTGGATTGACCTTTAAACCGATCGATGAGGGAGAATTTTTGCGATGTTTCATTAAATTGCGTATAATCAGGAAAGCTGTGTTCATTAAAAATCCCATCAGCCACGGCGTGGAGCAAAAGGGCACGTCATTAGTGTAACATCTCAGCTGTTTTACCCCTTAACATGACAAAAACAGGAGCTGCAACAGAGTCCATTTTCCACCTCCTGTAATTTAGTCACTGTAAAAAAAAATCACCAGTAGATGGCAGTACAGGATTTTTGACACATTTTTCATATAAAATGTTTATATAATATAATCATGAATATGTTTTTTTTTGTTGTTGTTGTTGTTTTAAAATTGTTAAGGATTCAACATATCCATCCATGTGTGCAATTCCAGGAAAAAAATCTCAAAAGTATGGGACACAAAAACAAAGTTTTTTTTTTTTTTTTCCCTTAAATCAGTAATCAGGAGCAAGCAAAAGGGAAATGCACAGGAAATCTGAGCACATAAACAAATCTGAATGGCTGGCATAAGCAAGACCATAAAAACAAACAAAGTGAGTTTAGATAATATTAAATCAGAGAATGAATTCAAAGTCCAAAGCAGAGACAACTGGAGAAAATAAAACTTGGTGTACAGACCCAAAAGATTCCGACAATATTTTGCTTTGAGTATGATGGGAAACAATCGAGCCTTTATACCAGAAGCAATGCATCACGCGACAAATTCTGGTTATTAAAAGTATTTCTAAAGATGTGGACTGGAGTTTTATATAATGTTTGAAATAATTCCAGTCTCCAGCCCAGTATTTAAGATTAAAGGTAATGAAACCTCCCAGTTTGAGTTAATCTGGACTGACGGCACAACTCTCGCTCACATTCTCTTAGATCACTGCCCATCCTATAAAACCCGGTCCAAATTTACTGAGGATTCCTTCATCCTCCTACACCTAGGACTTCTACACAATCTAAAATCAACTGTTAGTTCTTCCACAGTCCCTCCTAAGCTTAAATGTTTTTCTCAATTTTAAGTCGCTTTGGATAAAAGCATGTGCCCAGTGTAATGTATTGTAATGTTTTAAACTGGGCCTGGGGAGTGCAATGGTTACAAGTGAGATGGAATATAGAGATGAAGGAAGGACTCTAACATCGGACCTTCATGCAAGTGATCATCTTAAACAGAAACTACAATATATACCAAGTTTGCACGTCTACATCATACTCTGTGGCGTTTTTTTGCTGTTTTCAGCTATGAATATGTATATAGAAAGCTCACAAAATAATCCTTGTGAAGGTGTAAGTACTAGATACAGTTATTGTTTCCAGTCACAGGTATGAATCCGATATTTTAAGTATTTTAAATTTAAGAGAACACTTAAGAAGATATTGGCAAAGACACAATGGTGTGACTGTGCGCGTTGCCTATGTTCCTTTCAGTGTGGCGACATTTCTGTCTACGATGAGTTGTATAGAATATAGTCAACTTATGAAGTATTGTAACCATCTTCATCGTTGAAACCTTTTCGGATCTTCATTTTAAAACCAAGCCTCACAGCAACATGAACACACTCTTGCTCGCCCCCCTCCCCTTTTGAGTCGTCAGTGCTTTCCTCCGGGGTCATGGCACCGTCTTTCAGCAGCGGGTCTCCGCTATCAGCCCGGGGTGGGTAACAGGTACTAGCTCTCCCCCGCCGCAGGCCCGATGCGGCGCTCTCTAATGCAGGGGGACCACCCACCAGGTGGGAGAGACCACAGCAGATCAGGTTAGAGTCCTGCAGCTATCAACCAAACACACTGGCAGATCTTATCAAGTAGGGTCACTGACGGACAGCACACCTGGTCTGGAGAGAGACCAGGTCTCTCTGTCTGTCTGTGTTTCTCTCACGGTCTTTTTTTTCCTGGTTTGTAATCTGGTTTGTATTTCTATCTCTAAGATTTTATTTTTGTCTGTCTATGTTTCTCTCTCTATGACTTTCTCTCTCTCTCTCTCCAACAGCAGGGCAGCACTGCCACATACCCATGTATTTGCTGAGAGAGTGCTGGCAATTTGTCAAACATGAGGGAATGCCCTCAGGCCATGGAGCAGCAGAGCGAGCGAGAGAGAGAGCCATCTGCACTCTCACAATCTCTCCTCACCGCTGACTCAGTCACTTTCTACTTTTACATAAATGCAGTCATTTAAAAGAGACTGTATATGAGTTTTGACTTTTTTTTTAGCATAAAATGTATGTATTTTTGCAAACTGAGGCGTCCAGATCACTGGAAATAACAAACCTGAGTGCCTGTTGTCGCCTAACTCACTGCAGACGTTCTGATTTTCTCATTTTGGGTAAATGACAGACCTCTGTGAGCGTTCCTCAGGTATTTCCTTCCGTGGCGTCTAGCTTTACAGAACTCTAAATCCCAGGGTGAGTCAGTCAGCACCGAGGCCACTGCATTGCATAACATTTACTGCACCACACCAATTTTCACATATAAACACAAGTGGGGTTTTTGTTTTTTTTTTCTCCTGGGTGGAGTTTTCTGTCTCACAGAGATCCAAATTTTCTCCAAGAGTCCGTTACTTACCCCTAAATTGATCTCGATCTTATCACTTTAATGCCTCTGAGGAAAACAAATATCTCTCCGGACCACTGCTTTCTCTTTCTCCCATATGATCCCCTTATCCCAAAATCGACCGCGGTATAGTGTAATTTGTAAAAGCGAATGCTTTTCTGCAACTTTAAAAACAAAAGCATAATTGTTTTTGGCAGTCAGCTTGGCCCCGCTCTTTTATTTTTGAACATACTTGTGTGGCATGTTCATTTTGCCCTATTAAATTAAATTGACTGTGCGCCGTTTCTCCGACTTTGGAGGAGTCTCATGGGAAAAACGGGGCCATTCCAAGTCTCAGGGAGTTCACCGTTCAGGCCAAAGACACGACACTGGCTCGCGTCCATTGACACGCTAGCTTGCAAATGGCCTCTTCCTGTTTACATACGTGGCTAAGGGATGGAGACTCGGACCTGGACTTATAGCCGGTTTTAGCTGTTTCACACTTCTTTTACACGTGAATGACGGACGTCACATTGAGCACTTGGTAGGGAGTTGACCTTGTGATCGGAAGGTCGATGGTAAAGGTACCACTGAAGTACTTACGAGCAAGATACCGTACCAATTAATAAACAATACAAATGTTTGCGTCAGTCAGTTTTAATACTAATATTCTCAGAGTTGTGTTCTCGACTGGTCTCAAAATAAAATCCTGAGTCCTGTTTGTCCAGTCCATGACAAGACCGAGTACAAAAACTGGTCTCGAGTACTACAGCATGTTACAGTACCTCACGTTTTTGTGTATAATTCTAAAAAGAGAAGATTTCTGTTTGTTGTTTTGAGGCCATTGTGTCTACTGATTTAGCTCGTCTGAACAAAGGATGCTTTGCGCTGGTGGCCAGCATCATTTTTGCTCGACAAACTCTCCTTTGTCTAACATAAACTCATCACTTATGACCATCAGAATACATTTTTAGCCGCAGAAAGCCCACTGCTATAACCAGAGCCAAATTTCTGCTACAATTTCAACCTCTAGAAAGGTCACAGATTAAATCGACGGATTCATTTAATCAGTATTGAGCTGCGACACTTCAGTGTAGCTGAGTAATGTCCTTATGGTGTTACATTTATGAATTTAACATGAACATGCCTCCTTTTGCATGGTATTTATTAATGCAGTTCCATATTGTATTCTCAGACACTCCCCTAGAGACTCGCTGTCTATAAAGCATGACACGAAGGGTATAAACCAGTCACCGAGCATGACCTTCCAGTCCAGTGGCCTGAGAAATTGAGCTGGTCAGAAGAAAACAGGGTGTACTGGGTCACTTACAGAAGTTATGCCAATAAAAGGACACACAATAACTATATTTTAGGGCCTTTAGAGTTATTTTTTCTTAAATTTGTTGTAAGATAAGGCATTTAAATAGTATAATATTATACAGCTGACGAATTAAAGAAAACCTGTAAAGTTTTGCACAAACTGGATCATTTGTTTATTAACACCCAGCAAAAACTAATTACTCAAAATATTCATGACAAATTTTGAGGAACGACTCACTAACACACAGTACCACTGGTTAGACGTTGATCTGATTGACTTGCACTGCAGCTAACGCCATGTTTAGCCTCGAGCCTGCTGTATGTATGTCACCCACACGCCATTGAGTGGTGGTTAGAGGGCCAAAGCGACACGGCAGCACGTGGCTGTAGATCGATGTGTCCTCGGCCCGCTTCCCGCCGTGAGCCAAAGCAAACCACTTAACGTGAGGAGTCATTTCCAGGATTTCCCTTTGAAAACAAGCAGCTCGATTTTGCCTCGCGTCTTCCACCTCAGCCGAGCCGGGCCGAACTCCCAGCATTGTGATCCAGAACAAATGGAGGCCATTACCACAGCAGGCGGTGACTTTTCCTTTTTTGTGGCTCTCTCCACGAGAGAAGAAGTGGTGAGGAGAAGCAGACGTGGCCGGGGCGACCGTCCCCTCACGTGGCATGGCATACGAGCGACGTGGGTTTCTCTGTAGAGCCTAATGATTGATTAGGTTTGCTAGGAAGAGCTGTGCTTGTGAAAATGTTTTATGTGTGATGCATACCTTCATTCCCTTTTTCATTCACTCATTCATTCATTCGAGAGGTACTCTTGTTCATTCCTCCCTAAATGCTTCACATTCATTCATTCATCCATTCATTCATTGATCAATTCATTCATTCATTCCAGATGTATCCTCATTCATTCCTCCTAAATGCTTTTCATTACTTCACTCTTTCATTCACTCTTTCATTCATTCATTCATTCATTCTTTCTTTCTTTCTTTCTTTCATTCATTCGAGGGATACTCTTGTTTATTTTAGTTTAATTTATGTTTTTTTCCTTCACTCACTCACTCACTCAGTTGTGTTTGTTCATTCATTCACCCACCCGACTGACCATTCATTCATTTGATTATGCATGTTCATTCATTCATTCATCTTTGCTATTTTATACTCCAATATTTACAGTAAATCCACTGGTTGACTAGCGTGAAGATATTTCTCCGGAATCCATCTCCGTCTCCCGAGTTCAGTTAACCTAACGCAGGTAGGCTATCCGTGTGGCTGTGAATGCAGCGTAGGATACCGTAAATTCAAACGTAGCCGCGACCGCACCAAGCGTCTGCGAGTGCTACGTCAATAGTCAACTTCAAAGGCAGATTTCTCCGTTTCTCACTTGGCGTGACAGGAGAAACCCGACTCCTTTGAATGTTGATATCTCAGTCATATGTCGTCCCATTCATTCGATATAGGTATCGTTTTGAAGTTTGACTTATGCCCTTTCATGAAAACATAGTGACTCAATTTTGAAAATTTGCGACAAGCGACTGGTTTTGCCGTGCAGAGTCACAAATGTAAATTTTCTTAATGTTAAAATGCTCTTTTCTTTATTCATGTTTGTCTGTGTTTTTCATTTCTTTGTGAATTCATTCATTTATTTAATTCATTCTTTCATTCCCTCCAGTTGTATTCTCTCACTAAGTAGCTTCTGAGCAGTGACGTTGTTTCCAACAAATCTGATCAGAGCATCTCTATCCTGCACGGCTCACAATGACAGCTTAATAGTTTCTTGGAGCTGGGTGTGAATTGATCTAGAACAAACGAGCCGGAGGCCTAAAGCAGGCTCAATGGACGCTTTGTTAGTTCGACATAATCTCACTAATTGTAAGTGTGTTTTCCTTGAGGTGCGAAATCTGTCAAGTTCTCGTTTCCACTTTTTCCCCCGGAAAACTACACGTTTCAATCTGTATTTGAAGAAAGTGATGACACATCGCCTCGATGGATTACTGGCTCACCGACCACTCCTCCCTAAACTATCGCTACGTCAACACTTTGAAGTCTCTAGTTTATATTAATGGCTAATTATTCCTCTCGCTTCATCTCACTCCAAGTTGTTGACACTACATCGTCCATTATAAACCATTCCGACTCCCTCCAGCATAAGCGAACAGCTGAAAGCCATATTGAAATACGTTCCCTAGAGGAGTCATGTCTAATCTTCTGTGATATGTTCTCTTTCTTCTTGCTGTCTTCATTTGCACCATCAGAGCGTGTAGAAGACGCCGGTTCCAAAGGGCGTCTGAGGCAGGTGTTGACACCCTGCTGGGACGTTTTCGACGTGTCTGTCCTCTCCCAATCTTGCTGCTTTTTGGGGATTTTATAAACAAACCTACAGGTGTTTGGGTGGAGGGCGTCTCTTTTCGCCGTTCGCACATGCCAGGCACTTCGTCTGTTATACCCCAGCTGGCGAGCCATTATTTTTGGGAGAATTTCTCGAAAATTCCAGTCTTAATGAAGGAAATCTATCAATGTTTGGTTTGATGTGGACTTCCAACCAAAGCAGAAAATTAGCGAAATAAAATAACAGCTGCAAAAGTTGGTGATTGCTCCAACTCGTGCAATGTGTCTTTAATAATGAAACATTCTGAGATGTCGGTGCTTGAATGAATGGCTGTCACTCAAGCCAAATTTAACGCATTTTCATGTGTTTTTTTTGCTCTCGCCTGTGTGACCTAGAGTAAAAATTCCTGCTTGAACTGATTCTTTGGATTAAGCCAAACAACTTTCTCATTGGGACTATGGGCTTTGAGATTTTGAGCTAATTTGTATAATATGAAAAACAAACATTTGTGAACTCCTCCTAGGCTAACTAGCTGATTAAGGCAAGTGAGTTGTCAAATTAATATGCGGGCTGAGCCTGATATCGTAACATGAAGTTTTTGGGGGATTTCCCAAAGGGCCGGCGAAAATGAGCCAATTAAACTTAATCTTTGAACCGGCTAGCATCAATGACGTTAATTGAAAAACAGGGGGCGCTATAAATGCTAAATGCTAAATCTCAAGAACTGTAAGTCAGATTTTGCTGAAATTTGGTATAAACAAATAATACTAAGAGATATGGAAGAGGGAACAAAAAAGGGGGCACTAATTATACAACACCACTATTTGAATGATAGGGGGCACTAAAAATGCTACATAAATGTATGCCGCCTAAACCGTAAGTCGCACAAAGCTGAAACTTGGTCAATAAGTAGGAATGGTGTGCTACTTAGCGGACTAGGCTTCTCGTAACAGAGAACTTATTGGAGATTTTTTCGCTTTCTGCATCTACTGCTTTTGTGCTGCTTTTTGAAACTTTTGCTTGGACCCTGCTTGTTGCCACTTGTGGCTATATTATGTATGTATATTGTATATTGTAAGTTATTAGTATTTATTAATTTTTTGCTACATTAACAACATATTGTATCACAGCCTCAAACCCACAATATGATCCTGCTCTAAAGACAGCTAATGTTACACCCTTTAACAAGACTAAGCAATAACAGAAACGTGAAAAGCGTTCACCCGATGAGCCTGTGGCTCCAGCCCGCGACGAAAGGAAGCCGGTCGGATTGGCAGGCCCTCAAAAAGACGAAGGCTTTTTGAACACTAAGTGGAGCACCAGGCCACACCATTAGCATACAGGAAAGAGAAATAAAAAAGGAGAATCATTTGGCCATTAATCATAACACGGACGACAGCAGGGCCGAAAGATGACGCGCCAAGGTAAGCTTCCCCCGAGCTCTCATTATCATGTGGACGCGTGGTACTGGTGGAGCGAGCGTTGTTTGGCCGCGCTGCATGTGTCAATATTATGACAGGCTTTCATTCGTCTCCGAGAAAGTGCCGTGCCGGGGATGGCAGAACCATCGCGTCAAGTCACCAGGACGTCGAAGCGGAAATAAGAGACATTTTGCACCAAATGTCCTTGCAGATGTCCCTAGTCTTTATTTCCTCAATTCCACCGATGCGCAGACATTTCTTTTTTTTGACAACGGATTGCACAAACATTTACGCTATTTGGTGTAGAAGGGCGTCGGTCATCTGTAAAACGAGGCACTTTTCAAATAACACGTTTACTGCAAAACTGAGGATGACAAGTTTTGGTGAGGACAATGTTGTCTTTGTTTTACAATGTTAACTGGACTCACCCTGAGATAAAAAGGGAAGAAATGAACACAGCATTTTACAACTTTCGGAGTAAACTTTCTTTTCTCTTCTATATTTTTGAAAATAAAATCCAGCAAACATTTCAGGAAACAAGATAAAGGTGTACATTTGGTACATTAGAGCATTTTTCCTTTAAGATGTCACTACTTATATTCACTAGTTAAGGCATAGCGCATGGTTATTGTATCACAGAGCACGCTAGGCAGCTGTGAGATGGAGTTGGACCATGGAGTCGGCCTTGGCGAAAAGATGGAAATGAGGATGTATGGCTATATTTATCAAAATTTATAATACATTTTATTTTTTAATTAACATGTTTTAAGAGTATCCTGTTAAAGGATGCTAATAAAATGTATGATAAAATGTTACTTTATAAAATGTTACTTTTAACGTGATGCTTAAGAAGTATTATACTGCACAAATGTCAGGTATAACTGTATAAATTGCTTGGATAAAGTTAGCTACTTTTTCTCTGTAGTTTGTAGTGCACCCTTATAAAATTTTTGGCTTCTGGCAAACAGCTGCCGTTAACATGTGCTAGTGTTGCTGCAAATTTGCAGCAAGCTCATATTTTCACAGGCAAATTAGGTTTGTGGCAAACTTGGGGTAGACTTCTGGCAAACTTTGTAAAAAAAACTTAAGCGGCTGGCAAATTTGTCACCAAAAGTTTTTACTGACGAAAAAATTCATTCATTCATTTATTTTCCGAACCGCTTTATCCCAACTGGGGTCGCGGGGGCACCGGAGCCTATCCCTGAAACTCACGGGCACAAGGTGGGGACCAACCCTGGGCAGGCGCCAACACACCACAGGGCACACACACTCACACAATCACATTCACACTTTACAGGGCTAATTTAGAGTCACCAATTAACCTACATTACATGCCTTTGGACTGTGGGAGAAAACCGGAGCACCCGGAGAAAACCCATGCGAACACGGGGAGAGCGTGCAAACTCCACACAGAAAGACCCTACGCTCGTCCCCGGGGTTGGAACCCAGGACCTTCTCGCTGTGAGGTGGGAGCGCTAACCACTGCGCCACCGTGCCGCCCTGACGACAAATTGTTTTGGCAAATACATTTGCCACTAGTGGCAATTTGTCATTGTTGCCAGAACGTTGCCACTAGTTTGCCACTAGTCAGACCTTGCAGGATTTCGCAACCGCAGCTATTAACGCAAATTCAGCCAGTCCCTGCGAATTCATTACTACTGTGCTATTTTGACCAATTACCGCAACTTTTCCACAATTTTTGACCAGTCATTGTCATTTCCCGCAAAACGTTGAGCCATACGTCAGCGAACTCACTTCTTTGTCATGCTTAGAAGACGCAGGAAACGTGTGATAAAAACGCCTCACATTTACCTTCAAAAATAACTAAATGATTAATGAATAATAAAAATTGTAGTGGTTTTGTTCCCTTTATTTTAATTCATTGTTAAAGAGTCATTAAAAATGGAGACAAAATTGCACATTTTTCCACAACTTTGACTTTCTCCCACAACTTTATTGCAACAAATCCTATCGCCTAAAAATACAGAACCTTTCATCGCTTTTTTGCTGACGCAAGCTGACACAAAATTAGGCATTTTAGGCCACAACAGTCTCAAAAAAGGCCCACAAAATCCTGGAGGGACTGGCTAGTGGCTGACAATGGCAAACTTGTGGAAACATATTCAGCGCCACTGTTTGCCACAAATTCACCAGACGGTTGCTGAAAACCTATATTAAAATACACTGCAAAAAATGCCTTTTTAAAAATATGAAAAAAAAATACTTATTTCAAGCAAAATTATCTGCCAGTGCAGCAAGAAAATTGCACTTGCTAAGATTTCTTAAAACAAGAAAAAAATACTCAAAGACTAAGCATACACAACTTAAATTAAGCAGAATATACTAGTTTTTTTCTCCAATTCTCTTGAAACAAGTAAAAATATACTTACAGTCTACCTGTTAACACAACTCCTTTACCAATGTAGGTTGTTTTAAGAAAAAACTGCTCAAAATTAGTTGTGTTACCTAGGTAGGATAACTCAAGATAAATTTTCTTGAAACAAGTCAAATAATCTAAACAATATTCAGTCTTACCAAGAAAATAAATCCAAAAAACGGTGTAACAAGATTAAAATGCTGAATTCAAGTCAATTACACTTGTACAGATTTTTACTTTTTGCAGTGTAGTCTGTAGCTTAGTTCATATTAACCAGAAGTAGCTTAAAAAGATACTGTTTAAAAGTAAAACTTCCCCAACACTGGACATTACTAGTGTGAAGGTCCAGTGTTTAACGTCTCCAGTTTGCTACATTAAGATCAGCTCAAACCGGGAGAGTTTCGTGTTTCTTCAAATCTTAACATCATTGAAAGAATTTGTCAGAATCTGTTCCAAATTTTTCAGTTGGAGCGATACCCTACACTTTGACCCAACAGGTTGCTGAGTTGTCGTCGTGATGGACAGCGTCTCAACCGTAATCGTTGTAATCAGCAGGCCACATGTGGAACACTATGAGGATTTAGAATATAACCTGAGCTGGCTGCTGCTTATCAGCCAACCACGTGTCGGATCTTTGTCGTCGCGGCAGCAAAAGAAAGGAGAAGCCGGTGTGGTGTCCCTTAAGGGGGGTGGATCTATCCACACTAGTCTTCCCACATTTTGGGGGGAGTCCAGAGGGAGTATCTCACTTCGAGCCCCTCACCCCGGTCTTCAGTGGAACGGCTGCCAAAACCGGACACGGAGTCAAGACAGGTGTCAGGCACGGAGACTTTTTACAAAGGAAATCGGCTTTCTAAGAAGAGTGGAAGCTTGAGACGTTTGCGTGAAAGCGTGTGTATGTGCGTGTGTGTGTGTGTGTGCGTATGTGTGTGTGCTTTCACACTTTGCGTTCTGCTCTTTTTCACAGCCCATCTGCTGGAGTGTTCTTGATAAAATCCAGAGCTTGATGGGAATAATGGATAGGGTGTCAGATGGCTCATCTGTGTGTGTGTGTGTGTGTGTCCAGTTCTTTGTTGAGATTTTCAGACAGAAAAAGCAAATTGCGTCTGCTATTGATACGTAAAGATCAAATACAATTTATTGTGTGTTTGTGTGTAGATCTGAAATGTTCAAAGTCATCATTTATTCATTTTTAGCCTTTCCAGGATGCAATGATTAACACCTTGGTCAACAGGTCTAAACCTAAAACACACACACACATCTACACACACACATTCTCTCGCACTCGCTGACTGCCAACAGCCCCAGCAATCAATACCAATCTTCATATCGTTGGTTTGGAAATTGATTTGCGGTGTGGTGAAATGAATGGATCCACGGATCAATGCTCCCAAGGTTGCTCCAGGCTCACATTTCACACCCGGCTGTTTATGATTCATGATTTATAACGTCATTCTTTCATGCTTTCATTTTACATTCAGCCAATATTTCCATCTGAACAATAGAATATATAATTGTATCTCCAACCTTTTTTTCTTTGTTGTTGATGGTTTGTTTTTCATTGTTGCTTTTGTCTTTGTTGTTGTTAATAATTTGGTTTGTTGTTTTTATTGATTTGTTGTCAAATCAATTTGATCATTTCATTTTTGTAGTTTTTGTCTTTTCTCCCCTTTTCATATACTTGTTGATTGTTTTGTTGTTACTCTTTTCTCTTTTTTTTGATGTTGATTGTTTTTATTTGTTCTTGTCTTTTTTTGCTGTTGATCATGTGGTTTGTTTCTTGATGCTGATGGTTTTGTTTTTGTTGTTATTCCTCATTCTTTAATGCTTGTTGTTTCTTGTTGTGATGTTTTTTTGTATTTTTCAACATGGTTTAGGTCTCTTTCAAAGTGTTTAAAAAATAGATGACAAAAAATATCATTTGTAATGCAAAAATGAAATGAACATTAATATACTCAAGAATTGTGGTGAAAATTAGTGTTGAAAATAATTAAGAATGTATTTAAAAATAAAATATGACCATTAAAGGGCAACTCGCATGATTATATAAAAAATGCGTTATTTTACTATTTAACAATGATTTGACAACAGACAGCTCTATCACTAACTTGACCATCACTAATAATTCAAAATTACTCATGAAATATTCGCCAGCTCTAACTCTAACCCTGCTTCTGTGACTGTATTCATTTTAAAACATGTTCTTTAGTGGCTGATAGCAGAATAGAAGGTGAAATTGCTGTGAAAATGCCACAGACCCAAGGTTTAGGAGCAGGCTGAAGGATGACGTTGATGCAGATGATTGATTGATTGAGGTTTTCAGTCAGACGCATCAGCTTGGGAACACATAGCAGGGAAAAGTGGATGTGATTAAATATTGATCGTCTGCAGACGTTTTTAACAGCTCTCTAATGAGATCTCATCTGCATGTCAGTCACAAGCTTCCACAACAACACAATATCCAGCTTTGTTCCCTTCCACTGCTATTACTGCATTCAGATTTCAATTTTGCCGAATTTGGAATAATGACAATTTTTGAAGGTTTTTGGACATTCACGTGTATTTACTTTACCTTGTTATGTATGCCATTTGTCAATTGTTTGCATTGTTGCATTATTTGTTTGTCTTCTGCTTTATTTTAAACAGAAATAATTTGTAAACATTAATTTGTAAACATTAAATCTTTGTTTATTGTTTGTTTTATTTGCATTATTTGTTTACATTAATTATTTTTACATTAACTGTTCATACAGTTTATTTGCGTGCATTATTTGTTGAGATAATTTGTTGTCTTTAACGTGTGCAAACAATTATTTTTATACAAGCTGTAAAGAAATGCAAACATTTAAATGCAATAAAAATGTTTATTTTATACACATACAAATCCACCAAAACCAGCAAACACTGTTTTTACATAAAACAAGTCAAAATACTTAAAATTAAATATTCATTTAATTCATTTAATTCATGACGTGATTAATAAGAACAGAGTCGTCACAAAAAATGAAATTAATATTTAAATTCATTATTTATAGTAACTGACAACTCTGTCACGTTGGCTAAATGCAATTTCTAAATAATTAAGACGAAATCTTTAACCGCAGTCCCACAAAAGAAGTATCAGCGAGTCGATGTAACACTTAAGGTTTATTTCATGGTGAATCTTTGCAGTGTTGGTGCCATAAAGGGCGAGTGTGTGCACTTAAGGGTCAATTCTAAACGTGCACTAAAGGAGCTCTCAGGTGGGGAGTGGTATAAAGTGGAGGAGAGCAGGCACACTTTGGGCACCACAGCCTTTCTCTCGATGTCCATCGTGGCTAATTTATGAGCGAAATCTCATCTCGGGAGTGTGATTCCGAAGGCTCTCTGCTTTTGATTAAGTGTCGCTGCAAGCTCTCATCAGCTCTATCAGAGCAGCAATCCGTCTGACTGTCTGAAATGCACACACCACATTTCTCTCTCTCTCTCTTTCTCGACGAGACTCACACTAACACACACCCACACTGAGATCATATATCTCTCTCCTGGCTTTAAGGCAGCCCATTGTTTAAGGACGTCAGCATTAAGAGCGCTGGCTGTATTAGGCCGAGCTGATCGCTCTCGACATGGCATTTCAAAATAATGGCAACGTCTGCTTGGCACAATCCACTCACTCTGACAAGGTCTCGGGCGATGCCAGCGCCAAACGCACACACAACGCTGTCAGTTCAGGCTGGCGCAGGCTGAAAATAGATCCAGAATCATTACAAACATCCCCACACCCCCCTCCCAAAAGCCACCCAGCCGTATTTGGACTAGTGTGACATTATAATAACTGTTATTAAATGGTCACTGAAACCTTGTCTCCTTGTCGGACAAAAAAAAGCAGGGTTCTACACATAATAATACAAAGTAGGGGTGGGGGCCTGTCCGATATCCAGCGTTTAGCAGATCCTCTTATCCAGAGCGATTTCCGTTTCCTAATCATTTGGGGGGCAAGAAATTTGAGCATCACAATAGTCAAGACGAGAAGTAATGAAGGTGTGAATTAGGGGTGGTAAAATGAATAACATAACTGGTGCATCGTGATGCAGACACGGACTATTCTGTATCGATGCAGTAGCAGACCATTGTCGATTATATTGGGGGGGTTTCAACCTACGGACAGCTGCCCCTGGTGGTCTGTGCCGGCACTGCAGGTGGTCCGTGATATGCAATCCAGTTTCACTACCAAAATCCCTTAAAAAAAATATTGGGTTTTTTTTATTTTTCACAACATTTCCAGAAGATTTATGTGTAATGAATTGAAGGCGAATATCTATCATTGATATGATAATCGTAATCAAATCATATTGTTGACTTTATAATCGTAATCAAATCAAATTATTGACATGATAATCGTAATCAAATTGAATTATTGACATGATAATCGTAATCAAATCGAATCGTTGAACTGATATTCATAATCAAATCAATATGTAAGAGAGAAATATTGAGTAAACATGTTTAATGTTGCTTAGGCTTTGCATGTTCTATTTATTTGTCATGTGGTGTAAAACATGGGTTGGTCCTGTCTTGGGCTCTACTCAGTCTCGCCCCACCTTGGAGTCTTGGTCTTGTCTCCGTCTCGGTTTGACATGTGAGTTCAGTATGAAGATGTGGTGGGAGGTTGAGAGAAATATTATTGCAATCGAACATTTTTTGTCCATAGTAAGAATGTTTTTATTGGGAAAAGCACGTCAGTCAATCTGGGGCTTCCAGTAGATGTATTATAAAATTCCTGCCGCCACACACAGGTCTCAGATAGAGGCTTTATCCTGTTTTATTGAAAATAACTTTTTTATTTACTTGAGGCTTAGCTTTGCAACAGAACAGGCAAAAAAACACCCTCTTTTTGAAGCCATTATTGTGGAGTCTTCTATGCCCAGTAATCCCACTACGCTCATACTAAATAATCCATATTAAACAGGATTTAGAAAAGAGGAGAAAAAAATATATAGCCATAGAAATGCCTAAAAGGGGCTCAAAGAAGCTCCGTAAATAAGGACAGCAGCAGCAGTGTGGCGAAACGCGCCACAACAAAAACAACAAAGCAGAACGATCCATTAATCCTTACGCAAGAACACACAGAGCATCATAAACGATAATCCATGTGGAAGAAGACATCCAGGGCTCCAGATGTCCATACGGGATTATAACATACACAGCCGCTTTCAGCTCTCGCTGCTGTCAACATGTCTGTGTGCTGATAGTGCAGTTAGAGAAATGAAAGTGTGAAGAATTTGGTAGTTTAACTGCACAAGTGTAGGAGGGGTAAGGGAAAAACAGAGCAAAGAAGAGTAAAGAAGAAGGCGAGGTGTGATGATGAGGATGAGTGATTGAATGAAGGATTGGTTTGGTAAAGACTGCAGGGAATCTTGTGTGTGTGTGTGTGTGTGTGTGTGGCCATGTATTTATCGCATTGTGGGGACCTTTTGTCCCCTAAAATCACTTTTATCTGTTTTTATGGGCTTTGTGGGGACATTTGAGAGGTCCCCATGAGGAGAAATGACTTTATAGAAAATGTGCTTGTTTTATTTGAGTAACTAAAAGAGGTAAAAGATATGCATTTAGTTACTGAGGTTAAGGTTAGGGGTAGGATTAGGTGTAGGTGTAAAATTCTGTACTTTAGTCATTATGGGAGTCTATGGAAGGACCTCACAAAGATAGTAATACATAGATGTCTGTGTGTGTGTGTGTGTGTGTGTGTGTGTGTGTGTGTGTGGGTGTAAACCTCCCAACATGGGGACTTTCACCTGATTTCACACCAGCAAGGTGGAGACGTATCATTGTGAGGACGTAAAACCGAGTTTACACAAAATTAATCACTGCAATATACCTATTTCCTCAAGATTAATCTCCCCTTTAAAGATTTCAAGTCCCCAAGTCGTGGATTTTTCCATGGAGCAAATACAAGCACGTCAAATCCTTAAAAAATATGTGTTTGTTTATATACCCTGACTTTGGCCTGATTGCACACCAATAAAGTGGGGACATGTGTCATTATGGGGACATAAAACCCCAAATTTTTATTCAAGCTGAAATTCTTACTTTAAAATCTAACGCCCTGATAATGGTCCTAAAAAAGTATGTGTATGTAATTGTTTGATTACTTTATTTACTGCTTGTTTTATGTGTAAACATGCATTCTTTGTTTATTGTTTTATTAATATGATTTATTACATTAATTAAACTACATTCATATAAACAAGTAATCAATAATTTAATGAGCATGTTTCTGCTTAAAACAAACAGTAAATAAAGTGAACATAAATATTTTGCTTATAGTTTTAATGTTTATATTGATTTGCTTATTTGTTTATATTTATTAGTTTACCTTAATTATTAGTTTTTGGTTTACTGTTTGCTTAAATTATTTGTTGGAAAGCATATAAACACTGATTTAACTACATAGTGTAAACAAAAAATAATAAATAAACGCAAGTATTTTATACAAATACAATTGCATAAAATAAGCAACATTGTTGTTGTCTAATAAAAAGCTTTTACATAAAACAAGCTAAAAATATTAAATTAACTACCAATTTCAAATAAAAAATAGAAACTCTTGAATACATTTGTAATGTTATGGTTTGATTGAATGCATTTGTGTTAGCTAAATTTCCCAGTTTGCTTAAATGCATTAACTGCAATACAAAAGTTTGCAATTATTAAATAATTGGGACAAAATCCATCAATGTAGTCCATCAAAAGAAGTTACTGTAATGTGGCAGCCTTTAAGGTGATTGTGAGAACATCCTGTGAAAGACAGTACATTTTAAGACTTGCCAGCTTTTTGTTGTTTGTGGACGTGTTTTTAAATATGCGGACCTGCCCTCATAAACAAATTATAAATTATAAACTTTTATTTGAAAATTAAAGAGCCAAAATATTAGCTTTTTATTAATGTAGATTAATGTTAGTTACAATATTATTTGGGTCTAATAATTACAGAAGTAAAATGCAGTAAAAGATAAGGAAGGCTGAGTGTGTGTGGGCTGTGTGTGTGTGTGTGTTTTCGTTTATTGCTATATTAAGCCATAAAAATGACTGTAATGTGATGTTCTTGAATGTACAAGGCAATTTCAACTGTTCTCTGTCTACAATAATGAGAACAGAAAGAGAGAGACAGAGAGAGAAAGAGAGAGAGAGAGAGAGAGCACAGCCTTGGAAAATAATAACTTGAGATCATAACTGCACATCTGCTGCTTTATACATACAACACACACACACACAAACACACACACAGCTGTGTTTTCATTGGGTGCCCTCCCTCTCTCCCCCTCGTCTCCTTAGTGACAACGCCGAGCGCTCTAAGTAAGATGCTGCTTACGATTCAAAACAGCTCCATTGAGCTGGTGCAGGCGTGGCAGTAATGGCCTTCCTGCGCTCAAGGCCCACTCTGCTATCAAAGACCTCGGCCTATTAGATTACACCCAAGAAAAAAAATTACATTCCATCTCAGGGACTCTGAATTCGTCATGGCCTGAGCATCCCTTTTATTAAATCTCTGTCAATCCTATTCGACTTCCTTCTGAGGGAACTCAAGCCAAAAGCCATCCTTTTTCTCCTGGTGACCCGTAACACAGATTGCGGTGTGTGAGTAGAAAACTTCCTGACTGTATATTGCTCTCTGTTGCCACAAAACATGAAAAGTGGGGTTGAGTAACGAGTTGGCTGGAAGGGCTTCAGTTCATTTCATTCATTCGTTGAGTTCATTATTTATGCATGAGGAGTTCATTACGTTTAGAAATAGAACTGATTCATTGAAATTACTTTCAATAAAACACAGTGAATCAGGCTACAATGGCCACTGTTGCCTGGTGTTAACTTAATAAGCTAATGGTTAGGAAATTGGCTCCATGATTGCAAGGTCGCTGGTTCAAGTCCCAGAATGGTAAAGGTACCTTTGAGGTACTTATGAGCGAGGTACCGTCCCCCAAAAACGCTGCCCACTGCTCCTTCACGGATGGGTCAATTTAAGAGGTCACATTTCCTTGTGGTGCAACATGTGCTGTGCTGTGTTCACAATAACAAATAATCACTCACTTAAAACCTGAAATTAACTAGAGCTCAAACTTTCCCGAATTCTGGGTGCTGCAACTTTGAGCTTGGAAGAAAGAAGTGGAACATGTAACATGACCCAAAATGAGATCATTAAAGTATGCGTTAAGCACTCTTGCTAAAATTAGGCCTCCAACCTCCAACAAGTTCACCAACATATTCTTACTTTTTTCTAAGAGTACAACCAACAGCCAACAGTTTGCTGTTTGGGTACTTGAAAATTGGGAACTGGGACTTTTTAGTAGTTCCAATTTTAGTTATGGTTTGGAAATGGTTTGCTGTTTCAGTGAAAGTACACACATTTTAAGTGTTCTGAAGTTTCTGAAGTTTCCTTTTTTGATATGATCATTTATTGAGCCCAAAGTTTAAAATCTGTTTGATGGTTATAGAAATGATCTGCCTTGCTAAACCATGAAAATGCACAAAGACTTATGGCACTTAGCAGACATTTTTAACTTCAGAGACAGTCTTCCTGGAGCAATTTGGGGTTAAAGGTCTTGATCAGGGACCCAGTGATGGTATTGCTGGAGGTAGGATTTGAACCAATGAGCTCTTGGTCCAGAGGCGAGTATCCTAACCACTAAACAAGCACCTGCCCCAAAATAAAATACAATGCTCAGCATGGGTCCATGGACAAGTGAGCCGAAAGTAAGAATTTAATTGGTTTAACCTACCATAGATAAACAGCCACCATTTTTTGATGATATTACTGATTCCAGTTCCTTTCGTGATAAATGGAAAATAAACATTAAATTTAGTACCTTTCCAGTTTCAGTTCTCAGATTTGCAGTGGAAAAGCTCCTTAATACAACACAACATCCGTGAAAGAGAATTCAGAAGACATACTAGCATAACTTGATTACAAGGTTTGGCAAGTAGTTGGAAGGGATCTTTTCTCAAAAGTTAGTCTGCTAATGTGTCCCATTAGACTTTTATTCGTATATATTTTTGCTATTACATTTTATTCAACTTAGCTCTTTGGAAGGAACGCCCCTTTAAGGTGACTGAGGGCAACGCACTTGCCAAACTGGGGCTGTCAGAACATTCAAAGCAGTTGTGCAGCGTTTCAAACCATGCCAGCGCTCCATGTATCTTCAAATGGTTTGTATTTACAAGCTTTTATATGTCTAAATGGCTTGTGTCATGGAGATCAATCATAAATGCATTGCTGCACATTTGAAGACGGCAACGCCAGACTATTTCGTATCATGTCAACACGGCTATTCCCAAATTAGAGCTATAAACTGAGCCAAAAAATGTTTCTCGTGCAAGGCTTCAAATCCTTTAAGGGGGTGGAATGTCAATTAACGTGTTAGTTCTTTGTCGCGGCAATTTGTTCTCGGACATACATCAATAAGTAAGCGTGCAGTCGTTTGTATGAAACACACACACACATTGTCCCCTTATGTTCGGCGCAGATGTCGGAATTATAACGCAATGGCTGTTGAGTAATCAAAGGAATCCTTTTTTCAGGCCAGTGCATTGTAAACTGGGTTTCCGCCCGCCGTACAGTCCGCGAGCTCACGGCGCTGCCTGTTCGCGTGGATTCATCCGAACGCGGCTTTCCCACGGGCGTCTTATGAAATTCAGCTCTGTCACTTTGAAGTTCTTGTATCAAAGCTGGTTTGAATGAAAACTCCAGAACCAAGCCAGTTTGTCAGGCCTTAATATAAACAGCATCTGAGCGCTTCAGCCCAACTGAGTGAAGAATTTTTGGTGGGAAGGACAAGACTGTTATGCTGTGTTCATGTCCAGTCCACTCGCTAACACATCTTGGGAACTTGGTATTTTCTATTGGCCAGTTGACGCAAAGGAAACATGGTAATGGGTGACAAATGCCACAACCAAGCAGAATTCTCAATGTTGAAACAGCCATGTTGTGTTCGATGTGCACAATGTTTGATGTTATAGTATGAGGCATCTTAGCAGTTCTTGCTAAAATGTCTGTGGGAATTTGCTAGAATCATACTGTAGTGAAAATAACCATTATTAGCATGAGCTCTTGCAAACTGTCTTCTAATAAACTGCTAGCATGTCTGAGGGAATTTGCTAGCATCAAGAGCAAGTACTAAGTTCTAGCAATTGATAACATAGCTAACTGACCTCTATGATTTTGATGCCTTGTTTTACATTTAGCTAGAATCTAGCGCTAAGTTCTAGTAGAAATTAGCATTATTAAGCAAGATGTGTTGATTCTTACATAGTATTACAAACTGTCTCCTAATAAGCTGCTAACATGTCTGTGGGAAGTTGCTAGCATTAAGAGCAAGTGGAAATTAGAATAGGTACGTTTCATGTTATAGTTGCTAACATGGAAGTGCAAACTGTGTTCTAAAAACATCTATGTTTTTGATACAAATATACAGTATAGCACAGCTGAATTTGCAGATGAGCAGTTTAGGTTGCTTCTTAGTAAGCATTATCTAAATTAGTGGCTAATGTTAGCTGTTCCTAGCTAGCTGACCTCTGATTTTGGTGACTTGCTTTGTGTTGTGCTAGAATCAAGCAATTGTAAAAATGACAATTATCAAACCTAAGCTATTGATGCTGACATAATTATTATATACTGTCTAGTAAGTTTTGTGTTGATCTAAGTTAGAAGCTAGCATTAGCTTTATGTAGCTAGCTGGCCTCCACAGTTTGGACGTTGTATTCATGATTTTAGTCCCAATTCGTGAAGGTGGTGAACATGAGCTCAGTAAATAGAGCTGAGGTGAAATTTTATGAAACCTTTGTATATATTCATCTTTGTGGCAATGTGGTGTCCATGTACAGACAGGTGCCAATTGTGTGATGGGAAGATGTAAAGAGTACTTTAAAGAGCTGATGAATGAGGAAAATGAGAGAGAATGTAGAGTAGAAGAGGTGACTGTTGTGGATCAGGAAGTAGCTGAGATTAGTAAGGATGAAGTGAGGAAAACTTTGAAGAGGATGAAGAGGGGAAAGGCAGTTGGCCCTGAGGACATACCTGTGGAGGTATGGAAGTGTCTAGGAGAGGTGGCAGTAGAGTTTTTGACTGGGTTGTTCAACAAGATCTTGACGAGTGAGAAGATGCCTGAGGAATGGAGGAAAAGTGTTCTGGTGCCGATTTTTAAGAATAAGGGAGACATACAGGATTGTGGCAACTACAGAGGAATAAAGCTAATGAGTCATACAATGAAGCTTTGGGAAAGAGTGGTGGAAGCTAGGCTTAGGTCAGAAGTGAGCAGCAGTAAGGTTTCATGCCAAGAAAGAGTACAACAGATGCTATTTTTTCTTTAAGGATGCTGATGGAGAAGTACAGAGAAGGTCAGAGGGAGCTGCATTGTGTCTTTGGATTTAGAGAAAGGGTGCCAAGAGAGGAGCTGTGGTATTGCATGAGGAGGTCTGGAGTGGCCGAGAAGTATGTTAGAGTGGTGCAGAACATGTATGAGAGCTGTGAGACAGCAGTGAGGTGTGCTGTAGGAGTGACAGAGGAGTTCAAGGTGGAGGTGGGACTGCATCAAGGATCGGCTCTAAGCCCCTTCTTGTTTGCTTTGGCGATGGACAGGCTGATAGATAACGTTAGACAGGAGTCTCCATGGACTATGATGTTTGCAGATGACATTGTGATCTGCAGTGAGAGCAGGGCGCAGGTAGAGGAAAGGCTAGAAAGGTGGAGATATGTACTGGAAAAGAGAGGAATGAAGATAAGTCGCAGCAAGACAGAATACAAGTGTGTGAATGAGAGGGGCACAAGTGGAACAGTGATGTTACAGGGAGTAGAAGTAAAGAAGGTAGAGGACTTTAAGTACTTAGGGTCTATGGTCCAAAGCAACGGAGACAGTGGAAAAGAGGTGAAGAAGCATGTGCAAGCAGGTTGGAATGGGTGGAGAAAAGTGTCAGGTGTGATGTGTGATAAAAGGGTTTCAGCAAGAATGAAAGGAAAGGTGTACATGACAGTAGTGAGACCAGCGATGTTGTATGGTTTGGAGACAGTGCCAATGAGGATAAGACAAGAGGCAGAACTGGAGGTTGCAGAGCTCAAGATGTTGAGGTTCTCTTTGGGAATGACGAGGATGGATAGGATCAGGAATGAGTACATCAGAGGGACAGCTCATGTTAGATGTTTTGGAGATAAAGTCAGAGAGGCCAGGCTGAGATGGTTTGGACATGTCCAGAGGAGAGACAATGATTACATAAGTAGAAGGATGCTGAGGTTGGAGTCAACAGCCAGGAGGCTGAGAGGAAGACCAAAAAGGAGATTTATGGATGCGGTGAAAGAGGACATGAAGTTAGTTGGTGTGAGGGCAGAGGATGCCGAAGATAGGACTAAACGGAGACAGATGATTCGCTGTGGTGACCCCTGAAGGAAAAAGCCGAAAGAGAAAGAAGAAGAAGAAGAAGTAGAAGAAGAAGAAGAAGAAGGAGTAGCAATGTTGTGTCCTCAAAACTGAAAAACCTGAAGGCTGCTAGATGCTAAGCTAGAGCTATTCCACAACAAAAAGTAAACTTTAAAAATGTGTATTTAGGCACAATGGCTCACTTAATTAGCAGAAATACCTAGAAATTAAGCTAATGGCTATGAAAATAAATTCCCATGTGATAGTAAGTGTAGCACATGAACGCAACATTAGTTGCTCGTTGATACCATGCAATTAACACCAGTAAACTGATTTATGTTGGGATGATGGATGAATTGCTGGACCGCTGCATGCTAAATATTAGATAAAAATCATAATCATGTTAGCTAGATGAAAATCATTGTCAAGCACGTCTCTCAAAAGGGTTACTGGCCGCAAGGCACCTTGTCAGAGAGGCTTATGGGTGGCAGTGGGGAGGAAATATTGTTTCCTTTTCTGGCCAAAAGGGTGTGAAGTATTTTGATGTATATTTCATCTGTTCCCAATTCTTTCGCCCATAGGACGCCTATTTCTCACTCTCTCCACTTTTTCAGTCAATCTCTCGCGTTCTTATTTCCCTTACTGCCCTCTCTCTCTCTCTCTCGCTCTCTCTAGAGCATCATAAACATATTTTCCCACACCTCACATCATCCCAGTTCTCTCTCTCTCTTCCTCTCTCTCTCACCGTTTTTCTCTCTCTCTCTCTCGGGGAGCTCATAAATCCAGACACAAGGTTCGACACTTCATCGGGAACAGAGGAGTGGTACACACTCCCAGCTGTAATATTCTTCTCCCTGGTGCACCCTTCACACACTCCACCTCCTTTCCACGTCCAGAGAAGTGCATCTACTTTAAAACCGTTTACCATTTCGCCCCCATGAATCATATCCACACTTGGCTTTACATTCAAACAAACTGTGAGAAATGTGCTGTTGGCATGTAAGTGTCATTACATGCGGTAAAGCAGTGTTTTGCAGCGGTGTACGGTGCTTGAGTAATTGATCTTCATTACTGTACTTGTTAATTATGATTTTCAGTACTATACACTAACTCACGTCTCAGATCGTTTGAATATAAAGTGAAGGGTGGATGTGATTCATTGGGGTGAAATGGTAACTGGTTTTGAACCTTCATTCATTCATTCATTCATTATCTGAACTGCTTAATCCCAACTGGGGTCGCAGTGGGGACCGGAGCCTATCCTGGGAACCAACCCTGGGTATGCGCCAACACACCGCAGGGCACACACACACTTACACAAACAAGTAGAGGGTTCAAACCCAGGACCTTCTCGCTGTGAGGCGGCAGCGCCACTGTGCCGCCCGGTTTTCAATCTTACATCTTGAAGTAAAGTAATGCAAAGGTTTGCTAGTCTCTCTATAGAGATCACCGAATTGCTAAACCTCCTTTTCATTTCAACCACCAAATTACTTTGATTGCCACACCTGTTTCACCTGTGTTTGTCACTTTGTAAGCATGCCAGTCTGAACTGAAGGCCTCACTTCTCTGTCATAGCAAGTTTGGCTTTCGTCGTTTTGGGACACTTCTCTGGTTTCAGTCGCATTTGTTCCCTTTGTTCATTCTGACCCTCAAGCCTTTGTTTTTGTTTCGTTTTTGTTTGGCACACGTCCTGGCTCTATGTTCTTTAATAAATACATTTTCTGAATTTTCTAACATTTGCACTTTGTTCTTTCACACAAAACATGACAGGCAAAAATATGTTTACTACTTAAGTATGTTTATATCATATCTTTTAACATTTTTCCCACACACTTTTGTTCTCTGTGAGTAACCATTACAATTGCGACTTTTGGCAGATGGTCTTATCCAGATCAACTTCCATTTCTGAATTACAGGCACAGTCTCCGTCAAGCAACTTGGGGTTAGATGCTTGAACCTCTGACCCACAATCTTTAACTTTTACTTAAGCCTGGATTTTAAGAACTCCACGATATGGATTTATGCTTAATATATTTAATACTGACATACATTACTTCACATTAAAGCTTTACACTAGTAAAATTAAGAGAATCATCATTGATTTTACTTAAAGAGCTATGAGTACTACACTGAATTACTGTTGTAAGGCTCCACAAGATCCAGAATGGAGATCATTTCGCAAAACTGATTATATTCTCCAGGCTCCCACTCCAGGTTTTCTGAAAGACCTTGAACAACAAGATCAAGATCACCTGAGTTCTAACCAGTTACATCGGCTACCCGTGTATCGACTCTTGCTTCATATTTTGGACTAACACTGAAAGCAGCGTTTTATATTGAGGTGAAACTGACTTGTACCTCTCAGGGAGTATCCGCGAAAAGGTCATTTGCTAATGCTAAGTGAAAACAACTTGCGACTGTACTCCACAGTATTGGAGTATTGTGCCTGTGGATTAGATTACATTTTTGCCCGTTGTTGTAGTGCTCGGTTTGCCTGGATGATCACCTTTTCTGGTATTGAGCTGCGCCGGTTTGTGAACCCCAATTTTTGCATGTCCAATGTTATTGATAAATCAGTTAAGTGTTGTGAAACCTTTTTAACAGAAGCTTTTCGAGCCGAAAGTTAGTGGTATTTAGTATTTTAAATTATGCAATATTTTGCCATGATACATTGTGTAAAGGTTAGTGGAAAATCATAATTTTTAGGTTGGTGGTTAGGATGCTCACCTCTGGACAAAGAAGTTGTGGGTTTTAATCCTAACTCCCGCACAACCGCCACTGGGTTCCTGACTAAGACCTTTAACCCTAAGTTCCCGTGATTAGTTGCTCTGGATTAGAGTGTCTCCTAAATGCTGTAAATGCACAAGTAGGTATTTGTAGCGTTTTAAAAGTTACTATGCTAGCTCATTTTAGTTAGCTACTCCCCAATATTGCCAGTCAACTTTCGAACTCTGCACTCGGGTCGGTCTGAGTAGCATTTCATCTGTGCAGTCGCAAGTTGTTTTCACTCAGCGCTAGCAAATGACCTTTTCGGATACTCCCAGAGAGGTCCGAGTCAGATAAGTTTCACCTCACTATAAAACACCGCTTATAAGAGAGCCGTGAATGACAAATAAATCAAAGCATCTGTCTACACAGAACACACTTGCATGCGCACACACACTTCTACACCAGACACTACATATGGAAGCCATACAATTCACTTGTCATGTGTAATATCTATCATGTTACCTGGCTCAGTATGGGAAAAGCATTACATTATATTAGTAATGTTATGAAGTTCGTGTATCGTATATCAAATTCTATATGAACTTCTGCCTGGGATTTGGGATGCTGGACTTTGTTTATTGTCTACTGTCTCCGGTCACAGAGAGGTCTCATGTGGCTTGAAAAATAGCTATACAGCAATTTTTGCTTACATACACACACACACACACATGTGCACAGGGCTTGTGTGAAGAAAACGTTGACCAGGGAGATTTTCCCTGTCACTGCTGTTGCCCCAGGCATGCTCATTAGGGGCTCTGTTAAAACAACTTTGTGACAATATCTGTTACACAAAGCGCTACACAAATCAAATCAAATGTGCGAATGTTCTTTAAATAATACCAAGAGAAAAACATGGGGAATGCACAATGAAAACAGCATCGGATCGGATTCTAAAGTTAATCAAAGTCTTGTCTAAGGATTCTAGAACTGTGTGCGTGGGCAAACACACACACATTCTCTTACACAGGTCTTACTATCTTTGTGAGGTTTTTCCACTGGCATTCATATTAATATTACAGCTACATCTAACCAGGCCTGCTGCTCACCTACACAAATGTACTGACAAATTCTCAGGTTTAACTATCATCTCGTAGACAATCGGGTCCTCACAAGCACCTAGAAACCTGCACACACACACACACACACAAATATAATGAAAAAAATGTACGCTCTTTTTAGCGTAAAAGGTAGGTCTGTCCCCAATCTGCAGGTGTAGAGTCTGAGATTTGCCCCCCAAAACAGTGTAGGTCGGAAACACATACACACAAACCCCCCAGAGGCTTTTGTCACTTCTTTGTTTGCCCCCCCACACACATATACACACACACACACACACACACTGAAAGGCTCCACAAATAGCACACAGGAGCAGCACAGCAAATCTCTTCATCAGCATCTGTCCCTGTGAGATCATTATACAGAGAAAAGACAGCACACTGTGCTCATCTGATTTCTGCTTGGCTAGGAAATACGACTCGTCCACGTCAGGAAGGATGCAATACTGCTATCCTTTCCAAACAATGAGGTTCCTTCTACTGCGCTTACGAAGAAATTTATTCTTTAAAACCCACATATGCAGTTTTCACAAAGATTCTGACATTCACCAAAGTCACTAACGGTTAGGATACCATGAGATTGTGGGTTTGAATCCTACCTCTGGCACTAGTGTCACTGGGTCCTTGAGTAAGACTCTTGACCCTAAGATGGTCCAGGGAAACTGTCCTTGTAATTAGGAAAATGGAAGTCACTTTGGATAAGAGTGTCTGCTAAATGTGTGAACACATTGCATTCAATTGCACAGTTGTATAATATTATTCTATTTAAATGTCTTAACTTTCTGGTTATGATGTGTTATAGCTTGCAGTATCTGAAAGTTACAGTTTGTCTTTGTCCATGCTTTGGATCTTTAAATAAAATGATTCTACTTTAATATAAATGCAAAAAATAGACAGGCCTCTTCTCTGTCTGTTTTTAAATATCTTCTTAAAATCCTTCTCTTTTCCTTGGCATTCGACACCTTGTGAGATCACTTTATTTGTTTTATTGTAAGGTGGATGGTCTTATTCTTGATTCACGTTTTATGGCTTTATTTATGTCATTTTGTGGCTTTATTTATTTTATTCTGTGTGTCTTGAGAGCTATATCATTAAATTTCTTATCCCGGACATCACTCAATTGTGGTTGTTTAAAGTGTTTAAAGCTGGAATGGAAGCGAATGGAATAAAAAAATAGATACACAACACTTTTTTGGAATTCATCATAAGCAGGCCTCTGTCTCATTCAGCAAGCCCTCCTTAGAAGGACTTTATTTTTAAATCTATATTTTAATTACAGTTAAAAAAAAAAAAAATTCTGACCAATTTCTTCTTATTTGAGATTTCTTTTTAGGTAAGAACAGAATCTACATACTTCGAAATTTTTATTATTGTTTTTTTTTCTTTAATTCTGCATATTATATATAAAAGTCTGTTTTAAGAACAAAACTATGAACATTTATAAATCTAAAAAATAAAACACAACAGAACGATCAGGGTTTGAGGAGGTTTTAATAATTAAAAAAATATGTACATGACACTGTTTTTGAATCTATGAGGATTTACAAATCTATTTTGTACAAAATCTCCTTGTGAGGGTGTTTAGTCTGAGGAAATGTCGGAGGCGACAAGACACACACACACACAAACACACACACACACACACACATCTTTGTACTAATCTACTAAGCTAATCTTTCTACACTTTTAGGTTTTTTTTGCAGTTTAAAGAAGTGAGGACCATTAAAATAGTCCTCACTTCCCAAAAATGTCCTCACTCTGCTGGTTAAAAACTCATTTTGGTTCTCACTAAGTAGCAAGTACAAGAACACACACACACACACACAATTATTATCTTAATTTATATAGTAGTGAGGACCTCCATTGACTTCTATATTACTGTATGCAAATAATACTACACCTAACCCTAAACATAACCCTAACCATAACCTCAGTAACCAAAAACTAATCTTTCTACACTTTTAGTTTTGCAAATAAACTAGTTTTTTTTTGTAAAAGCAGTTTAAAGAAGTGAGGACCACTAAAAAAGTCCTCACTTCCCAAAAATGTCCTCACTCTGCTGGTTAAAAACCCATTTTGGTTCTCACTAAGTAGCAAGTACAAGAACACACACACACACACACACACATCTACATTCACAGGCACACAGTCAAATGTCACGCCAAACATGAGACATCCAACGCTAAGGCACGAGTTATACATACACAACAAATATGACACATAATGTATATACAAGAATGGCAGCTATTTACAAATACAGCATCAGAAGCACACAGGAAACAAAATATTCTTTTTACACTTAATACCACATATTACAGAATCGATCGTGCGAATATGCACCTTAAGATGCTGAGGAAAGAAACCCACGTGCAAGGCCGACAGGGAAAACACACACCACGTCACGAGTCTACATCACACACAGGCCAAAGCAAAACGGCTGAACACATTCAACACTGGAATTGCAGACTATTTTTTCAATTGTCGTTTTTTTTGTTTTTTTTTCTGTATACAGGTTATGCTGAGGTGAAGATTAACAGTCAGGTTCCTTTGTTGATTATGAAAGGGAATAGTGAGGCATAGTTCAAATGTTGAAAAAACAATCAGGATAGTGTATTCTTTATACATTTTATCATCATTTATATACACTTCCAGTTAGAGCTGTGCTCAGATTTGCCTGCCCTCGCGCTCAGATCTATGAAACGCCAAAGGTGCCAAAATTCGCCTTAAAGACGCTTAAAAAGCGCCGCCTTTTACAGTCATTTATTTTACGTCATAAATAGTGCCGTTTGATCACTAGTCACTTAAGTGACGCAAAAAGAGGCTGCCACGGTATAAAAGCCGCCGCATATTATGGTGCCGCCAAAATTGAGTTTGTAACTAATAAAATAAGGTAAAAACTGGTGTTTTACAGTCAATTGCGTAAAAAAATATAAGGAACTGGCGGTGGCAATTTTGGTTGGCAGGAGCGCAGCGAGGTTTGAGTTACACCATTACGTTAATAAGATTTGGCTTGTGAAAGTTACACTAACTTTCACAAAATGCACTATATTGTGGGTGTGTGTATATATGTAATATATATATATATATATATATATATATATATATATATATATATATATGTATATATATATATATATTTCGTTATTGGGATATGAAATGACATAAGGATTTTGATCATATCGTGCAGCCCTGGTTCCAGTTCACAGCAAACGTTATAGATGAGAAAGTGGACGTTCTGAAAACGTCCCATTTCAAGATTCTTTAACCTATTTCTAGTATATTTTAGAATTTTGTTCACTAATCTCGTCAAATGAAATGATCCTTCCTCGACGTTTGATAATGTCTTTATTTACCATCTGCATTGTATTTACCTATTGTAATATAATTTCCATAAATAGTCAATATCCAGAAATAGGCTAAAATAACCTAGCCATTTTAGGTACTTGACGAGATTACTCTAAATAACTTTCTCTAAATGTCATGAATCTTAAAATACGCTCGGGAAAATCTCTCAGATCTTCCAGTTGGTTGCTTAAATTCAAGATGGTTTTAATATTTCGCAGCGTTTATATTACTTAAAAAAAAGTTAACCATCATCCGAGTCCTCTTGGCTGGGATGTGTGGAGGATATAAATCCTTCCTTGTGAACAACTGGGATCTTTTTCAGTCGTCTCTCTCACAATTTCCTCCCCAATCCGTTCAGAACCAGATGTTGCTGACCGGCTCCGGGGACTGCCGAGTTTCACTGCTGAATGTTCTTTGGTTCGGTTTCGCTTGTTTGTGTTCCCGGGGAGCTGGGTTCTGCTTCCAGGTTTCTCGTCGATGTTCACGTCAGGGTGTGTTTTAGTGTCGCTCTGCGACTGACCTCAAATGGTGCTTTTTCACCTTTGGTTCTACAAAGGTTAACAAAGAAATAACACGCATAGGGTTATATTATTTAATTTTAACTTTGGAAGGTGTCTGCACTCTAAACTAACAAGTTTTATAGCACTAAATTATTATTTCATTGATTAGTCTAATGCAAATCTATGGATCAGATCTATGGAACGCCGAAAGTGCCACAATTTGTTTTCGAGAAACCTTAAAAAAAGCAGCATAAAAGTCACTAGAGCATTGCAAAATGTGTGAGCATATTAGAGCGCTGCAAAAACAGCTTTAAATGAATTAAAATGTGTAAAACCGAGTGTTTAATATAGATCAATTGTGGCACCTTTGGCATTGCATATGTGCTTCGAGCACACATGTAGGCATAGTTGAGTGTGAGTTTGCTTGCAAAAGTTCCACTGGGAATTCCCACTTTGGGAATCACTGAATGACATAATGAAAAATGCTCTTCTTACTTTTAAGGCAAGCCTTTTTATAACTAATACAACTAACTGCAATGTATGGCCTATGTACGTTTTGATACTCACTGTACTCTAGAACTGGCCTGGCATGGCCCGGAGTTTGGAAGGTTCTGGAAGTGGTGGGTCCCTGACCTCCAGCTGTGATCACACCCACCTCCAGCCTGTACAGAGAAGCCAGCTGCAAACTCGAGACCACAAGAAGGTTTCGCTCCTAGAAGAGGAAGATAGAGAAATGTCATGTACAATCTGTCAGTAATCCTCTAACTTGATCACTGCTGATCACTATTGGTTTCATCCAGCACCAAAAATAATATGTGCATCTCTAAAGCAGGGCTACTTTATTCCTAAGCAACTGTCTAAGTTGGGTTTTATACGCTAGCGATGAACTGATACGAGAACCTGTCCTTCATTTGTGTATATATTTTTTTTTAAATATTTCTTGTTCAACCACTCCCAAGTGACGAACCAAACCATTTTGCATTTGTCCAACTTGAGCAGGACAGTTCAAAATGGCCTTGACAAATTCAGTTCGTAAAGAATTCCCTTTTCTTGATAGAATACCGTTCAAGACGAACCAGACCTTTCAAAATGACAAAGTACTACATTTGGGGAAGCTGAATTGCGCTTATGCTGGTCATGAAACTCACTGGTGGCAAAATCTGGGACTGGGAGATGAGACTGTTGGCCATGTTGTTGTTTTTGCGGCTCTCGGCGGTAACCTCTGACCAGGTGACCTGGTAGCCGGTGATCTGGTGAGGCGGTCTGGCCGCCGCAACCACCCAGGAGAACAGAGCCGTGACGTTGCCCTTGTGCACGGAGAAAGCCGCTGTCAGGTTCTCCGCTCTGGCCAGGACTTTCGCAGGAGGAGCAGCTGGTGATAAAAAATGAATAAGATTTAATGACGGAGAAAAATTTAGGGAAAAGAGCTTCTCTATCATACAATAAAGATTCATCAATCAGGGGGTCCGTTTCCCAAAAGCATAGTTGCTAACTACGTTACCAACTAACATAGTGTACATTAGCATTAGGGGTCTTGCTCAGGGTTCCAACGACGCTAATACTGGAGGTAGGCTTCAAACCCATGACCTCTTGGTCCAGAGGCGAGTATGCTAACCACTAGAAATTATATTCATATTCACATCTTTATATCACTGCTGTTTGTTAGAGCAAACTAGAACTGGTACTAATTCCTCCAGAAACTCACCTGACTCCCCAGGACAGGGGATGGGTTTGGGGCTTTTGTTCTGGATGGCAGCGCAGGGTGGAGTGTAGAAGGTGGTGCTCTCCGCCTGACCACGGTCTTTGGAGCCAGAAGGCTGGATGATGACTTTATACTTGCAGGAAAACTGTAAACCAGGAAGGCTGGCGTAGCTGTCCTACGTGGTACAAGGCAAATATGGAGATAATTAGGGCTGGGCAATTAAAACTTGTTTTTAGAACTGTTCCTTATTTTTGAAATATTAAAAACACTGTTAATACTTTATCCTGGGGAGTGTTCATGTACTGTGCCCAAAAAAACATGCTACCGTGTGTGCAGTCATGTGAGTCCACCAGAAAAAAACGCAGAAGTTGATTGATTAATCATAATCGAGGCAAAAATCTTCAATTAGCTGTGACAATGATTTGAGATCATCTCACCCATGCCTAGTTCTTATGCATAACAGAATGTTGGAAATTCTTTCAGCAGGTGCTTGAGCCTGGCCAATACTCACAAAAACATCATGTTCCTGCACAACAAGAATCTAAGTTTTAATTTTGTGGCTTGAGAGTTTTGCTTTTGCCCTTTTTCCTTCGCTCTCCTAAACTTGAGATTGATGCATGAAGGATTTTTCCACTTGAGTATTTTTTTCTCCAACAGTGATCAATCATTGCTTCGTGGGGTAATCTATATTATGCTAGGCTCTTCTGTAAGGGTTTGGGCCTTGAACTTCCTATTAACTTCATGGGAGGTAAGATGAACAGAGAGGATACCTGGGTGAGGAGTTTCTCCTGGATTCTGGTGCCATTATGAGAGCAGAACTCTGGGTACCAGTGAACACGGTAACGGTTCACGTTGGGGTCTAAATAAGAAAGAGTTGAAAGGATTAGCCTTAAAAGACTGATTAAATGTAAAGCAAAATGTTTCTGCATGTGAAATCAATACTTTTGATGAATTTAAACACTAGGTTTTAAATTAGCTCATTTATACTAATATTACACAACTGTAGAATTGAGGAAAACCCAATAAGCTAATGTTTTGCGCCCAAACAAGCAGGCCATAAAATTTGAGTAAAAGCGCTCTTCGTTGTCGTTTGCAGATCAGTGCATCTCTAGTTAGAATCATCTTTCTGTTCAATATTAAACATTAAGGTCAAGGAATCTAGGAACAGAATGATCTCAAAGCGTCTAGATATAAATATACATTTTTTAGCTCAAACGTGTATTATATAAATTAAAACGTCAAAATGATACAATTTCTGCTTTTACTTCTGCTGTTACTGGACCCTGAGCAATCTTTGTAATGTGCAGAAGTGATGAGCACAAACAGCCTTTGCAAATCTCTCCCCATCCATTAGAGGGATTATGAACAGATTTGAAATGTGGCCAATTTTACACTTTTACGGAATTAAAATCAGTCCTGATCTCTGTCCTTGTATGGGTTTGCAGAAAATTTAGGCCATCCTCTGCCCATTGAGATCAAAACTCCAGTCCCGCTCAGCATTAGATGAATTTCCAGGTTCGATCCTCAAACTAATTCCCCAAAACAATACAACGCACTCTGCCTCCCTAGTAAGTACAGACATGTCTAGAGCGTTCGTGTCAGAACACGATCGGAACCTTGCCGAATAAGTAAAGTTCTTTACCATGCAGGAGCCAGACACGGTTGTCCCTTTCATTACTCATAATCCCCTTCCTCGACCTTACGCTACAAGTGGTTTCCTAACACGAGACGGATCCATGCTTTAAGGCCTTTATAGTACACAAACACACACTAAAAGGGTATTTCCCTGTTAAGACCCCTGCCATTGAGAGCCGTTGTGCTCACCTCGTCTTTTCCAGTAGACTCGAACCTGGAGCTGTCCGTCCTGGTAAAAGGGGGTGCCAACGTCTAGAACGTCCGACTGGGGCTTTTGAGGCACGGAACTGGCTGTGGGTTCTGCCTCTGAAAAGCAGTCAATATAAAAATCGTGAGCAAATTGAGTGATCATTTTTGCAGGCTATCATCTTATTATGACGATCTGTTAAATCTCTCTTCTCGGATCTGACAGTTGTAGGAAGAGGAAACTAGTTTGGATAAACATCTGTTCTGGTAAATAAGTCTGTGATTTAGATACGTACGTGACTTTGTCTGCCGCGTTGAAAAGTGGAGAACGGTCTTGGAGCTCTTCAAGGGCAGCTGACCCCAATAAGATACAGCCTGCAGCTCCACCGTGTAGCTCCGGTTCTCCCTCAAACCATCCAGCTCGGCTGAGTTCGAGTCCTACACTCACACACACAAAAATCACGATAGTGATGGATTGTTAATGCACGGTTAAATACTACAGTCCATCTGCTATAATGTGAAGTGTGTATTAGTCTTCTACTAGACCTTCGTCAATGTTCTGTTTTGACACAGAAACCTATACATATTAGGGCTGGGTATCGTTGCTGATTTCCTGAATCGATTCGATTCCGATTCACAAGGTCATGATCTGATTCAATTCTCGATTCGATTCGATATCGATTTATTTAGAGATTTCTTTGCGTCAATACTAGTTTTGCTTGGATATAAAATAACTTGTTTTAAAGCCGAAGTGTTGCCAAACATCGGCCTTTAGGCCAGACGGTGATTCGAGCGGAGCAGCTTCAGCCATGGCTCTATTTGGTTTGGGGTTTGCCGGTCTCACGTTTTTATAGCTCTCCTTGCGCGGTCGCGAGAAGTAGTGCATAGCCGCAGGAAAAGATCGATCCGCAAATTTTTGAATCGATATCGTATTTTTCGAACGAGAATCGATATTGATCGGTGAATCGATTTTTTGAACCCAGCCCTAATACATATTTTGCATATACATACAAAAAATAAACAAAAAACTCTAAAAAACAAAACAAAAAAAATCATTAATCGTAATTAATGTTCAATTAATCATGATATTGATTTGAGGTCATATCCCCCAGCCCTAGCGTAAGTGCATATAAAACTGTGGACAGACCGGGTCTGGTATTTCTGATGGAAAAAAATAACAGATTTTTTTTTGTTACAAAGTTCTACTTAAATTTTCCAACAAACTAAATAAATCAAGGGTGTCAATAATTTAAAAAAGTACAATAAATGATATATTTTCATAGTTTGCATGTGGGGTTCTCGTGAGGCCTGAATAAACAAACTTCAAACGTAGACGCTCCGAGCACCAGAGGTTTGATATTAAACCAAGGTTTTGATGTTTTCAACCCAGCAGTTATTTTATTAAAAATTGTAGTTTTACAAGAATACGTCCGCGAGGCCCCAACCTGTCGACAAGTGGTGCGCGTCGGTAAAACGTGTGCAGCGCCGCGGCTGGTCCCGAGATCGCTCGAGGGGGTGGGGGAGGAAAATAAATAAATCCACAAGCCTCTCGCAAATGATCTCACTCAAAGAAAAACAATTTCGTTGTTATTAAGAGATTTCCTTCTCTCAAATGGAATGAGAAGCGATATGATGTTTTTGGCCACGGGTCGGACGTCGCCGCGAAGCGCTGCCTTTTGCCAGGAGCGCTGATGTAACGCAATACCACCCCGGTTTCGCTGTCTGAAGAGCTCCAATTTAAGGCCTCGTGCGATCAAAGGGACACGAGCGAGCTGTTGATCTCGCGCCGCTCGCCCTGCGATGCTTAATTTGTTGCGGCTTGTTGAAAAGAAAAAGAGTTTCTGGCCCCAAGGGGTTTTTTAATTAGAACAGCCTATGGAAAAGAGAGAGAGAAAGATGTAGGAGAAAGATGGAGAATGGAGAAAAAGAAGATGAAGAAGATAAAGACAAGAATAATACAGAGAGAGAGAGAGAGAGAGAGAGAGAGAGATAAAGAAGTAAACACAAAAGGAGAAAGAGAGAACTGGAAATGTAGAAAGAGAAAATGAAAGAAAGACACAGAAAAGGGAGTGACAGAAGATAAAGAGAGAGATGGTAGAAATAGAATATACTAGAAATATACTAGAATATACTAGTAGAATAAAATATGCTAGAAAAGAAGAGAGGAGAATTGGTAAAGAGAAAATATGGAGATAAAAGAGTGAGAAACATAGGAAAGAAAGAGTAAAATTAAAGGAATAAATAAAATAAGAAAGAAAGGAAAAAGAAAGAGCAAGAAAGAAACTGAAAGAAAGAAAGAAACAGAAAAGAAAAAGAAAAATAAAGTTTGAAAGAAGAAAGAGCAAGGAAGAAATGGAAGAAAGAAAAAGTAAGATGAAAGAAAGAAAGAAGGAAAAAAAGACAAATGAAAGAGAAAGAACGAGCAAGAAAGAAACATAGACAGCTAAAGTTAAGATTAAAGGAATAAGAACAAAAAAGAAACAGAAAGAAAGCAGAAAAATGAAAAATGAAAGAGACAGACATGAAAGAAAGACAGAATGAAATAAATAAAGACAAAAGGGGATAGAGACAGAAAGGGAGGACAGAATGCATCAAGTAAGGGTGAGACTCACTGCATTGACGGTGCTCCTTCTCTTGAGTCTGGGTGGCAGTGCTGTCTCTCCTGGGCCCAGTGTCCAGCTCCAGCTCAGTCTGTAGTGGCTTACGGGGACGTCCGGGTCCACCGGCGCTGCCCAGCTCACCTGCACCACCTCCAAGCCGTCTGGACCCCTGCTCCGCCCAATCAGACGCAGCTGCGAGGGCGCTGGGGGCGGGGCCGGATCTGACACGCCCAGCATCACATAGACATATTAATCATTTAAGGTCCTGGTGCTAATGCTCATTGCACAAAAACATATATACAATATTATTATTATCATTATTATTATTATTATCCTACAAAACTGATTGGGCAGCTTGAACCTCAAGTCACAGAAAGTTGAAATTTTCACTGTAAGTAGGAATGGTGTGCATAGTCATTGGCCGAAAAGCATAGGGATTGACCTATAATTGAAGCTATAAAAATGTGTTTTGACTGATAGGGGCGCTAGAAAAGCTACATAAATTTATGCAGTCTAATTGTATAATTTGTATAATTTGGCATCAGTGAATTTGCGCTGAGGCGCAAATGATACAATGCCGCTATTTGAACAATAGGGGGGCGCTAAAACGCTACATAGATTTATCCAGTTGTCACGGCTGCGCCTCCTCCCCAACGCCCGGACTCGCCAGAGTATTAAACCTGAGGTCTGATGTGTCGCGTCAGGGTTGTCATGGTAGTGGTGTGTCTGTCCCTTTAAGGATTCCCCGCTAGGCACGTCCAAGGTGGTTACGTCATGGTGATGGTTTCCCTTCCCCAATGTGTTACACCTGTTCATAGTTTACGTTTTACAGCTCATTGGTTTGTGTTTTTGTTCTCGTTAACGACTTGTGTTATTTAACCCGGACCGATCCGGTTATTCGTTGCTCGTTCTCCCTCACATGTGCCTCACATTTGCTCCAGACGCCTGCTCGCCCAGAGACTCCGGCCAACGCACCGCCTAGCCCTCGCTAAGCTAGCTAGCCACCACTATGCTAGCACGCTACAGCTAAGCTACCTAGCCTCCGCTAGCACTCGGCTAACCACGCCGCGTGGACTGCTTCTGCCGACTCCATCTGGCTCGTCGCTCGGCGTCTGCCTTTGTTCATTATTGACCACTGTAAATAAATGCACCTTGCATCTGAAAGATTCCCGCGTCTGCGTCTCCATCCGTGGCACATCCAACATGACACCAGTCTGATTCACTGAGGCGCAAATTATACAATGCCGCGATTTAAACAATAGGGGGCGCTAAAAATGCTACATAATTTTACGCAGTCTGATTCACTGAGGCTCAAATTATACAATGCCGCGATATGAACAATAGGGGGTGCTAAAAATGCTACATAAATTAATGCAGCCTAAACCGAGCAACGTTGAAACGTGGTGAATAAGTAGGGATGGCGTGCTGCTTAGCATTTAATGAAAACAATGGGGATGCTACATAACTTTATGCAGTCTGATTCACTGACACCTTTCTTTGACGCTTATTTTATCAGCTGCTTTTTTTTTGCTTGGACCCCTCTCATTGCCGCTTGCAGCTATATTGTAAATTACTATCATTATTATTAAGCAAGACCCTAAAAATCACACTGTGACAGGCACAAGCACGCAAAATTGTAATTTACGGGCACATGAGGTCTGATAGAGAGAATAACTGTGCAGATTGGTGCAACATGTGCGGCTGTATGTGAGTCTGTTACAAAAGAACTGCCATTCCGTCATCTGGTTAAATATGCAGTGACTGAACATGTCGTGATACAGATTGGACATGTTATTAATCACACATTAACGCCTGCTGTTGTTCTCTCTCTAGTAGTGGGAAAAACACTAAACCGCTCTGTCAGGCCCGTAGCCAGGGGGTGTTCGGGTGGTTCAAACGACCCCCCCCCACAGCCAAAGGTCCCAAATCTTTTTTTTGGTAATAAAGTATTCTTTTAAATAATGATGCATAATAATTGGAATCCCTCAAAAAAAAATCTAAACCAAACTGAAGCCCTAATAACCACTTCTGTGATTCTCCTTGATGGCATGCGACATATAACAACCTACTGCGCAGCAACTGACGTTTTTTTGTTTTTTTTTAATAAATCTGTGAGGCGGCATCCTACATCCATATAATATGGGACGGAAGAGAAAGCAGGCAGCAGCGTCATTATCGACATGGCGGTCAATCTAGATGAAGCTGTGAACATATTCTCCAAATTGTTCCCAAGAAGATTGGAGCGGACCAGTGTTCTCATTCCTTCAATCCAAATACAGCAATGAGACAATGTCCAAATACAAGTGCAGAGACAATGATGAGATGAGAGAGCATGATGATGAAAGAAGTTGAATTTGTAGTTTAATAATAAGTAAAACTTCTTAAATATATTATGTTGTTGGTGTGGCTTTTAAACTTTTGAACTCTCTCTGTGTGTGAGTGTGTTTGTGTGTGTGTGAAAACAGCATACATAAACTTGATAAGCAATTTGACAACATGGTAGTAAATATTTTTTAGTGCATCAAAAGTGGGCACATTATGATACGAGCAGACAGATTAAGATATCCAGCACAAATTATTGCAAAAAAAGTCACCAAAATGCAGTATTTAAATCTCATAATGAAATACAAAATAAGTATGAAAATACAAAAGGTCCACTTTTTTTTAAAAAAAAGAACCCCCCCTTGCACTAGGCTGGCTACGGGCCTGTCTGAGTTAAACACTTCCAGGACTGGATTACAGACATTTATTGCAGTTATTGTCACATTCGCTTTACGCCTATTCTCATCGGGCTATTGCATAGTTCAGTATGGAAATTAGGCGGATCTTGGGGGTTTCGGTTTTCCAGGTAATGGTGGGTGGTCTAGTGTTAGGACGCTCGGCCCAAGAGGATATAGGTTTAAATCTAGTGTCAGAACTACCACCACTGGGCCCTTCAGCAAGGACGATAACCTGAAGTCGCTCCAGAGAGATGGTCCCTTTAATTAGGAAAATGACTAAAAGGGGGAAACACAGGGTGCCCTGACTTTTATTAAAGGACAGCACATACAGTACACCCTGTGGAGAAAGCCCATTTCGGCCGCTTGTATCCGCCATCTCGTTCTTTCGGTCACTACCCATAGCTCATGACCATAGGTGAGGGTGGGAACAAAGATGGACCAATAGATCGAGAGCTTTACTTTCTGGCTTAGTCTATTTTTTTTAGCCACGACAGACCGGTTAAGTGTCCGCAAAACTCCTGACCAGCTCCAGATCTCCTCTACCCTCACTCGTGAACAAGACCCCAAGATACTTCAATTCCTCCACTTGGGGCAGTACCTCCTCCCTGACCTGAAAGGGGCAATCCACCCTAGGAAGTGCACATGGTGAGACACACGTGCCCTATTTGACATGGTACACCACATAGGACGGGAAGTGACTTTTTTTTTTTAAGTCACTACGCTCGAATGTTCCGCCTTCGCTTGACTCTGCTTTCACGCTGGCTTGACTTGGCACTGTGTTAGAAATGTTAGAGCTATGGCACTATTTTTTGTGCCATAATTCTGAGTGTGCAGTGGAACAAAATATCTTTCCTTTACACTCTCGACTCCGCCCTCCTTATTTATCATCGGATATCTGCATCGGCCAATGATTCCCTTATCGCGCATCCCTATTTGTTACGACTGGTTTGAGGCAGGAACATATGACAACTTGAGACGGTCATTTGTAAAATGTATTTAAGCAGAATCAGCTTTAAAGTGAATAAAATCCCCTGGTTTGAAGAAATCTTGTCTTTCACTTCAACTCTGCAAGCTGCTTTAAACTGGCTGTTGATTTCTCGCTGAAAACCCACATAGAGGTCAACTTGTTAACTTGTCAACTTGCAGCTTGTTAAGTTTGATGTGATAGGAGTTTGATCTCTCATGCCCACACACACTCACACACCTTTGGAGGATCTGAAGTGTCTGCTGGGTGTGGTGTATCCTCGGGTGCCGTGTACATTGACAGCAGCCACTCGGAACTGGAACCAGCGTCCCGGTCGTATATCGGTTAGCAACACACGCTCCTGAGAGGTCTGTGAGAGGAAGAGAGTTTATGAACAGAGAATACGTGATCTACAATGCATGGGTCTGAGTGAGTGACCCATCAATCCTATGTCCAAAAAAGTGTTCATCTAATTTTCTTAACAATACACTTGGTGTTGGTGACCCACCTGTGCCACCACTTGCCACTCGGTAGCTCCGTCCTCGCTGGGATGGATGCCGTAGTTCCACCTCCTCTGAAGCACGTTGAGCACCGGCTCGGCCGACACATTGAACTTTGACGACCAGCTGACCTCCAACGCGCCAGACGGCAGCTCAGCAAACAGCAGCTCCTTCCTGGGCTTCAGAGGAGCTCCTGGAGAGCAAGGCACAGTAGCATGTACATATTTATTTACGCCATTCAGCAACGCTCTTACACAGAGCGACATCCTTTCGTAATTAGAAGGACAGTCTCTCTGGAGCAACTTGGGGTTAAGGGTGATAGCGCTGGAGTGTAGGATTTGAACCCAAGACCTCTTGGTCCAGAGGCAAGTATTCTACCACTAGACCACCATCACCACCCAAAACTATATCCTGATGAGATTTGGACACACATCTATAAGCAGGAGACTATGAACAGTGTTGGAATCAATTCCAGAAGATGAGTTATAGTGCACGAACTTCTGGGTTCTACAGAGGCTTTGTTGCCTGTGAATGAGGCCCAATGGTTTCATTTTCATTTTGGTGAATGAGACCCACTGTAGTTACTTTCTTAAAAACAAATTTAAGGAAAAACCTATGATGATATTGGTGATTGACACCCAATGTTTTTTTGTTTTTTACTTTTCTTGTAGTGTTGTCTCATGGCCCACCTCTGTACAGGTTCCGGGGCGGTTGGCAGGTGTGACCGCAGCCGTTGGGGCAGCACTTCTTGTGGGCTGAACACTCGCCATCCTCCTCACATCCCTCCACACAGGCGGCGGCGAAGCCACTGGCACGTTCCGGAGCCGGACACTCGCCCTGCTTCACCACCATCACAGAGCGCAGGAACTCGCAACTCGTCACACACTCGCCGTGACGTTTGGAGAAGGCATGCTGTTGGGGAAACCATTACGAAGAGCTGTGTGAATCGTGATTTACTGGCTCCGATTTAGATAAACACCAGTGCTAGGGAAGTGTTGAAACAGTCGCTTTTTAAGCGAGGCTACAAGCTACTTACTATGAAAAGTAACTGAGTTACAGCCAAGTGTTCGCGACACATTTGCTGAGTTATTACTACAAAGTTTGGCTTGAGTTAGCGCTGATTCTCACATTAGAAAGTAATTTAATTTGTATACACCAGAAGGTAAAGTGAGGACAGAAAGTAGCTAAGCGGGTCATCAAGCTACTGTTTTAATATAGTAGTTAGCTACACTTCAAACCACAGAGGAAAAGTAGCTAATTATATTGATTTCATGGTCATGGATTCTTGCTTCCACCTTGGCCATTCTCCGACTCCATCTCACAGCTCCCAACAGTGTGCTGTGACGTAATGAATTGAAGTCTCAAGTTCGAGTCTCAAATTGCTGTGTTTAGCAACAACTAAGTCAAGTCGAGTTTCTGCTTGCAGTCAAGCAAAGCAAGTTAAGTCATTACTGAGGTCAAGCAAGTTACTGGTCTGGTCATATTAAATTGTAACAATGTTCAACATTTTTAGACCTTCGTCTGGCAGTATTTTCCACATTGTGACAACAGCAAGCGAGGTCCAGATGGCGTGATGTGAGATCACATTAACATTTGCTCATGCAGCAAACAATCTCATCCAGAGTGAACTTACATCCCCTAATTAGAGGGAAAATCTTACGTTGTGATGTGTTCAGGTTCTCCTGGCTCACCTATACAGAGTTTTAGTCACGAAAACTGTCTCTGTAATTAGCATTTATGGCTAATAGTGCCGGGTAAAAAGCCCCAAATGTAAAAGACTGCCCTCTACCCTATCCCCTACAAGTGTGCTTCTGTACACAGGTCCAACCCAGGTGTCTAATATAAATTAGGTGGTGTCACATTCTCAACTCAGCAGTGACAGTGACACAGTAAATCTCATAGCAGCACTCTACATTTGCCCTTTGAAACCTTGTAAAATCTCCCAGCTTTCATCTTAGGTACCCCGAGGTGTCCGCCACCAAAAGCATTATATCTTGCTGGCAGCCGAGTCTGAGAGCAGGGTCAGAGTTGGTACGACATATGTTATTAATAAAACACGCTCCCTCCTGTAATTACAATACATTCACAATGCATGAAGTTTCCAAGCAGCTGGCACGAACGCAGATCCGCAGACGTTTGTTTGAAAACCCCTTTGTTCTTGTGATTTTATGAATCATGTAACAGGAAAGGAGGAACGGGACTTTGCCAACAATCACCTCGGATTAAGCAGGGGGAGAAAAAAAAATCCCACACACATTTGTAACAATCACAGGACCCGCAATAAGGGAAACAACGTCAACAGCATTCCGGTAAAATTGAGGGAAAAAAAGTTGAAGCTGGAGTCTAATGAAAGGAGTTTCAGGTTTAGTTATCATCTGGATAACTAAGGCGTTACGGAACGGAATTTACTCAAATTTGGTTAACGTTTAAAATCAAAGATGAATAATTTCTGCATATTCATTGCTTACTAAGAGAATCCCATAAACAACAGAAAGTCTGATAGTTATGGATACCTCACATAGCTCTCGACAAGATCCGTCCTTCAGTTCCCAGGATTCCTTGCACGGCTCCAGACACTGTAAAGAGACAAAAGAAGGTTCAATTGCATTAACAAATCTTGCTTTGGTCCCAGATTTTTCAAAACAGTGAATTTTCTTGTCATCTTGTGTCATCTTTAACACTGATTTGCTTTCCCTTCTACTTAGCCATGCTACAAAAGAAAGGATATTCTGTGCATGAGCCAACAGCAAATTTGGCACCCGTTTTTAGCAATTCAAATACACTTTTGATTTCCGCCCCTGTAATGTTGTTTGGCATTCTCTCTTTCTCTCTGCCTCGTCTCAAGAGTCGTCTATTTCGCTGTGTCTCCCCTAAAAGAGACGCGACGCCCTCCTGCATGAGTGAGCAGGAGCCGTTAGCCTCGGGGGAATTCACATTTCCAATTTCATGCCGGATTCACGACACACATCGGTCACTGCGCCACGCTGGGAGGGAGACAGTTAGCCGTCCGTCTCATGCCGCTCCTTCGCCATTTTCCCAGTGTCCAGGTCCAAGCCGTAGGCATTATGTATGATGGTGCTTTACAGCTCTCAAACCTGTGCAAAATGGACCTGACTTTTATCAAGACTCGATGCACTGATGATGAATTACTAGCCCACTTTTTGGACATGAAGCAAGTTTGTCTTTCGTTTTAGAACGTGATATACATAGTAGGGGTGTGCAAAAAAATCGAATCGATTCGCGATTCTTTCTCTGTCGATTGAAAATCGATTCATGTATTCCAAAAAAAGGGTTAATATTTTTCAACTAACGCAACCATCTAACTTTTACAGCTCGCCAATCCTGTGGATGGCGCAATGTAGAAATCTGTCCAGATAGAACCCTTTCACGTGAGCATGAAAGAATAGCAGTCAGTATGCGTACATTTAGTAAACTACACATTTAGTAAACTACATTTGATTCAGTGTGATTTTTTGTTGCTTCGCCACAAAAAAGTAACTCAAAACAGCAATCTGGAAACATCCATGTATAGATTTCATCTATGTATTGTATTGTGAATCACTTATGAATCGTGTATCGATTTTGAATTGAATCGTGAGCCTAGGAATCGGAATTGAATCAAATAGTGAGATTTTCTGAATCGTTCACCCTTAAAAAAAAATATATATATATATATATAATCAACTGAATTTCAAATTTATTACACATAGACAACATTGTCAGTTCAAAATTCTGAATCTCAGTCTTGATTAATTGTCTAGCCCTAACACTACTTTGCAAAAGCTTCTTCATATTAGAAAGTTAGAAAAACAAGACAATTGTTATAGTGATTTATGTGCAAACACATGTAAATAATATTCCATAAGACCACAATAAAAACACACCAGAAAGTCAGGCTCTTTAGAAACAAAATACTAAGAAATGAGGAGAGGCTTTAGACTTTTGCACAGAATAGTTTATATATAATAATTCTTTTATATTTTACATGCTTTGCTTGACTTGAAACGGGCAAGAAACGTTTTAGAACGTTATTTCTTAAGGTTAAAGTTTATGAACACACCCATCAGGGAAGGCACGATTACATTCTACATGTCAGTTTCAATCCATTTTTGGTTAATTGCCCGGACCTAGATTTGCCAAATATTTTTAACATTGACTTATGCTGTGTGTGCTTTTTGTATGCATATGTATGCATGTGCATAGATGTGTGCACATGCACGTGTGAGTTGTGCATGCATGCAGACGCATAAATGTGTGTGTGTGTATGTGTGTTGGGAGGAGGGTATTTGTGAGGAACTTTGTCCTCATAAAGAAAGGAGAACCTGAAACAAGTACTTTTAAGGAAAACATGCTTTAATAGAAAAGTTTACAAAAGTAAAGAAGTAAAAGATGCATTTCCTCACTGATGTTAGAGTTACTGATGTAGAAATATTTAGATCTAGTTATTATAGGAGTAGAGATGTACCTTGCAAAGATCGCAATGTGTGTATGCGAATGTGTGTGTGTGTGTAACACATTGCTTTTGCTCTCAAGGCTTTCTAAGGCAAACTTTCCAAACAAGAGCAAGAATGGGGAAAGCCATTTATCTCGCAGGGCCGGCGGTAAAAGTGAGCACCTGTTAAAAGCAAGCGGGAGCAGGGTTGTTTGCTGGGGTGGGGGAGATGTCGGAAACTATGAATAATGGCGGGGGGCCATGAAGGGGCGCACAGAGGGAGCAGACCTGGTTTTATGGAGCCTTCCTGCAGCCAGGTTCCTGCTTGGAAAAAAAAAAAAAGTGCGCCAACCATGCATTCCAAACAACAAAACCCAAAAACCAACACAATATGTGCACGTGCACTGCAGCGCTACAGAGAATCACGGGTCCTCTTTATAATTTCCACAACCCGGCCTCATAAACCTAAGAACATCTCTCTTGGGCACCTTAATGGGCCTTAATTCACCAAATTCATCACTGCCTGCAACTAGCGCTGGCTTTTTACTGTTTTCACCTTTTCCCTAACTGCTCATTTGGTACTGACTTTTAGGGAACTATTACAGAGTTACTATAAACTGGATTGCATCGTCGCTTGCGGGCGTTATTGCAGAATTGGCCGGCAAATGGGGAAATGAGTGTGCGGTTGGAGTGGATTTGCACGTCACAAATCACATCTCAACAGATCGATGGCTCTTTATTGCGCGCCACAGATGTTCTCGCATTAAAAAAAGCACAGGCCCTTCCAGGCTCTGGCCGCCAGCACTACAAATTTCGCTAAATTTATTATTTCTCTGAGCGTACGGCGTAATCTGTCCCGTCAAATTTAGCTTGTGTACCGCGATCTTGAATTTACCGCGATCTTGAGTCTTCCTCCTGGGCAGGAGAGCGGCCCGGCTTTCTTGCGGCTTTCTGACAAGGTACTGGTATGGCAAACAATTGCTTGCTTCGATGCACCTCGCGTTCGAGACCACAATCCAATTCATCAAACGAGCAAGAACCCAGCACTGACTCCATGCCTCTCCCTGTTTGTGCAGAGCAGCCTTGCCTGATGCATTGCACGTTTGAGGAAGGGGAAAAAGCTCCTGCCGCATGACTTTTAAGCTATTAATCACCCGCTCTGGTCCGAGTCTGCAGCCCTTGGAGAGTTGAAACCGCCGGCCCCAAAAATCGCAGGAGTGCAGTGATCACCTTTCGGTAACCACCTATCAGCTCACGCCAGAACCTCTCTTCTCTCCTTTCACACGAAACGCCGCTAATCCCTCGGAACACTCCTGAAAGCCCGGGCCTGGTTATTATACCCCTGCGCCAGTTAGTTTTCCGCCCCATTTCAGACGCAAATCAAGCATTCCTTTCCACCCTGCGAAAATAAAGGTTATTTAAGAGCCACCGTTGAGTCAGTTCCAGCAATGTTTCAAAGAATCGCCCACTTTAACTTGCATGTGAAAGAGACTGTGGACGTTTTCCCCTCAATTTTTTGATCCTGCACGGTTTTGGTGTGTCTCTGAACCAGAACAACAGTTATTCAGCTGGACCGTCATTCATTTTGAGATGGCTTATGGACGTTTGCTGTTGGTTAGGATGGGAAATGGAGGGAGGGAATCTGAAGGGAGCTCTCAATTCAATATTACAATAATATTTGCCACTTTTTAAAGCATTGGGGTTCTGTTGCTGTGTTTCCATTTGGTTGGAGATTCGGTTGACTTCACATATGCTAAAAATACAGTGAAAACCGAATTGGATGCGTTCCTTTTGCCACAGGAGAGGTGAAGATTTTGATAACTTTTTATACCTTTTTCAAGTTACTGATCCGCGGTACGCGGTATTTCACGTATGACTGTAGCAACACGTCTATCGACTACAACAAAAAATATTTCTTAATCAGTATAATAACTATATTTTAGGCCCCTTTTACTCCTCTTGCCAAAGGAACCTCTATGGGCAGACAGTAAATGACAGTAAAGACAGTAATGTGGTCAAAAAAAAAAGATGAAATCAACATAAATAAATAATTTTTAAGTGTACACACATTTTCTTAAATAAAACAAACTGGCTAAAATGTGTGTGGCATTTCAGACAATGGCAGCTCATATCTATGAAATTTTGTTCCTGTGCAGCTGTTTCATGGAAATTTGTCCAAATGCGAGAAAGCCCAAGCTAGCGCCGGAAAGCAAACCCTGCTGCAGCACTGACCGTGAATAATGCTAGCTTTGGGCGCTTTGCAGAGCATTTACGGCAACGTCCGATAGCACGGCTGGCTAATGTCTCAAAGAGAAACGAGCAAAAGAGAGAGGAAAAGAGCGAAAGTGATTTCAACTGAGCAAACCGTACTTGTCTTAAAGAGCTTCCAAGCCTACTGTAATGCTAGCTTTGAGTAATTGGATGTCTAGCGTTCCCAGGGCTCGCTAATTCGCTTCGAGTGGCCGTAATTGAAACTGCGGGCATGCTAGTCACAACCGCTTAGCCTCCCTCCTTTGTTCTTACGGCTATAAAGCCGAAGCTTGGCTCCGCCTCAGTGGCAATACTTCAAAAGCGTAATTAAAATAGGCAAGAGCGTTCTGGTGGTATACTAATTATTTCCCTGACATTTAAATGTGCAGCGTTAAAAGGTTAGCTTCGCAGGAATGTAATGACGTTCAAGTGCAGATCAATGGCAAGCCAGAGGACTTTTCTTGTACTGTTAATGACTCTATAGCCCTTTGAAATGGGTCGCTCTCTCGACATACACTCGGCATGCTAATCTCTGCCGAGTGTTCTTCAAAAAAAAGTTTGCTGAGTGCTGTCTAGGAAGGAAAAAGAAACACTTGAGCCACAGAGCTGCTGAATGGTGTTTTGGAGACAATGTGAGAGCAGTTTGGACAGTTGTCTGGGTTTTAATAGTTGATTTTTTTAAAGATAGGATTGATCCACAAAGTTCCAAGATAGATTTTGCAAGTGCACCTGGATGGGGTGATCAGCAAGTTCTAAAGGAATTCGCGTTGTGTATTTCACATGGCTTTTTATGCAGCAACAGTTATGAATATATTGCAGCCAACAATTATACCAATGATTTTATCAACAAAATGATAGTTTGCCATTTTCAGCTCTTTTGTCTTTTACTGTCATATCATTTTCATATGACAGTAGATGCAACAATACAAACTAAACGTTTAATGGTAGGGCTGGGTAATTAATCAAAAACGAATCATAACTGACATTCAGAACCTCTAACTGAGGTAAACTAGCACCTGTTGGATTATCTATCACAGCAACTATTAATTTACAACACGAACATTACCCTCATTCATAACCTCAAACAAAGTGAATCATGTTGAACTTGGAATTAAATCAAACTGAATCAAATTTGAAGATACTCAGTCCTACTAGTTCAATTTTACCACAAGAAAGTAGAGCTTTTTACATTTTTGCATTTTGTCAGTATCTTAAACGAAAGTGACATGGGACCAGAGACCAGGCACAACATCTAAAGGAGTTTGGATCTCTACATTTTTGAGACATTTTTTTGGGCAAGCTCCACTTGCTAAACCCCCAGGAGGCAACCGTCGGCATCGGTTATTTGAATATGCACACAAACTCAGTCGGGATGAGACGTTACTGTAAACATTGTCACAAGAACAAAGGACTTCCTCTGGCTTTGTGCGAGCTTGAGATGACGGAGGACGCTGCCAAGTCACGCTCTTTAATCAAGCCCTCAGACACGGAGGCTTTATTGTGGTGTTGTGCCCCAAAACGGTGTGACTGACACGCCGGAGCTTTAACACACACCTGAGCGGAGAAATAACGGCACTTCAAAACGAACCCACCTCAACTGCAAAGCTTCCAGACTCGTAAAAACCCGTTTCCGAATACAGCACTGGCCAACCAATCGACCGCTTTACTAATTACTCGCTAACTGCTTTCACTAAGAGCAAAAATACTTCCTAATTAGCAACAAAAGGGCTTTTAATTTCTTAATTGATGAAACGGCTACGGGCGCTAATGCAATCAAGTGGAACTGAGTAGGTGCGGGTCACGTTAACGGAGTTAGCACCGACTCCTGGAGCGTTTTTTACAAAGCCGGTTTGCAAGGTACTTCTTTAAACCAATAAGAGCCTGACACAGAGGTGGGCAATTGATCAAAAATGAAACAAAATAACCGTTCATTAATCATAACCTAGGAAAAACAGTTCAATTAATCATGATATCGATTTGAGGTGGTATCACCCAGCCCATTGCTTGGCAACATAGAGAGGGAACAAGCTAAAATGCACTGGCCTTGTTTGAAGGGAATGTGAGGGGTTTGCTCACTGGAGGACGGCTCGGAAATCCGGCCAAATGTTTCCATGGATGGAGCGAGAGGTCAAATCCCTGGCTGTGCCTGTGAGCCTCCTGCCATATGTGTACATACATCAACGCACCAGAGCGCCAACGCGCCTCTACGGCAGAGGATGGATCAATTAATCAGTAAATTGAGATGTGGCTTTACGTGTTTTACGTGTTTTATAATCAGTGATGGGGAAGCCAGTTTTAAATGGTAGCTTTTCAAGCTACATGCTACTTCTGGTTAAAAGTAGCTAAGCTACAGTCAAGCTACTGATTTCATATAGTATTTAAGCAGTTAAAGCTACAACGACTATGCTGAAGCTATTTCGTCCAGCAATATTTAATATATTTGATGAACGATATTCTTAAAGCAAATTAATGTGCTTTGATTTTTTACGGCTTGCGCAAGTTATAATCTGTTATAATCAAGCTCTAATCTGCAAGGTTTGTCTGCTTCGCCATGATAAATCAGATAAATCTGGTCATGGATTCTTGCTTTAATGTTGGCCAAGGACTCCATCCTCTGACTCAATCTCACAGCTGTCAAGAGCGCACTGTGGTGCAATGAGTTACAAAAAACTTGGCTATTGATAAGCTACAGCTGAAAAACTAGTTAGCTACTCCTCAAAACTGGTTATAATATTTTAGAGCTTCCAGAACCGAGCTTGGTGATGGTGAAGCATCTTCGAGCTGGTTTTGAATACGGTTTCTACGCTGTTTATGGCGATATTTTTTGCTAAAACTCTCCCTCCGTCAGCTGAATCCCGGCCTCGCTTATAAGCCTGACATATTCAAATGTGTATGTTTTATAACTGCATGCGCAGGCACTAATTTTAGCCTAAAGATATGTAAACATATGCATGAGGAGGAAACAAGGGGGAAAAACAACCTTACCTTCTACCATACATCAGAGGAAGAGAGGGGGAGGAGAGGGAGAAAGGGAGTGGGGGGGAGAGGGAGGGAGAGAGAGAGAGAGAGAGAGAGAGAGAGAGTGTGAAGGACAGATAGACAAGGAGGAGGGGAAGAAAAAGAAGGCAGGTACAGATGGAAATTAGGAGTAAAAGAGAGATGCAGAGAAATGGGGAGCAAAAGAGACAGGGAGAGAGGGAGAGCGCAAGGAAAGTGGTCTTAGAAAGAGAGAGTGATGGAAGAGAAAAGTGCTTTATAAAATTATATTATTATTATTATTATAAATAATATTATTATTATTATTATTATTATTATTATTACCTACAGACTGATCTTCCCACATTTTAAATGAAGCCCTATAACACCAAGAAGGAGAAAGTCTATGTGTGTGTACGTCCTCCCACCCACCATGAGCGCAGTGTGTTGTTGCGTTGCAGGCCTGCCGCAGCACGTTAATGTCCTCATTATAAACACAGGGGCTGAGCTGCTGAAATTAGCTCGCTGCCTCGCAGTAAAACCCCACCATCAAGCTGGGTTTTTAAAATCTGTCGCATGATTTCATTTTTATTTTTTTATTTTAACACGGATTCCCAAAATTTCAAAACCAGCGATCAAATTTTACTCAAACCTACAACCATTTAAGTAGGATATCCGGACCTGCAGGCGGCGCTCAAACTGCACTGGGTGCAAGCAAATTCTCAACATTGTTGCTTTGTTTATGTCATTATTCTTCTCTATTATGCTCTGCGGTTACCAGTCGGCAGATGTTCATACTAAATGCAATGTGAAACGTCTCTGTGAGTGAAAATTGAGCCGCAGATGCGCTACTGTGTTTGTGTCTAGAAAACGTCGCGCAATATGACTGATGGCGCGACTAGAATTGAAACTATGAAAATTGTCTGCCACAACATCCATTCATGCTGTTATCCATAGTTGTGGCAGACAATTTTCATATTTTCAATTCCATTCGCACCACATATATACACATATATAAATATTGTGAAATTTAATTTAATGTGAACAAGATTACATTAACCTATTTCAAAACATTGACGTAATTCATAAACTGGATCAATAAAACAAATCATATAGAAATCAGAACTGAATCGAACTGAATCAAACTGAATCGGAACTGAATTGAACTGAATCAAATGTAGATGTAAATGTGAATGCAGGACTATGCATCCTTCCTCTTTCACTTGTTCCAGCTTTTAATGAACGAACGAAGGCATAAATGACACAGATTACATTGCCCATATTCAAAACCTTGCCATAGTTCATGATCTGAAACAATATAACAAACCAACTTGAAATTAGAACTGTATCAAACTGAATTGGAACTGAATCAAATGTGGAATTTCTGGACCATGGGCTTTCCATATTCATTTGTTTCAGTCCTGTTACAGGTTTGAATGAACAAACAAATGAATCAACAACACAATGGTTACATTATCCTAATAATTCATGAACTGAATATAACAAATCAAATGGAAATGAGAACTGAATCAAACTGAGCCCTTGTGAACTGGAACTCAGTCAAATGTGAAATTACTCGACCACTGTGTCCTTCCTACAGATCTGAATGAACCAATGCCACATGGATTACATTCCCCTTATTCAAAGCCCGAGCATAATTCATGAACTGAATCAATTCATGAATTATCACAAGGTTTTGAAGATGGATCCAAACGAATCAAAATCAGCACTGAATCAAACAGAGGGCCTAGTGAATTGGAACTGAATCAAATGTGGAGTTACAGGACCATGCAGCCTTCCTCTTTCATTTGTTTCAGTCTCGTTACAGGTTTGACTAACAGCTTAGCTACTATATCATAAATTCTTTTCAGGAGGAAAACCACCCAGCGTAGGAATAATGGTCCAAAGCAGGAACTGACACATTGTTCTCTGTGTGATGTACGACATCATTATGGGAGGCGTGTGAGCATAAGGGTGCTTTAAAAAAAGTGATATTCGCAGCCTTTATATCAAGCGGTGACAGTGCTGGGTTGTTCGGATTGAAATTACCTTTGCACATTGCTTATGGCCTTGACACCAGCCTAGGGATCCATTACTCTAGAGGTGGAGAGAAAGAGAGAGAGAGAGAGAGAGAGAGAGAGAATTATCAAGCTGAAACCAGTTATAACAAAAGATATTTAGAGTATACACTTCTCTTTTCCAACAAGAAACTGATAACACATGGTTCATGAATTCAGCAGAGATTATACTTCAACAAGTTTTCCATTAATCAAACTCATTTAGCAGAAGAAAGCAGTAGTAGTAGTTTGATACAATTTACAAATGAATTTGATCACTGCGTGTTATATACAGTTTATTTTTTCTCTATTTTTTTTAGACCTATGCTAATCCAAACTGAGCAAGAAATAACCTTAAAGGAGCTATATGTAAGAAATTTATGGCAAGTAATCATAAAATGAACCTAATATGTCACCAGAGAATAAGGAATCATGTTGAAATACTAATCTCACTGATAAAATGAGTACAGCCAGAATATTCACATTTTAACATTTAAATCATGTTTGTGTTTTGATTTTGTGTTTTGGCCTGTAGCTCCACCCACCACTATCTCCCAGTCACGAAGTCAGTAGCATTTCAGCATCCGGGTTGCCAGTTACCACTGAGCTGCAGCTACAAGCGTTCTGGATTAGAAATGTCTGACGTTACGAAAACTAAAAAGCCTCGCTATGACTCTCAAAAACGTTTTGACCAAAGCAGAAACTAAACGAGGATCAGCACAGGAGATGCGTTTGAAAGATGGGGACGGCTGAAAGCGGAGAAGAATTTGAAGACGGATGCTGAAGTGGCTCATTTTCTCCTGGACAGCTGAGATTTAGCCAAGGTTGGCTAACTTGTATCACCACTGGATTTAAAATATTTTCAACACTTGAATGACAATTTCCGTGTTGGATCATAGATTGTAGCCCATATGCAGGTGGGTCATCGAAGCCACTGAACTGTTTGAGAAACAAAAACGTTGACTTGTGATGGCTAATGTTAGCATCGGGTTACACTGAGACAGTGTGGTGACAGTGCAAACATTAGCACGCTAATTATGGCAATACTAAAGATAATATTAGACGCTACATCTGGCAACCTCTAGTCTGGGGAGGAGGGGGAGGGGAAACAACGTGCTACAGTATTTTGAATTTGACTGCAGTACCGGTTTTGGCCACAATAGCTCCTTTAAGAAGTTATATCACAATGTAAAGCATAATAATGCCACTAGGTGGCAGTAGAAGAGGCTAACCCCACTAGCGTGAACATGATCGCACTTGGTTATGTCAGAGGTTTTTTGCAGGGAAAAAAATTTAATCAACAGCTTTTGAATGTCTGTGATTGAAGAAGCGTATAAGAAAACAGAATACATAAAATAGTGCCGGAATTGTACTGTAACATAGATAAAATATATATTCAGCGTAACTTCGTGTTGAAACGATCAGAATTTGAAATCATCAAATCTATCATTATATGTATAATTGCATAAGTATTTTTCCCTTATTGTAATGCTTGATGATTTCAAATCCTGGTTTTCAAATTGTTTAGGAAAGAATATCAACACATACCATATATTGCCATTTGGTCCAAAAATATCGTGAATTCTGAGTCAAATTGTTCAGCACACAATTGTTTAAAGATTGGAGATTGCAAATACTGTGATGTGACTTTACACGTGCACACATCGTTCTAAAACAGGACATTGTTCATCTCTAAATAGTTTTGGAACGCAGGATTATTTTAAAGGACAATATTGTCGGATTCTAACACCAAGCAGTCTTTCTCAGCCAGCCAGACTGCTAAGTGAGAAGTCCAAAGTTTAGACTTGTCCAATATAAAGAGAGATAAGGGGCACACCTGCTGGACACTCCTCGTTAAGCTAAGTAATCCATCTTCTTGAGAAATTCTGCTTTACGTAATACCCTCATTCCAGTAGGACCTGCCTTACTCCTGACCGTACTTTACGACATAATCCCACTCGGCAATATAGCATAATCTCCAAAGAAACATCTGTGTGTATTCTCCTGGGTGGAGAAAACGAGTTGAGGTCTCTGGGTTCAGTCCCACAGGAGTGTACGTTTAAAAATACCTCGCACTAACTCCCGCAATCGCAATGTCTGTTTGCACAGCAGATCCCGGGAACGTTCCTCAGCGTGTCAGGAATTGTCACAGAACTTTCGCTCCTTTTGGCAAGTGCAAAATGTTCTTTTCAGAAGCTTCCAGAAAGAAGAGAGCTGTGCTGTCCAAAAAGTTTCGGATAAATCGTTTTTTTTTTTTTTTTCAAACTTACCTTTTATCAAGGTGAGGTATAAAGTAGGGATGGGCGAGACAACCTCAAACCAATATCACGATTAATTAAGCACTTCACCTCAATTAGGATTTATTTCACCGACAAGGTTTTCACTGTAAAAATTTCTTTAAAAATAATTGAGAGAAACAAAGACACGGGTTGATGGTATGTTTTAACAATTTAAAAAATATTTAAGAAATAATGGAAATAATTGTCAAGGACAAGATTACATCAGTTAGAGGTTCTGAATGTCGGTTTTGATTAATCACCCAGACCTAGTACACAGGTAGAGGAAAATGCGCTTAATATGAGTTCTGCATGTGACGGCTGTAAACATAACTCAGTCCTGACAGTGTTATTACACATGCAACCTAAACCTTGGCTACCAACGCTGACAAAGGCAAACAAATCCATTGTGAGAAGCGAAGGAGGATCAATTCCCAAAGCCTCAGGGCTGAAGGATGCAAGTGGTGATGTGTTTGTGGCTTAAATGTCAAACTGGTTCCCCAAATTTTCACCTGAATGCCCAATTATGACTTCAGGAATATCCTGTTAATGATGTTTGTTCATGTATAAAACCTTAAGACATTTCTATATTTATAAAATAAATGTATCAAGCCATGTAGGAAATGAAACACTCTAAGGGACGTTTGCTGTTCATACAAGGGCAGTAAATCTTAGACTGTATCTAAGCAAGGACAGAAATTTGTCCAATTTGTTCAGTATGTGACAGCTGGCTCACTGCTGACAAATAAAAGCTCCGGTTATGGTCTGCAGGACAGAGATTATTTCTCGGCCTCTATATTATTTCATTTTGTAATACAGTTACTGTTATGAACTAAGGCTTCATTCACTGAAAAAAATAACATCCCATTTTTTTCTGTGGTACAAACATTGTGAAATAAAAAATACTGAAATAAAAGAGCTCTATGTGGAAGTAACTAATTTTTCAAGAACCACTGGAGGATTTGGTCGGCGAATGATATTGCAAATCTTCACTATTGTTACGGATCCTTATTATGAAGAGTATAGAGTATTGCCAGAAATAAAAGCATACCATTAAATTCTAAAATGCCGAATGTAAATATAAATTCAGACAAAAACACTTTTACAACCGATTTTTCACTTACATCCATCATTTTTGAAATGATAACCTGTAAATGGAAAATACGCCGAATACTCTACAGCAAACTGCTACTCCGTCATTAAGCCAGGCTTTTATGAGTAGTTCTTTTTAGAAACACGATTTCGAGATAGTGACCGAACCGTCTAACTGTGAACCACAAACGGACCACCTCAAAGCCTAACCAATTTCCCTAATCGTTGACCAATCGTGACCCTCCGTGACCCGCAATGACACAACGTCTCATTCAGCCGAAGCTGCTCAAATAAATCCCCGGCCATCGCTTCCATCTTGCGTCTGAGGAAAGGGGTGGGGGGTGTGGGGGGATAATCGCCCAAATGGCTCCCTTCCCCCCCACTGGAGTGGACGTCCAAGTGGGCGTTGGAAACATGGACAACCAGCACAATGACCGGCTCATATCAAAGGCATTCATTCTGGGCGAGGCGAGCGCTTTGACAGCAGATGGGCTTCTCTCGAACACAGAGCCATTCTAGAACGTCTGAACAGGAACGAGCTGGAACGGAACGGAACAACAGCGTTTTCAAAACCGCCACATCTAGGGCTTCAGTTAATGACGATTAATCTATGAACTGTGGTCAGTGACCAAAAACAAGCACTTAAAATTAGGCGTGAGCAGTATATATCCATGATGTAGCCACAACACAGTGTCATTTCTGTGGATTGGGGCACATCCTAAACACGGTCCTCTTTGTCACTAAAGATCCTCATCTTTAACACTTTACACGTAACATCTCCTGGGTCACAGGCCTCTCGTCAAGCCGTTTTCGATGTAACAGAGATTGATGTGCCCGCATCGACTCTGTTATCCAATGTCTGGCTGCGATTCACTGACGCTCCAGTGTTTATAAGGAAAAGTTTGCATCCTCACAATGTCCGCAGAGGTCTTTGGGATTAATTCTGAGAAAAGCGAACTACAGTTGATCATAAAAGTCAAGCACATGACACAGGATAGCTCCGCTTGGCTCGGTGCCAGCTTTATATCACAAAGATCAAAAGACAGAAGAAATGTTCTCTGATTTATTGTGACAATGTGGTACTTTTTTTTTCCAGCCAGAGTGGGAAACTGCAGCGAAAAAGGCATTAAAATAATGAAGAATGGTAGCGTGTTATATTATTACACACATCAATTTTTGACCCTCGAGTAGAGAGACAGAGAGAGAGAAAGAGGGAGAGAGAGTTGTGCTGGTCTGAAGACATATGGAGAGTGTGTTATCAGAATGGAGAGCTAAATGAGTGTGTTTTGTGTGTCAGCGGAGACCATATAATTCATGATAATAATCCAGAGGAGGGATGAGTAGAGATGTAATCGCAATAACAAGCGAGATACTTTGAGCCCAGAAATGCAGAGCCGAGGAAACATGCGTACACAGATGAACACACACAGCTCCGTCTTGCGATCTTTGTGAGGTACTCCCATAATTACTAGACATAAATAACACTCTTTAACTTTAGTATAAAAGATTCTTTCCTGACGGTCTGAGCTTCGGTTCAAATATGTCCCTACAAAGAGACATGCTCACACCCATCTCTTCCTTTCTCTGTGTGTCCCCCTCTCTCTCTACCTATTCCTCTTATTTTTCACTTGGCAGCACCCAGTCGAGCTGAAGGCTGGTAGTACCATAATAAATAAACAGCATCATGGCCCTGGTAGGTAGTTTTTCTTACATTTTCGGACAGGTGTGCAATAAAACTGCTTGAGAGCTGGCAGGAAGCCACTGCTGACTACATGCTATTATCTCCCGTCCTGAAATCGGGTCCACTCCTGCTTTCTTTAATTAAGACCTTGGTGGAAACTTGTGCCCCACACGCTCAGACTGAAACTAAACACACGGGCAAGAAAACTCCAAACTTCCAGCCAGAAGCAGGAAAAAAGGCCCAAAACCGCTGCAGACTCGCAGCTTCACGTCCAGACCTAAACACAAACCTGCTTATGTATACACAGTTTAATCAGCCGTCTGCAGCCAGCACTGACAGATGCGCCACACAATTTAGGGGAGAGATGAGTGACGTATTTTGCAGTGGGGGCTTCACAGCTTATTATTTGTTATACAGTATTTACAGATATTATACAGCTTCGCTGACGCATCACTTTATTAACAAATCTACGTTTTCCGTTGTCAGACTTTAAAAAATTTGGCAATTGACAAATGTTATTCTCTTATGCTTTAGAGGGCAATCAGGCCCTCACAAAAATGAATGCATGACAACACACACAATCTAGCCATTGAGTGAGTGAGTGTGTTGCAAACCTCAAATTTTTTATTATGGCATTTTTGCTTGGCTTCTTTGCCCCAAAAAGCCAGAAATATCTGGTAAACGCGTGAGTGCGAATACCTAAATTTAACGCACTAAACAAGACATATAAAGAAGTTAACAACGCGCAAGCAAAATTGAATTGAATTGCATTTTAAAAACTACTTAAGAACAACTTTAAAAGCCGTATTTGACATTTCGCTTAAAAACACGCAAACATTACTCAAGAAATATAAACACCTTTAAAAATGTAGTTTTAAAAAACGCAAGCGCAACTAACACTTCAATTCCACACGACTTCTATTCGCAAAGAAATTAACAAACAACTTTAACACATTCTTTTAAACATCTTTCCATGTTTTAAAGTGCTTATAAGTGCACACTGTGTCTTTACGCTTGTCGTGCGCGTCCCCGTCGTTACCTGGAAGTGCGCAATGCGCGTGCTGTGGAGACTGAGGCACCTGGCCGCGCACCTGGTCCGGAAAACGGCGCTGAGAGCCGCGGACGAGTCGAGCCTCCTGCCGAGCGCGAGGCCGCCGCCGCCGCCGCCGCCGCCGCTCAGCGCCACGCTAATCCACACGCACACGGACACGAACACGAGCATCTCGATGAAGCACGAGCCGTCGCCGCTGCTGCCGCGAGCCGCGAGAGGCAACGAGTGGGCTCGCGAGGGCGACGCTCGTAGATAACGGAACTTCGGTCCGCGAGCGGGTGGGGGGGCGGAGCTACAGTGGCGGCGCGGCACTGGATTGGTGGAGCGCTGGAGCGCGCGGCGGACTCAGGTGTTTTTTAGTATAAATAGTGCAATAAATAAATATATAAATGAATTTGAGAAAGAAATAAAGTTGTTCTGACTTATTTGTAATTTACGTTTCAAATTATCACAATAGTTTTGTGTATACAAACGAGAAAGGGGGAAAAAAATGGAACACATAATGGTTAAAGATACTGCAGCAAAAAAGGAAATGTCTCTAAGTTTCTGTTCACTGTACTGTTTTTTTCTGTCTGGTATTGCCAAATAAAAAAGGAATTGTTAAAAAAAAAAAAAAAGATACTGCAGCAGCATTTTGTACCACTTGTGTAAATACAGTAGGGTATTTATGGATCTTTTGAATGCTTGAGTATTCCTTTAACCTGTGTACACGTACTGTGCAATGTAATATAGTATTTCTGCAGCTTTCGGATGTATGAAAGTATTCCTGCAACATTCTACTTGACTACATATGGTAGGATACATTGCATGAGTGTTTTTCTGCAGCATCTTAACACTCTCTATGCAACTCAGTAGAGTCTTTATCTTTTTGTAAGCGTGAGAGTATTCCTGCAACTTGTGTACACTTTCTGTGTAATGCAACAGAGTACTGCAACGTGTGTATAAAACGTGCTTTTTTGTATGTTCTTGCAATGTAGTATCCATGCTTTAGTATGCATGAGAGTATTCCTGCGACATGTGCACACTCAGCACGTAAAGCAATCATTTCTGCTTTTTTGTATGTATGAGAGTGTTCTTGTAACACTCACAATGCAATGCAATGGAGCATTTTGCACCTTTTGTATGCATGCTGTTATTACTGCATCATGTGTACATTCACTTCATAATGCCTCAGAGCATTGCTGCAGCATTTGTATGCATGACAGTATTGCGGCGGCATTTGCATACACATTATGTAATGCATGAAAGTATTGCTGCAGCACTTGCACTTTTACCCTGTAATCCATCAGAATATTGCTAAAGTACATGCACCCATTTAAATTTCCTGCGGTCTCTATACGTGTATTTAAAAATACTTTTTGCTGTTCTAAAGCCAGTCGCCGTCTCTATGGCCGGATCCCCAAACACTTGCATGAGTCTAGCAGAAGGCAATGACCGCCGCCCCCTTGCGGTGACACAAATTATTGAACCAAATAGTAGCAGCGTGCTTTCAGAGACGCCCGACTCTCACAGCTGTCAAAAACTCTTGGATAATGTGGCTCACTTACATAACCTATATATGGTTCGGTAGAGAAAGTAGATTAAATTACTGCAGTGATTTACATATGGGGGAATGGGAGTTGTAATTCCCAACACCAGTATTCAAAGTGAAGATTAGCTTAAGATTAGTTTTCGACACACATAACGAGAACGGGAAAAAAGGATTGGTGATGCAGTGGACCCAGAAGCTGAAAACTAGTGATAGGTAGAAATGTTGTTAGTTGTCTTGGAAGAGCTTAAAAGCTGGACGGGAAAAAGTAACACCGACTTTGGGACCCTTAACATCAAGTTTTACTCGATTTACACTGTTCCTATCAATATGTAATGTTAGTCACTCTGGAAAATGGTCTCTGGTGAATGCAGTAAGTGTGAATATAATATAAAATGTGTGTAATGTATGAAATGGTTAGGCCTATTGTTTTATTGAACTCTTAAACATCTAGGTTCCTGTTGGATCAGCACTACTGCCAACCAGTGCATGTATTTTTCCATTCCAGCTCAGCTGTGGTGTTGGAATATGGCTGCATGTGGTATTTCGAGACAGAAACCCCAACAGCTTCACTGGCTGAACCCCAAACCTGAGATCAACTAGAGGAAGGCAGGAAGCTTCCAGGGAACCCCAGCACTATTAAACAACTTTTCAGCGGTAGCTTAAAAAACAACACAGGTTTTACACACAGGGCAATAAAAACAACCACTACCATACGCCACGAGGTATCTCTCGACGGCCTGGCAGCGTTCCTTTGCCCAAGGAATGGAGCAAAATATGACGTGTAGGAAACACTGAACGAAGTCCTCCACGTTCTTCGCTGCAGCATGCGAACTGGCGTAATGGATACACGCTTCACGAGGGAAGACCCCGGGGTGTTAACGAGCCTGCCGCTATCCACCGGTGTGGCTTTTACGAAGTAGCAAAGCATCCTGGCGCTTAAGCAGCTGTTCGATCAGCAGTTCAACGTGCTGTTTTACAGGTGTGGGATTCAATATGGCCTCCCCTCCATCACATACAGGCAACTTCGAGCTTGTGTATTTAGACCTGCTGGTGGCAGATTTCTAGCACGACCACTGCAATCGAAGTATTTAAGTCGGTCTGTACTGGTTTGAATGGAGATATTACAGCTGGACCTGCAGAGACCTTGGAGTGGTGGTGTCCTAGTGGTAGAATACTTGGTTACAAACCAAGTATTGGGCAATAGCTAACTATTACAATTAGCGACACTACTAACGTAACTACTTTCAGTAGCTACTTTAAAATGCTGTAGCGTTAAAGACAATTTACTTTTCTCTCTTAACAAATACTTCAACTACCAGGTTTTTGTGATCGGTTTCTGAATTCTCTGAAGTGGCATCTCCACAGAACACCATGCATCACAGTGCACTCTTGGCTGCTGCGAGATAGAGTCGGAGGTTCCTTCTTGGCAATAGCTTTGATGTAGTTAGCAACTTTTTCTCTCGAGCTTAGAGTGTAACTTACTACTATTTTAACATGTAAGCTTGGCTGTGGCTTCTTCTGATTGTAAGTATCTTGTAGCTTCAAAAACTACCATTTAAAAGTAGCTTCCCCACTGAATAAACCACTGAATAAAGCCCTTAACCGCAAATAACTCCAAGGGGACTGTAGTTGTAATTGGGAAATGTAAGTCATTCTGTATTAAAGCGTCTGCGAAATAACTACACTGTAAAAAATTGCTGTAAAAATACAATGGATTTCTAACAGCATTGTAGCGTTTTTCCTAAATACAGGTAATTACTGTATTTTTTTTTTTAACATCAGAATTGACATTGAGCATAAACTGTATGCTGCTGTTGTCATGACCCCCCTGGACTTTATTCACAGCAGCCCCCTGGACTTTGGTTAAACGGCCACCGGATGCAGACATTGTTTAGTTTTCATGTGTTAAGTTCAGTCTCGTGCTCCCTGTCTGTCAAAGTCCATGTTCCACCCTCCTATTGTGTCTCATTGGTAGATCACAGTTTATTAGTCCCCTCACCTGGTTCTTGTTTGTTTCAGTCCAGCCCCCTGTTTTGATTGGTTTTCACTTCATTGGTTTGCCCTGATTATTTTCTGATTGCTTTTTGATTGGTTCCTCTTTGTTTCATTGATCCAGGATGATTTAGGATTTAAGCTCAGTTTTCCCAGTGTTTCTTGTTGGTCCACCCTCATACCACCCTTCTTGTGTTGGCGTGCTGTGTATTTTTCTGGAAGTACAAGGTAGCGTTTTGTTTGATTTGTGGCCCTCGTGCTGGTTTTGTTTTTGGTTCTGTGTTTGTTCAATAAAATAAATGGCTTGCACTGTGCCCTCAGCTCTTGTCATGCCAACACCCGACGCGACAGCTGTAAAATTAACAGTAAACATAGGAATAAGTATACAAGGAAGTGGTGTATTGTGTGTGTTGTGTGATGTTCAACTATTAATCTCATGATGTTTTCATGGTTGTGAGTTTACATTTTAATATTTCATCTGCAAGAAGCAGCAACCCCAAACAAAACGGCTCTATCCCATCCCAATTTAAACTCACCCCTCCATTGCTTCATATATTTGACATCATTAGAAGAATACCTTTGGTCATAATATAAATTACAATAACTGTAGCTTATAAATAAGAAAATTAAATAAACACAAACTGAGTGGGACTGATCTTAAATGGGCATGATGCCACTGACAGCGGTATTATACAGTATTTTGTCAGTATTTATACAGTAACTTGTCTCGTTGAGTAACCCATTTACTAAATCATGTTACATCAAAGACCACCACTTCATGTATTACAAAGTTTACTTAAAAAAGTAAAAATAGTAAGAAAATTGTATAGATTTGTGTTCATTGAAGAAAGAAGAGCGACCAATACGAAGAGAAAGGTGATTTTCATTCTCACTTGGCCCTTTCAGTATGCGGTCAGAAGTTTCTAGAAGTCTCCATAATCCGATTAGGTATTTGCGATTTATCTATTTTTGCTGAATCTACACTTTGTGTTTTTTATGTTGAAATTCAATGAGACCTGCTACATTACTTGGCAATAATGTATGAATGAAAATGTTAGCTAGCATACACCCCCTAGCATACACCTAGAGCTAGCTTGGTCATTCACCTTTATTTCATTAATTTGCGATGTAATCAACTGTCTGAGACAAAATATGCATGGGAATAGTTTTTAAAAGTTTTGCTAAAACATTCATGTTGCTTTTGTCCCCACATCTTTATTAAAGTTGTAAAGAACCAAAAAGTTGATTGAAATAGCTAGTCGAAATTGTTGCCTCTGTTAATGTTATAATTCTGCTAGTAGATGCTAGTGCATCTAATTATTTGCTGTACATGCAGGTAGGCAATAAAGTTAAAGATGATCATTTGCAATATATGTAAAAAGACCTTGAGCAATACATTTGCATATGTCAGGCACATGCGAAGTCACAGTTTTATGCCTTATGTATCTTTTAAGTGTGGTTTCCCCAGATGCATTAAAGCTTTTTCTAAGTTTTCAGCATTCAAATTTCACACATATCAACATAAAGATAGAAAGAACATTACTAAACTGGATAATAATGAGATTTAACCTGTCATATTGGCCTATGTGACGTATCCCAGGCGAATGGCCTATCCCAGTCAGTCCATTAATGAAGAAATCAAGGTCTACGCAGAAAAAGTAGATGAAGGACAATTTCTCCGAAATTTAGCCTTGTTTTATCTCAAACTTCAAGCTAAATTGCTCCTTCCATCCTCTCCAATTCAAACAATAATTGAACACTATCAGGAAATACATGATATGAATCAGTCACACCTAATATACGAACTTCCAGAGAAGTTGAGTTCACTTGGACTTTCTGAAGCTGATGTAAATACTGTAATAGATACCCTGAGAACTGAGGATCTCCACAGGGGTTGCAATACCAATACACTCAAAACTGATCATAAGAGAAAAGCTTTTTTTAAATGACTTTCAATTACGTTGAGCCAGTTTCTGTTTGTCTTGGTCAGAATGAGTCAGGTAAGGAATGTTTTGCACAGTATGTTCCAGTGAATAAGACAATTGACTCTCTCTTGTCCTTAGAGTCAGTGAGGGAACAAATACAGAAAATTAAATCTAGAGTCAAACTTGACTGTGTTCTTCAGGATTTGTGGGACGGTACAAATGTTGAAAATAACTTGCTGTTCAAGCACATGGACTCTTCATTAGGCATAATCCTTTATCAGAATGCCTTCGAAGTTGTAAACCCCCTTGGACCTAGGAGAAAAAAGCATGAGGTTTTGGCTGTGTATCTATCCCTTGCTAATATTTTGCCACACAACAGATCTAGTATTGATCAGATGCAGCTTGTGCTCCTTTGTAGAGAGCAAGACTATAAGTATTTTGGACAGGATCTTGTATTTGGCTCTCTGGTGAAAGATTTAAAGGATCTTGAATTGAATGGAGTCTCTTTGCCAGATGGCCAGGTCTGTAAGGGAACCCTGTGCGCAATAGCAGGTGACAATTTGGGTTCACATAACATTGGAGACTTCAATGAAAATTTTAGCAAGAGTTCCCATATTTTCTAACATATTTTCATGTGTGCCAGCCTGGATTACCCTCTTGCCTTGGCCATGATCTTTTTGAGGGTATTGTCTCAACTGATTTGGCATTATACATCAACTACCTTGTTTCAAAAGAAAAACTTTTTAGTTATGTTGAACTGAATCGGTGCATAAACCAGTTTAAATATCAGGGTAATGATGCCAAAAACAAACCTTGTGAGGTGAACCTAGGGGCTGGAAAACTCTCTGGACATGCAGCTCAGAACTGGTGTTTCCTGAGAATGCTGCCATTATTGATTAGTGATAAAATAAAAAGCCCAGGAGAGAGTGAAGTGTGGCAGCTTATCTTACAGCTAAGAGAGATTGTGGAGATTGTTTGTGCTCCAACCATTTCTACAGGCCAGGTGGCATATTTAAGAGTTCTGATTGATGAGTATTTAATTATTAGAAAGCAGATTTTTGAGGACCACCCACTTAAGCCTAAGCATCACTATTTAAATCATTATCCAGAACTAATAGTTCACTTTGGGCAGCTCATCCATCTGTGGACATTAAGATTTGAAAGTAAGCATTCTTACTTCAAGCAATGTGCAAGAAAGTTGCATAACTTTAAAAACCTCTGAGGAACCCTTGCTGAAAGACACCAGCTTTTGCAGTGTTTTCTAAGTGCTGGGACCTTATTCAGACCATCTGTTGTTGTTCAGAAGGGAACTGAATTTATTGTGGGAGACTACAATGATAAGACAGTCACTCAACTTTGATCCCCTAAATACTGTCATTAGTCATGATGTGACATTACAAGTAACAACATATAGGAGCAACATGTTTGTTGTGGTAGGTTGTAATGATAATGGCCTTGTAGTTGGAAAAATCAAAAAGGCTATCATTCATAAGAGTTCAGCAGTGTACTTCATCACCGAAATATATCAGGCTGTTCGTCTACCTTACATTAATGCTTATCACACTACACCAATGCAGGATGCCTATTGCAGTGTCAGTCATGGAGAGCTGCTTGATTATTACCCACTGCATGAATACTTTGTTTGTGGCATGTCTTTGATAACTCTTCACCATTCTGTCTCTACATTTTAGAATCATGTCATCCATCCGAGATGAAATAAAGGTTATCATCCTCAAGGCTTTGCCCAGCTTTTCTGAGGACACTCAGTAACAGATTATCACTACTCTTGAAAGCTCAGGTGTGGAATCAATTGAAGACCTCAAGTATGTACAGCAGGATGACATCAGCAACCTGTTGCCTGTTAAACAGCAAAGGAAACTTCTTAAGTCATTCAAAATGGGTAATTATAATTAATCTAGTGTTGCTAGTTCTGTTTAGTGTAGTTCAATCTAAATTGATTTGTCTTCCAAATTCTCATGCATATGGGACACATTTAGACATGTAATATTTTTAATTTCATAATCATATGTGTCGCAGAAACTACTACAGTTACACGTAATCTCCAATTCTCACCACTTGACACAATGCATACAGTTGCCTGTGGTCCAGTCCAATCCTGTTCCTCACCATCTGCACTGTCAAGCTCTTCATCTGCATCATCACCTGGCATTTCAAGCAGGGCCATCCGTTCAGTCAACAGATCAAGTACATGGCCAGAAACCTTTGAAGTCCCATGGGAGAAAATGCCTGAGGAGGTACAGTCAGCCATTGCCAACAACAAGAGACCAGCTCCTGACAAGAGACGTCAAATGATACAAATCCTTGTAGACGAAATAAGGAAGTATGAGACTAACCCCACATGCAATGAAGATCTCATCATGTGCAGGAACATAGTTAGGCAGTACCCCAGTAGTTTTGCCAATATGACACCGGGAGGTAAAATGATTGGTGGTGGTTATACTTCACTGGTTTCTCAAGAATGTGGACAAGGAATAGAGACATATTTAAGGACAAAAGCAAAGAACATGGTTGCCCTCTTGAAGGTGAATGAAGATGTGGAGTTGTCTCTTTGCCTCATCCAATTGCTGATGACCTACTTCTATGAGAAAATAGAGGGACTGCTATTCCTTGCTGATGTAAGTAATGTTAACATTATGTTTAATGTGTGCTATGACAGTACAGACAATTTCATTTTCATTGGAATATAGATGTCTGCTACTGTTGCCGATGTTGAGCATACCCTGACCCTCCCATCAGCCCACGACTGATATTGCTGAGTAAGTAAATAAATAAAACAAAGGAAAATAAAAGTATCACACTCAAAATGTTACTTACATCCCTCAGGTTATTACCCCTCTCTTACTCATTCTCTCTTACCATCCCAGGATGTAGAAAGTAAGGACTTGCATTAGTATAACTTAAGAGTTTTTAAAATTAAAATGGCAAAAATCTTTCTCAAACCTTCATCAGACCAATTCCAAAACCGTACAAATGCTCAGATAGGCCCTACAGTTTTGGGGCATTAACTAATTATTGTCTTCATTAGTTGCTGGTGACAAAGTGACCATTGGATGATGGATGATCAGCATTGAAAACCATGTCATCTGTGAAGGCGTCCAGCCAAGCTTCACCACAGGACTTGCTGCAGTTTTTGCTGTCTACTACGTGCTTAACTTGCAATACCAAGAGGAAGCTTCAAGGACTCTGGAGTTTGTTCAAAGGTTAATTTTCTGCTAGTCTACATTGTTTGTATTAGATATTTTGCCTCTCTTGCCAGCTCTGTTTGCCAATGTTAAATTATAATTTAAAATGCCACAGAATTCTTTTCATATGAAAATACCTTGAATTTAAAATGCATACAATACTTAATAAGACATTAAAACCTTTAAAGCATGTTTTAGGTATTTATATATAGACGTGTGTTTGTCGTTTCACATTTCTGTTTACCTGAGATACTTTTGGATTTCCTTGTAATATTTTCCTTACCTTATAATGGTTTTGCATTCCCATGCAATAGCTGCTCAGTCCAATAGTTACTGTTAGGAAGGCCACAGATCAAAACATGTGTACCTAAATTAGATCCTGCCCAGTTTGATGATTTTATTGTGTGTGTTTTTTAATAATAATTTAGACGCTTTGTTGGGATCATCAACCCTGAGAAGGGAACAAAGGCCTACCAGGGGAAGGTTGTTTCCAAGAAGACGGGGAAGCTGGTCCAGAAAAAGGGAGCAACTGTGAATTCCCATGTGGCCACCCTAATAAAAAAACTCTTGGACTTTGAGTGGGGCTTTATGTAAGCCACAACATATCGCAGCACAAAAGGAAGTAACCAATACAGCAGTCAGATCAATGTCAACGTAAGGTAAAAAGTCTCTGTTTTTTTGTAAAATATTTTCAGTCTTTTTTTTCCAGTATGGTATGCTAGATAAAGATTCGTAAGAATCTGTTTGTTCTTGTTGAACTGTGGACTGTGGTTTGGTAGATTTTTTTGTTCATTGAAATGTTTCAGCTATACTGCTGCACTTTCTACTTAAGAATTAAGAACCCAAAGCGTTACCTACTGTTACTGATTGGCAACTGACAATATATGGTGTACTAGATACAGTTCTTGTTGAACTGCTCTTTTGTTAATCTAAATTTGTTTTAAGCTGAATTAATGCATTAAGTGTATATTGCCATCTCATTTGTCATAGTTGACATGCAGATAAGGAACTGTTCATAACTGTTTACATATAAGGATTTGTTTATAGTGAATGCATTTTACAAAACATTGTGTTTATGTTCATCCTAGTAAAGGCCTAATTTTGTAAGGATATGTCTTGTCCGATAGGGACTTTCTGGGGTTTCCTATCAAAATGGGGTTTTTTTTGGATCATTATCTTCTTGCATTATCGTAAAACATTTTACAGTAATTAATCTGTTATGAAGATTACAATAGGAACTCTAATATAACAGTAAACAGCCAACAGTATAATTTTGTAAACCTTCACAGTACTGTAATATTTTACAGTAATAAACTGTTGTAGGTACACTGCAAAATAACAGTATAATGCTGGCAAATCTAGCTGCCAGTAGCTTACTGTAATTTAACAGAAAGACCACTGTAATATTTTTACAGTAATATACTGTTGTTTTTAATACAGTAGATACACTGTAAAATAACAGTATAATGCCGGCAAATCTATCTGCCAGTAGCTTACTGTAATTTAACAGAAAGACCACTGTAATATTTTTACAGTAATAAACTACTGTTTTTAATACAGTAGGTACACTGTAAAATAACAGTATAATGCCGGCAAATCTAGCTGCCAGTAGCTTACTGTAATTTAACAGGGAAATTTTTTACAGTGTAAATATTAATGCATCCCCAGGGCCTTCTATGTTCAATTGGACCTGTTTCTAAACCTCTCAGGAATCCATTGAATGAACTTGATGCCATGATCACCATGGTTCTACAGAGGCCATGTCACCTGGAACTTGCAGTGACCTCTCACATTTACAGAATTACACACCTTATCTTATCTAGAATGTCTCCCATTTCCTAATATCAGGGACAGTCTCCCTGGACAGGTTGGGCTGTTGAACCCACAACCTCTTCGTCCAGAAGCGTGTATCCTTCTATTACTTCTTGAACCTTAGTTGATCATCCAAAAATTAAGCCTTTAGGTTAGTTCTACATGGTAGGATACTTGCCTGTGAACTAAGAGGCCAGGGTTCAAATGCTCCCACTAGCATTACCACGATTGGACCCCTGAGTAAGACTCTGCTCTGAACCCCAAGCTGCTCCCCCTAATTAAGAAGAGTGTCTGCTATATGCCATTTATGTAAATCTACACACACTTATATGTATGATTTCAACCCGGCATCACCTCGCGGAAGATGTTGTTCCTTTCTGATTCTAGGTTCCTCTAAAGGGTTTTTTTCCTATTTACCACAGAAGAAGTTTTCCCTTGATTTTCCCTTGATTCCCTAGATTTAAAGGCTTGGACCTGGTAACGTGTAGAGGTTAAAAATGGAATAGAATAAGCAGGACACAAGACCATTGGTGGTCCAACCACACAATCCAGCCTTATGAGTAAAGACACCATCGAGTTCTCCTAAGCATCTCTGCTAAACACTATAGTCTGTGTTCCTAGCACATAAAAATAACTGACTGTGACGCCCTAATAGACTTGTTACAGCTGTGAATGTGAGTGCCTGAATTTGTGTAAAGGAGCTCTGTGGTGGTGTGGGGTCTTCTCGCCTTTCGTCGATCGAGCAACGGCTTTTCCCAAGCTCCCCCCCACCACCTACTCTGTCTCGGGGAAATGCCTCAGCCCACGGGAGAGATTGCGCTTGTAAAACAAGATCCGGGGGATCCTCTGTATTTATATGAGCTATGGGGGGAAACACGTGGAGAGGGTCACCTACGTCAGCCTTTACTGTGAAAGTTTCCACTAACAACCTGTGTTTATCTGCATAAACAGCTATAAACAAGGCTATTTTTGGCAAAGTGAGAGAATAGTTGTGGTATGTTTTGGGAGAACCCACTGAGAATCGGAGAAGGTAGATGGAATTACGATGTGGCGTGACAGTGACGAATGGCAAACGGTTCGTTGAAGTATGTGTGTGGTAAAATCTTGAAACTGTGAAATGTTTTCTGTTTATATTCTGCAAAATGTGCTTATATTTCTAAGAAAGAATTGTGCTTTTGTCACTGAATTGTGACACAGGAATTGAGAATGTTGGTGCCATCTGGTGGAAGTCACCACACAGGTTTTTAATGTGGACCTAATGTATTTGAAGTTGTCCATTAGAGAGGCTGAAGAGGTGTGATGAACTTATTCCTGCTAAATTAAATTTTAAATGAACCCTTTTATTCCTGTTTAATGATCGTTGAGCTTAACACATACCCACATATACCTACTTAATTTTTTTTATTCATTCATTTATTGAGTCCAGTGATGTTCTGCACAGCTTAATGAAATATTTCCCTTACCCTGTTGTACTTAGTTTAGTAAAAACAGAAAGGAGGAAAAAGTGACTCATGGAAAATTCCCATTTTTACATGCTGAATGGAAAATCTGTTTAAATCCCATTTTTCCATACTTGTGCTCTAGAATCACAAAACAAACATGCAGACATGAGTGAAAGGCCAGGAAGTGACAAAAAGTGGTTAATTTAACCCCTTCAGTATATACTTCCATTTTTCTGTGGTCATCTGCAATTCAGATTTGGTTTTCACAAGCTGATTACTTCACTGTGCTGCTTTCTACCATGAAACCTTTGCTTATATCATGTGGTGAGCAGTCCAGATACCAAACTGTGACCAGAGATTCAAAATAAATGAATTAAATCTGGAAGTATGGTATAGCAAGAATAAGAACCCAACATGGATTATGAGTACAGCTAATAATTGTTGCTAATATCTTATAAAAATTACTATGTGTTTGAGTTTCATTTTTTACACTTCAAACTCGAAAGTAAAGGGGACTTTAATTGTCATCTCAGCTATATACAAGTAAACATAGAGACGAGCCGACGTGGCTCCAGTTTTTACAGAGCAAAGAACAAATTAGGCACATAGAATATGCATACATATATACATAGACTATAAAATATAAAGCTCTTAACTAGAGCTACAATTTAGTTACATGTGGAATTCAAACTACAGTTATGATCCTGTAATGGTCTTTTTGCATTGAATGTGCAAGAGTCTAAACAGACAATCTGTTAAATAATAACAGTATCTTTTTAAATCTTAGCTAACTATGTGAGGCATTCAGTAATATGGGCAAATATTGTAACAGTAGTCAAGTGGAGAAAACTATAATCAGGTTTATGTGCAAATAATGTTCAATAATTTGTAACTTATTTGTAACAAGTATGAGTATGATTAATTAGGATTTCATACAAATGAAGAGTAAATCACAATCACTAATCCCACATAACCCAAAATAAAACCCTTTTCAACTGTTTTTGTAGAGCTGGTATGTATTTTCACATGACTTTGCAATCACGAGAATGTGCTGGTGGAGGAGGAACAAAAATCGGTAGTGCTGGTGGAACTAGATGTACAAATATGAGGGTTTCTCCTTTACATATGATGCTTAAATTATGTACAAGTATTACAGCTTCGGAGAGTCAGGCCCTGAAAGGTAGGGCTGGTGGATATGACCTCAAATCAATATAACAATTAATGCCTATTTTCAAATATCTCAAGGAAACACACAGACATACATATAAAGTGACAAACTGGAATGGGTGGAACAAAACCCCATAGCATGTTATAAGGGGAACAGAAAATGATCACACACACCCAAACTCCTTGGAGTGCAATCACAATCCTCCTGTTGCAGTTTGGTTAATGGTCTTGCTTAGGGGATCAGTGGTGGCAGCACTCTGCATTTAACCCATCTATGAAGGAGCAGCTGAACACCCGTTAGCACCTTGCTCATGATTACTCCGGGATTCGAACTGGCGACCTTCCAATCACGGGTCAAACAGCCTAATCATTACGTTACCAACTTCTCCTGTTGGTAGGGGCAACTGTGCTGTTGGTAGGATAGATCCAACCCTCAAACTTTTATTTTCTAGATGAGTATCCTACTGCCAGACCGTCTTTCTTTCCGTCATCAGTTGCCCCTTCATGGATGTGGAAATGCAGAGGTCACATTTTGCTGTTGTACTGTGGTGTGTTAACTATGACGATCACTCACTTAAATATAACCACTCACTTAACCATACACTAATACAATTATGGATCTGAAATATTCATGTTGACACTGGCGGATTAAAAGGTGCATTGGAAAACTTCAGGGAAAATAAAAGCACAGTTTAAAAGTTGAAAATTAAGCTATTATGACACACAATAGCCCCACGCAATAGCCCAAATATGACACACAATAGCCCCATAGAATAGAATAGAATTTTCCACATGACACTCCCTCTTGTGTCACTTTTAAAATACTTTCACTTCCTTTTGAGCTACAATGTTTTGCAACTTCATCTTTTCTTTCATTAATGGCTATATTTTTTTCACATTTAAGTCATAATGTTTCAGTTATCTTTGTGAAACATAATTTATATTGCATTTTTTTTAACAAATCAAAACAATTTGTTCCAGTTTTATGATTAGGGCCTGCATCCACTGAAGACGTTTGTTTTTTGTTTGTTTGTTTTTTTTGCGCTGGCAGCGCCTATGTTTGATTGGCTATATTTTTTCACATTTAAGTCATAATGTTTCAGTTATCTTTATGAAACATAATTTATATTGCTTTTTTTAAAACAAATCAAAACAATGTGTTCCAGTTTTATGATCATTAGGGCCTGCGTCCACCGAAGACATTTGTTTTTCGTTTTTGTTTTTTTGTTTTTTCCGCTGGCAGCGCCTATTTTTAATACAAATCCTATGAGCTTCAGCGTTCAGAACTCTAAGTGCCTTCAGCAGAAAAAAACGCCAAAGCCAAGATTAGATTTTTCTCCATCGCTAAGATAATCTCTTTTATGAACTACTGATCTCAAAGGTACACGTAATAATGTTTACATGAACACATTGAGCGCGGAAGTGCCCGAAGACGCTTTTCGTAACTTAGCAACAGCATGCGCTGAGAAAGCGCTCTGGAAGCGAGGTTTTGACCGCTCTCAGCGTAAAAACCGCATTTGGTAGACACAGGTCCTTAATCAATCAATTTTTCAGGAAACTTTGCTTTGATTTTATGTTTTATGGTCGCATCGAGCCAAAAGATGCCTAGAATCTAGAACCAGTTGAATGTCCAGTGGCCCAAATTTTCTTGTTTTAATCCCACCAGAATGTTTGATCTGTCTTTACACTCCTTCAGCAACCTGCTCCACCGGCTTGTCGCTTCAAACTGAATGTTGCAGCTGTCAAAGGGGAACTCGAGCACAGTATGAGTAATATTTAGTCATTTCATGTCAATCCATTTGACAAAGCTTAATCAGATTACACAATGGACAAAATCATTCTGCATTTGCTTTTAAAGAGATCCATGAATAACACAAATCCTGCCAGGAAACTAAGTACCCAATCATTAAAAGCTTTGCCCTGAGGGAAGTTACAATGTACCCAAGGTATTTCCTGAATCCAGGGTTGGCTTTATCTGAGGCAACTGAAACAAAATTTTTGTACTTCCTACTGCAGTGCACATGACAGCATGACAACGGAGCGCAACAAACTTAGTAAGTACATTATGAATAAACCATTAATCTGTATAATTCTACTATCTGATCTTTCACATTACAGAATAGACCAGATATTGTCTTTGTGTTATGCATTGGTAACTTCATTTTTTGTAACTTCATTTTTTCAAATATATTATTCATAAAAATTTAGTTTTATTTTTATAGAATGTAAATTATATCCAAGAAATGGTTTAATGTATGTTAATATTATTAGATTTTTTTTTATTTTTAAAAAAGTCTTTAAAATCCAATACTCTATATAAACCTTTCCCTCAACACAGCCTTTCATATCTTGCTTATCTTAAGCAAGATTTGGCCAAATAAATGAGCAGGAACCTCATCTGCAGAATGAGAGCCACTTTCACTTTTGATTGCACTCTGCTTAGGCAGACAAGTTGAATGTTTCAAAGTAAACCTCTGTGGAACTGCTCAAAAACAATTCATGGAAAAACAAGTTTGGACAGCTTTCGCAAAAAAACTGAAACAAGAGTAGGATGATGTGCCACTTTAGACATGTTTTTGTGTGGCTAGGTCATGTGGTTGTGGGGGTTGGGCTGGTGGTGTTGCTTGTAGAATTTGGGCTATGTGGCAAAGGTCAGGATACAGTTTCAATGATGTCATATTAATGGTTGCATAAAATTGCTTTGAAAGTGTGTTTTAATGTACTGTTAGCTACTTTCAACCCAGCCAATGTTAAAACCTCAATCTAGGCTTGGCGAATATATGTAGTGCTTAGCAGTGCTTTGGGGCGGTATCTTGTTCATGAGTACCTCAGTGATACCTTTACCGGTACGAGACCAACTGCCCCAATTTGTGAAGTCGCTTGAATACTTTTAAAACGCTTTTTAAAATCTACTAGAAGAAAATCAACTGAAGTAGTCAAAGCACCTAGTCCTAAACTACGAGATCGTTAGTTTTCATGCATCAATGTTCATAAGCGTTTCTTGTGTTACTGCGAATATTTGGTTTATGCCTGTCTTATAAAATTGCTTCATTTAGATCCAGATAATTAGATCTAAAAATGAAATAAATTTGACCTCTGTTTGATTGAACTTGTCCAGACAAATTGGCTGTGGGAGTCTATTGTTGTCTTTGTGGAAATCATAAGAAAGTCCTCTAAACCAAGATGAGCACAGATAAAGGATTTCTTCCTCAACTCCTCTAACCATCATAGTGTAATAAGAGAGACAATAGCAAAATGGGAAAACAGTGAAACCGTTTTATCATCTTAATGCTTCTTCATGTACAGTAAATCTAACAGGTTTTGCCATGTAGATTCAAGGCCTTCGTTCAACAACAGTTCTTAAGAGGAAATTTGTTCTTAAAACGCACTTTTAATCTTTTAAAAACACAGTTTTCATAAAGATTTTGACATTCACCAATATTTTTGTATTTGAATAAACAATATTTCATCTTAGGTAAGAGTAGAATCTAAAAATTGTGAGGAGTACTCTTCTACGAATTTCATTGCAAGCCTGTTTGTGCAAAATGACAATCACTCACGTTAGATTATTGGGTTTTCTTTAAATCTCCAATCGTTTAATCACTATTTAAATGTCAAATTTCTTAAGAACAAGTTGAAGAAAATCAGAAATCAAATATTGGTGAAAAAGGCCCAGTATTTGTACTTTATAATCATGATGTGTGTGGTTTTTACGTTCTCTTGGGTGTGATATATTATATTATCCAGGAACATTGGTAAGTAATATTTGTTCCCTTTGTTCTTGTTTAATTCTCGTTCTCAGATCAGCCATGTGCTCGTGATGGTGACAGACAAACAGGTGCCGTTGCTTACGGTGCCATTCCTCCCCCTGACCCTCGCAATCCTGAGGACGACCCTAGTTGTCCCACCTTTGAGGAACGAGTACTTATACCTGACAATGACTCGGCGGTACATAAAGCCTTCATACATTTACTTAGAAGTCTCCTTAAATAAACCAGAAAATAAATATCTGTCTCCGTCTCTCTCGCTCTCTAGATATTTAGCTTCCGCAAGTTGTGGGCCTTCACAGGACCTGGTTTTCTCATGAGCATTGCTTACTTGGATCCAGGGAACATAGAATCTGACCTCGATGCTGGAGCCATAGCTGGTTTTCAAGTGTGTATATATCTACTCTTACTGGGTACTCAATTAAAAAAGGACATGCCATATGCAGATTGCTCTGCACTTTTCTTGTTGTGCCTCGTCTAGCACTTTATTAGTCAGTTTCCGGCCACATAGAAAGGCCAGCTTTGATGTTTCAAGCTTGTGGCCTATACTCAAGCTATTTCAAACTCTTTGCAACACATACTGTCAAGCCACAAGTGTCTGTCTCTTCACTGAGAAGGAAAAAAATGATCTGCTATCTTCATAGTATCTAGACAAGTGCTTAAAAAGATCATACAGTGGTTTAGTGAGTTGGTTTGCCAGCCAAAAATAACCCAAAGAGCTCCAAAGCTCAACTTTCACCAGCTGGTTACTAGTAAATTTGGTTCTTTTGGACGTCCATAAGATGATGACCAACTAAAACCCATTTCCACTCATTGTAATTAAGTTAATGAAGTATTGTCCCTCTTTCTTAGCTCCTGTGGGTGCTTTTGTGGGCCACCATTGTTGGACTTTTACTACAGAGGCTGGCCGCTCGTCTTGGTGTCGTAACAGGGATGCATCTGGCCGAGGTCTGCAAACAGGAATATCCACGTGTGAGTGCCAGGCCAGCATTGTCATGACTGTAAATCATGAACTGATGATATATTAACTTATATAACACAACAAATATAAAGAAAAAACAATCCACCGCCAAAGAAGAAGTACCACAAATGTCTCTGTTTTTTGGATCATTTTGGATCGATGCTATAGGCTCATTGATCATTTAATCAATGTATTCATGTTGATTGATGTATGGTAAATACCTACCTGCCTCTATAAATGTACTGCTAGCAATCTGTTGTCTAGTAAAAGTGAGTTCCAGCCCTAACTAAAAACAGAAAACATCATCTCAATGCCTCAAGAAGTTATGTTGGAATTTTAAAGTGGTGAGCTCAGTTAGAGTGGAATCTCTAAAGGGCCATGACGCAGCCGTGCTTTATTGAGTCACGCTTTTTGAGGTAGACTTTTCTTCTTCCAGGTGCCTCGCATCTTTCTTTGGATAATGATAGAAATAGCCATCATCGGATCGGACATGCAGGAGGTCATTGGTACAGCCATTGCCTTCAAACTGCTCTCTGCTGGCAGGTACAATTTTTTTTCAATTTATTTTTAAATATTTTAAATATCCAGCAATTCCATATAGCAATATTTTCCCTTGTAATGGGTGTCAGATTAATTGGGCTATAGTAAATTTTATATATTTATATTATGGTATTAACACATGCATAATATAAATACTAACTAATTGGCATAAGGCATTGATACACGCATACGACGAATACCTTGGATACTGGGATTAGAAAATATGTACTGTATATATAAAATATATCATATAAGATTATAAGATTAATGATTTATTCAATGCAATTATTTTTTCCCCCAGAATTCCTCTATGGGGTGGCGTACTCATCACCATTGGGGACACCATTATTTTTCTCTTTTGTGATAACTGGGGTAGGTTTGGCTTAGCTGAAACTTAACCAAATGTAAACGTTTTTCCACATAAATGATATCCATACAGTACCTAATTGTGCATCAATAAACACTAGGGTTGAGGAAACTTGAGGGCTTCTTTGGATTTCTCATCTTGATCATGGCGCTCAGCTTTGGATACGAGGTACAGAAAAAAGATTAATACATTGTGTGCTTTTTGTGACTTTTTATCCCTATTATTTAAACTACTTAGTTTAGTTGTTCTGCTATGGAAACCTACATTACAGTATTATGGTCATACTTCAGTCCATATTAAAATGATTTTATTTGTGTTGCTTATTGTGACTTGGCTCTTGTGGCATCTTCCAGTATGTGATTGTGGCTCCAGACCAGGGGGAGGTCTTAAAGGGCATGTTTTTGCCCTACTGTAAGGGATGCGGGGTCCCGCAGCTGCTACAAGCTATTGGAATAATTGGAGCTATCATAATGCCCCATAACTTCTACCTGCACTCAGCCCTGGTTAAGGTAAAGCAATGTGATGTGTTGATGAATGAGGCGTTTTTAATAGTGGTGTGGAACTCGAGTCCGGTCTCGGGTTTTAAAAGTCTCGGTCTTGTCTCGGACTCGGCCATATTTGTACTAGGTCTTGTCATAGACTCAGACAAAAAGGACTCGGGATTTTATTTCAAGACCAGCCGAGACCACAACTCAATTTGCCGTTCTTTCGAATCCCTTTAACTTACAGAAACCACACACACACACATACCTTCAGCATCACAAGACTTTCAACTTACCTGACAATATATTCATTCCTTTGTATGTGTATGTGAGTAATTCCTTGCACAAAAACGTAATAAATTACAAAGGCATTAATTACATTATTTCTCTTTCCCCACCAGTCTCGACAGATAGACCGCAGCAACAAGAAAGAGGTAAAAGAGGCAAACAAGTACTTCTTTATCGAGGCCGCCATCGCACTCTTTGTTTCCTTCCTCATCAATGTCTTTGTGATAGCCGTCTTTGCGGAGGCATTTTACGCAAAGACGAACATGGAAGTGGTACGTAATGCTGAAGTGGTTCTACTCTAAACCAAACAACGGTGATTTAAAAGTCACATGAACTCCACTCCGCTCAATTCTTTTTTCAGAATCAAAAGTGTAATGAAACCGGAAGTCCACACACAGATATCTTCCCATACAACAATGAAACCCTTGTGGTTGACATCTACAAAGGGGTACGTGAGAAACTGATGCGACATTCTGAAGCAACATGCAGTTTGACTCTAAAGCAGCGTTTCTCAATCCCAGTCCTCACGGACCACCGCTCTGCACAGATTCCACATTTCCGACCCACAGCACAGCTGATGCTACTGATTAGCTAATTAGCAACGTAGGACCAGCGTGCGACAGTGCAGGAAATACCGAATATGTGCAGAGAGGTGGGTCGCGAGGACTGGGATTGAGAAACGCTGCTCTAAAGGGAACATAACAGAAGCCAGTTCTGCAGAAGTTATTTCAGCCTTATCACGTTCAGTTTGAATTGAATATGTTCATGTGTTTAAATGAACTTCTGTTTCCCCTTTTTGTTTTCTACACCACAGGGGATTGTTCTGGGTTGTTACTTTGGTTCCGCCGCTCTTTATATCTGGGCTGTTGGAATCCTCGCAGCTGGTCAAAGCTCAACCATGACTGGTACCTATGCTGGCCAATTTGTGATGGAAGTAAGACTTAATAAAATTCTCTTCTTAGAGCACTAACAGACATGAGACTCCGACAAATGAATATTAGCACAAATGAAGTGCACTGTAGCAACTGGCCCAATGTACTAAATCGTCCCATAATGTAAATTAACACTTGCTGTAGAAAAAGCAAAGACTACAAGAATAGTAAACATAAAAGACTAGATATTTGCATTAAATTCATTGTCCAAATCATCTGGAAATGTTTCGCAAAAGTGAATTTTTAAAAAAAGGGATTTCAGTAGTGAAACTGGATTGCATGTCATGGACCACCTGCATTGCCGCCGCGGACCACCGCATGCCAAATTTGCGGTGTAATCCATTGCAATCGGTGCAGTCGTGCTTGTCGTCCATTAATTCCAACAATGTAACTGTATTCTCGTTACTATCTGCCTGTAGATACTATCTATAAATTGTAGCTGTATTGGAATACACTTACTCATGCATTCCATCACTCCATCATTCCAACACTGCCTCCACTTGTCCTCTTCCTTTTGCAAGAACGAAAATATCTGCTTGTACTAAACATCATAGAGCACTTTCGGAGTGTATTATGTGAGCGTACGTGATATATAATTCATCATATGCGATTTTCCTGTTATTGCCTCTCTCCCCTCTATACCTTTGTGTTGTTAAGGGTTTCTTCCAATTTAACTGCTCCCGCTTCTATCGAGTTCTGTTCACCCGCTCGATCGCCATCGTGCCCACGCTGGTTGTGGCTCTTTTTAAAGACATTCAGGACCTCACCGTTATGAACGACTTGCTGAATGTGCTCCAGAGCATACAGGTGGGTCAACATATCAAGGTCAGATTTTGACACAATTTTTAAAACCGTAGTGATCTGCCTATAATTGGCGCTATAGCAAAGACAAATTTGTGCAACTCTCGAGCTGTGTTGCCTAGAGTGAAAATGACTGCCTTAGATGATTTTTTGGGGGACTATAGACGTCCCATTTTGAGATTTTGAGCTAATTTGCATAATATGAAAAACAAACTTTTGCAAACTCTTTCTAGGCCAATTAGCTGATTAAGGCAAATAAGGTGTCAGATCAATCTGTGCATTTAGCCTGATATCGT